>VONZ01000230.1:600000-963955 GCA_012976165.1 Labeo catla | reverse complement strand
AGTCTTGCCAAAGTATCCGCTGGCCCCACCACAAGGAGAAATTATATATATTTGTTTATAAGAGCCATGCATTTTTATATTTACTGGAAAACATATTTACATTTTTCATGAAATGCAAAGTTGCTTTACAACAAACATTTTAGGTAACACTTTATAATAAGATTCCATTAGTTTCAGGGATAGTTCACCCAAAAAGCAAGTTTTGTTGTTAATTACTCACCCTCACGTCGTTTCAAACACTTCAGACCTTTGTTCATCTTTGCAAGACAAATTAAGATATTTTTGATGAAATCCAAGACCTTTCTGACCCTGCATAGACCGCAAAGCAACTGACACATTCAAGGCCCAGAAAGGTAGCAAGGGCGTTGTTAAAATAGTCCATGTGACATCAGTGGTTCAACCAGAATTTTATGAAGCTACGAGAATACTGAATGACAGGGAAGAGAAGAAATTGTTAAATAAAGTCAGTTTTTTTGTTTTCTTTAATGCAATAACAAAAAGTATTCTCGTAGCTTCATAAAATTACGGTTGAACTACTGACGTCACATGGACTATTTAATGATGTCCTTACTACCTTTCTGGGCCTTGAATGTCTCAGTTGCATTGCGGTTTATGCAGGGTCAAAAAGCTCTTGGATTTCAACCAAAATTTCCTAATTTGTGTTCCAAAGATGAATAACCGTGTGTCTTTTTTGTGTGTGTCCTCAGGTGAACAGCTATGCCAGGGGTGGCGTGAGGTTCGTGGGGTCAGTGCTCCAGCAGGCTGGAGGAGGAGGGTGTAACGGTAGAGTGCCCAGTCCCAGGAGGGGCTGCCGTTCCCCGCCTCGCACCCCTCCTCGCACACCACCTGGAGATGGAGATCTAGAGGGCCGTGGCTACAGCCCAGGTAAGATGTTCCTCTAATCTCATTATGGACCATCTGAAGTCTAACTTATGAAACAATATTTAAGTTTTAAAGGGGACATGAATTGCAAAATTCACTTTTACATGGTGTTTGCATATAAATGTGTCTTCGCAGTGTGTGAACACAACCACCCTCAAATGATAAAAATCCATTCACTCCTTGTGTTTTTTTTTTTTCTTTCCCAAAAAACTAAAAAGTCTCAATTATCAAGCCGTTTTGATTTTCTGAACAGTATGACATCATACAGCTCAGGCCCCACCCACACCGCTGACAGACTGTCCTGTATTAGCATATTTCCGCCCCCCTGAGCCAGTTATATGCTGTCTGCCATTTTCTCCATGCTTGAGCAGCTGTAACAATAACAGTGTCTCCTAAGCAAAGCAGGTGTTTTGTAGTTGGATGTAAAAGTGAACATAAGAGTCTTCATTTACTCTCTATATCAGAGCCACCGCGGACGCAGTGGATTTGTTTTGTTTTTTTATCGTAATGCCACCAAATATATAAAAAATGGAAGAAATGGGTGGAGTGAGCAGCAATTCATTATCATTTAAAGAGACATGCACCGAAATGGGTCGTTGTGAACAGAGCTGTTTTTTTAAAAGGTAAAAAGGTGTTGTTTTACACAACCATTGAGGAATTTTAACCAAAGTATGTTGCAGACATTTCACGAAGACCCCAAAGAATCTTACAAACTTGTGGAAAATGGGCATCCGATGTCCCCTTTAAATTAGATACCGTAGATCGACTATAAATGCTTTGAATCATTCACAATTGGGTGAAACTCACAAAGAATGTCATTTTTCACCTCTGGGTCAAAAAAGGAAAATTATATTTGGCATTTAAGCTTTTTTTTTTTTAATCATATTGACAAAGAGAGGCATTGTTAAAGTAACTACAGTGTATATTTTTAGAACCTTATTCAGACTAATAAAGTCTATTTTCTTTTTTTTTTAAATTTGAGTGGTGTCAGTTTAATTTGGTTTAACCCTGTAATATCTTTGTCCTCTGTGGAGCCGCAGTGTCTCCTCACCCTCTGGGCATCATACCAGCCTCTTGATTCTCCATGGCAACCATTTCGGGGCCACATGTGAGATTAAGATCAGTCAGAGGCTATTAGTGTCTTACAAGTACTGTACCTCATTTATCTGCCCTATTACACTTATTAGTTACGGTAGATGGATTGATAGTTTGACCTATTAAAAATGGTGTCTAGTGCAATGATCACTGCATAATTTCATTTACCAAAGATTTTGAGGTTGCATTGGTCATACAAAACTTGAGACTCACTATCGTTTACAGACCTGAGATTGCTGGTGCTGTTTCACTCCTGGGCTCCAGGCTGTGCCCCGCTGGACTCTTTGGCCTGCTGTTACCACCAAGGGGCGCTGTCCATGCGCGTGTCCAGGAAGGGCCAAGTTGTCAGCGCCCTAGAAGCTGATTGGCTGGAACTGACCGCAGCTTATTACCGCAAGGGCTGGTCATTGGTCGACTCCTTTGTATACTGGGACACACCAAAAGGTAGTTCTCTGACTTATTTTTGACCGTCACGATTTGATTCCCCGAACTGGTTGTGTTTCCGCCTGACATGTTTGTGTTTGTGAAAGGAAGATGACAACATCCTCTTTAGTTCTTCCTAAGGAAGATGTTAAGATTATCATACAAGGAGTTAACTGTTTGTTTAAACCATTCTAGAGCCCCTGTCATCTGATTTCCTTTGCTGTTTGAGCATCTTTTCCTTCTCAGGTGTCATCTTTTTAATCCTCATCTTTATACATTCTTCACATCTCTCTATATCTTTAACCAAAGCCATGTTTCCCTTCTCCTGTCTCCCACCAGAACTAAATTTAGAGCTCACGTCCCTAACCTCACGACCGTGCTTCCTGTTTCACACCAGACTAATAGGAGCTAAATCAGATGTGTGTGTGTTTGAGACATCTGGAGCTAGTAAATTTTGAACATAAAAAGCAGTTTAGTAGTGCTATAATCTTGCTCACTTTCTTCTCATGTCATATGTTCCCATATGTATATTTTTAATATGTGTTTACTGTATATAATGTTTAAAATAGTAGTACAATTTAAAGTAACTGTTTTCTATTATAAAATATAATGTATTCCTGTAAGGACAAAGCTGAATTTTCAGCAATCATTACTCCAGTATTCAGTGTCACATGATTCTTCAGAAATTGTTTAAAATATGCTAATTTGGAGCTTAAGGAACATTTCTTATGATCAGTGTTTCTTGTGGAAACATAATTTTTAGGCATTCTTTGATTTAATAGAATATTCAAAAAACAGCATTAAAAAAAAAAAAAAAAAAAAAATCCTATAAATGTCTTTACTGTCACTTTTGATCAGTTTGATACATCCTGGCTGAATAAGTCTTTAGGGCCCGAACACCCATGATGCAAGCATCCTATTGGAATTGCTCAGATACTACTTCTTCCTCAGAAGTGGGTGTGGCAAAATGGGCACCTATAATATTCATTCACATACATGTATGAATTTCAGTAGACACATTTAATACACCAATACCTACAAAAAAGTCCCTTTGTACAAAGTTTGAAACCCAGTCGGGAAGTCTGTTATTTAGAATTTTCTTCTGCAAATTTTTTGCCGTTTTGCCATTTTCAGGCTTCGTATTTAAACGAACTCCTCCTAGAGATTTAAACAGATCAACACCAAATTTGGTCAGTGTAATCTAAGCCCCTTTGTGACGTTAAAGTGCAAAGATCTTAAGTTTTCATTGATGGGCATGTCTGTGGTGGCCTGACAAACTTAAATGTGTCGCCATGAAACAGTAAGTTATTATAATTCAGGAATACAGTGTCAAATCTGCACCAAAATTCACATTTGATAAGAGTCCTGTCCTGAACACATGACCATATTCAGTTCAGTAGTCATAGTGCCACATACTGGCAACAGGAAGTGTCATGTTCTCTCACTCTAACGAACTCATTTAGATTTAATGACATCAACATTATATTTGGTCAGTCTAATCCAGTGATTCTCAACAGGGGGGGCGCGGAGGGATCGGAAGGGGGCGCAAATCATGGATCGCGGAACCGGGAGGCCGCCCGGGCCTGGGCGCGAGTAACTTTTGACGTACAAAAATACATAGGCTATAGACTCATGATTATTCATTGAAAGGTCGCGATCTCGATTCAAACACACGCAATCTTACTGCTATATGATGATGATTTCGCCATGCCTATAAAACCTTTGAAATCGCAATCACATCGGAATATTTAAACCTGCTTTCGCGCAACCGCTGATTCAGTGAGAGCTCTGCTCATGTAAGTTAAGCTTTGTTTGAACAAGCTTCACGACCAGGATACACGGTATAGGTTACATGTCTGTGTTGCAAACATTGAATAATAATTAAAGTATTCGGATAAATGCTCATTAAAGCCCTGCACGGGCCTATATATTTCCTAGCCCGGCCCTTGTCCGACAGCTTATCAGAATTATCGGCCCGAGCCCGTCTTTTCCCCCCTTCTCCCAAAACAGCTTATACTACTCTTTCAACTATTGAAAGTTCAGTTTTGTATGTAATGGTAAAGTGATTTTATTTCGTTTCATTATTTTGTTACGTTAATTTAGAAAAACGTTTGGAGCATTTTTGTTCATTAAATATAGCCTAAAGTTTTTGTTTTTTAAAGTAAGGACTGTTTGATCAATTTTGCCTTCTCAAATCATCACGACTTGTTTAAAATAAAATCTATAGATATAGGCCCAAAAGAGTTCAAGTATAAAACAATGTTAGTTGCAATGTTAAACTTAGAGAAATATGTGCTATTAGACGCATATCCCAAATTTGTGCGGAGAGCGGAAGCTAAAGGCGCATTGCAGGACATTGAGGCGCCAGCGCGATGACTTGCATTGTTTTTTCAGTGGAAACAATTTAAAATATTCCGTCATTTTTGCTCATAATACATCTTTCGCAACTGTTAAGGGTCAACTTTTATTTGTGTGCATTCACAGCATCAACAAAACGTTGCAAAAGGTGCTTTTATTAAATAAAGAAAACAAACATTATGCGCTTTCTGTTGCCTCAACAGGAGCGCTTCACAAAAATGAACCGAAACTCAGCAAATGCATACCTCACAGACATGATACATATATCTATAGAACGCTTGAAATGAGTAATTAACGAAATAAAACAAATACTCTGTCACAAAAACTCTTTCTATATGTAATCTGTAAAGATGCATTTCTCTAAAGGCGCGTCCGAGTCAGGATCGGCAACTTCATCCTTGCTACACTGAAAACACTGGTTTATTAATAAATAATTCAAATATCCCCTTATTTCCCCCGAAACATTCATTGTAATTAGGTTTGCTGGTGCTTTGTGGCATTTTCAGCCTATTGCGTGCTTGAACGCGGACCTTCCAGCTGCGCTGATTTGCTGCTGCTGGCGGAGACACTATACGCTTTCCGAGTCTGTCTCGAAAGTGAAAGCAAAAGTGAAGTCTCGTGGTGTTTCCACCAGCGCGGAAATTTGTTTTCATCACCATAATTGGTGTATGTATAAAATATCAAAATAAGGAGAAGCCTAAAACAGACCCGAGGCCCGGCCTGAGTCTGAACTATAACTTGAAAATTGTGCCGAAGCCCGGACTTATTTATAACATTTTAAATGGACTAATTTATAAAATTAAATAAAATAATTAACTAATAACTATACTCTTAAAATTGTCTTAATATTAAAATGTAGACTAGCATGTAAAATGTACAATCTTACAGACTTTATAGACCCCCCCACACCTTCCAAATTCGTATAACATCCGCCCTAAATAGTACTGAATATTATTTAGGGCGGATAGTATGCGTAAAATAATACTTACACGTTATTTAGCGTTTACATGTTACAACTTATAGGCTACTTTAAGTTCTCTTGTTCAAAATCTATCATCTATCTATCCTTTTATATAGTTTTATAAAACTCATCATAGTTATTTTAAAAGTCATAAGTTATGAAAAGTATAACAAAGTACAAAAATACAAAAAAAGTAAAAAAAAACAAAAAAAAAACAAACCTAAACCTAAAAAATCTATCTTCCTTTTGGGAGGGGGTGGGGGGGCGTGCCACATGATAGGGGAGGTTTGGGGGGGCTTTAGTTCCAAAAGGTTGAGAACCTCTGGTCTAATCTAAAGGCCTTTGCAGTGTTAAAGTGCAAAGATCTTGACTTTTCATTAAAGGGTGTGTCCGTTGCAGCCTGACAAAGTTCAATGTTTCGCCATGTGAATAGGTTTTGTTGGCTTCACACGTTCAATAAGAATCCTGGCCTGAAGACATCTAAAGGCCAATATTCAGTTAATTATAGCACCACCTGATGGCAACAGGATACGTCAGGCTTTGCACTAACTCAAACATACCATGTTCAGTCTGCACCAAACTTCATATGTTTTATAAAAGTGCTGGCCTACAGACATCTACATGCCAGTGGCCAGTTATAGTCATAGCACCACCAGCTGGTAGCAGGAAGTTTGGCACATCTAAATGACTGATATATTCCTTCTGTATTTACCACTATAAATGCATATTGCCCACCTTTTGCTGTTTTCCTAAAGCCACTGGGTATTGGTATGCCCAGGTGCAAGGACCCTTTCAACACTGCATTCAGCTGTATTATTATTATTATTATTATTATTATTATTTAAATCCTACTGACCCCAAACTTTTGAATAGTAGTATATGTTGTCAACCTGTATATATCATATAACCGAAATGTCTTCTTAATGTTCCTAGTGTTTGCTCTACAATCTTATTCATTCTTTTCACTTTTCTCCTCTCCACACATGTAGTTGCACATGGATTTATCTTGCTGTCTTATAAGTAGTTCAGTTTCATTATCTTTTGTAGGTCATTGACACACTTCCAGCTCTGACTAAATGAGACCTACAAATAATGTCTCTGTGGTTCAGTGGGTGAAAATATAGAGTATCAGAATAAAATGGTCTCCTGCATTATAAACACTCACTCTGAACCTTCAGATCTGAGTAATAATGATAAAAGGCATTTGAATGATTAAATCAACATTCAGACATACATGTACATATCCAGACATAAGTGTAAAAATATAGCTGTGAATTGTCATTTATTAGTTTCTACAGTATGATGTAAATGTTTAATATTTGTTTTTACAGGTGAGCCAGTGCCCAGGTCTTTAGAGGGCCTGTTTGTCTATGAGGAGAAAAACACAGCGCCACCTGCCAATGACACTATTGTAGTGGAGCAGTGGACCGTTATAGAGGTGCGACTGAAATATCTAAAAGGTGTCACATTTCACATGAAGAAATGCCATTTTATGTTGTTTTTAATGGTTTCCTGTGTGTCACAGGGTTCAGATGTAAAGACAGACTATGGTCCTCTGCTCCACACGTTAGCAGAATTCGGCTGGCTGCTCACTTGTGTGCTGCCAACCCCAATTATTCGCCATGACAGGTGGGACCCTCACAGTACAAGCCATATAATCATGTTTATTTTACTCCACATCATCATATCCCAAGTTGACTTTTCTTTTTTTTCTCCCTTCCTTTTCCGGCAGTGACGGGAATCTTGCCACTAAGCAAGTCGTTTTCCTGCAAAGACCCGTCAAAGGCCAAACGGTACCACAGCACATCCAGGTACGTGTTTGCTAATGTCATTTCAAATAATTACATTTATTTACATTTACATTTATTCATTTAGCAGACACTTTTATCCAAAGCAATTTACAAGTGGGGCATACACCAAGCGATTTGTCCTAAAGAGGCAAAACAAATTAAATTTGTATCCTTTTGCTTTTCTTGAAATTTAGTCTACCAGACATGTTTCTAAGACACTATTTTCTGTTTACAGTCCATTTTTGTGAGAAAGACTAGCTTTTAAAGTCATAGTTCAACTAAAATAAACTTCACCCAAAAATGAAAATTCTGTCATTAATTACTCGCCCTCATGTCGACCTTCGTTCATCTTTATCGCGTCACCCTAGCACCATTTTGGAGAATACCACAATGCAAATGCATGCTTTCCACACGTAGCGCATGCGTTTTCTATGGAATGACATGAGGGTGAGTAATTAATGACAGAATTTTCATTTTTGGGTGAACTATCACCAAAACAACAATGGTTCATGAATCCTCGTTCAAAATAATTTTGAAAAGTTATTTTTAGTGCTGGGCAACAATTAATCGTGATTAATCGCATCCAAAATAAACATTTTTGTGTACGTAATATATGTGTGTACTGTGTATATATAAATCCACACATATGCATGCATATATTTAAGAAAAATGTTGTTTTTATATTAAATATATTTTTATATAATATAAATATATACATGTAAATGCATGTAAATATTATCTAAATATATACTGTATGTCTTTACATGTACATATAAAATATATATATAATATAAAATTTCAGTTCAATATAATTTCAGTTAACAATAATAAGTCACAGCCGTTTTTTTTGGGTGGGGGCGGCAATTTTATATAGACGGTATACCAGTGACTGGAAGCAAAGTGGGAGAGGGGGGCGGAATTCTAGAAAGGTCTATGAGCCGGGATTCGAACTCGGGACACCCGGAGTGCAACAGCGCTATATGTTGGTGTGCTGCCCACAAGGCCATCAGCGCCGACTTTTTATTTTTTTATTTATTTTTATTTTTATTTTTTTATTATTTTAATGAATAAAAACAAAACCATGAAGGACATGTATATCTTTTAATCCATTTGTTCTCCAAATTTCCCCAAAATTGACATATTGATACTTTATTTTACATCTCAACCCTTTTGTTTTTTGTTTCTGAAGGGATCCACGCGACGAGAGGTGTGCAGTCACTCTGTGAGTCGAGGCGTGGACGAACCGCACACAGAGCTCTCGTCTCCATGTTCAGGGGGAATCGGCGGTTTCCCCGTGTTTGGAGGGGGGTATCCCAGTGCGCTGTCCCATCTAGATGAGGGAGGATTTGAGCCAGACGACGGGGCTGCAGAAGTCACCTGTATGTGATGGACCAACTCAAAGACGCAGTTTCTTTAAGTTCTGTCAGAAATCTTAAACGGTTGAGAGCGGCAGCTGGTCTGGAATTTACCATGCCACCAGACCACAAGAGATTTGTGTTCCTGTATTAGAAACGGACTCAAAGCACTTTTAACGTCTTGTAAATTATTTTTTAACAAGCCATAACGTCATAGAGGACAGTTTTATTTACTTTTCATTTGTAATTGAAAGCACAAAGTTCATGTGCAATGATACTTTGACACAAAGTATCAAAAACAGCACTGAAATTCACTGTTATTTGCATCAACAGTATTTCACAGCACTCGCACAGTGTCCAGTTCACATCACGTTTGTCTCAATGTCAAGCTCCAACACTTTTTTTTCCTTATCACTGTGAGTGTCCTTCCTCACGGTTTATTTTTTGCTATTCTTTTTCCTGTTCCTTTTTATACTCCAAACCAGCTGACAATTCAGTTGTTTGTTCTAACACCTGCACTGGTTCAGTGTGACAAATTCAGGAACTGAGTGTCCAAACAACCCCTCTGCAGGACGCGGACGTTTATTCGGTGTACAGATTTGTGACATGCTTACATTTTCTTGCAGAAATTTTCCAGTCTTTGGAGTCAAAACGAAAGGATTGCTCCATTTCGCTTGGGATGCCAGAGTTTAACGGAAATGCGTATGCTCGGTAGGCTGGAGATCATGAACTAGCCTGTACTAAATGTTGAATTTGATGCTGTAGTCTGGTTTATCTGATCTCTGCCATGAGCTCAAGTGGTGCTAGAGCTTAATTTGTACGTTAATCTCCTGGGAATTTCTTCACACCATCCAAAAGGGAACGGTAATACACTTTGATTTGCATGTTAAGTGGCAACATTTCAGTTTGATAACTGCTATGGGACAATGAGCAGGGTACTTTCTTTTGTTTAGTATAAACTGACTAGTTCTACACAGCTTGGTGGTCAAATTCAATTTATCGGTCTGGATTTTTCAAACTGAGCTGCAGTGGTGCCACCTTAGAGTTGTTGTAGAATTTTAACCATGTTAAGTGTTCTATATTTCATGTCTTATGTTGCCTTGACAATGTTTGTCCCTCTTTGAGGAACAGCAGAATAGAAATAAGCACATTTTAGTTTGCAAATCAGACTATCAAGCTGCTGTAAATGCTAAAGCCATGAGAACCGAATGAGATGTTTCTTTAACATTATATTCTAATATGCCAGAACTGAGCAGTATTATTTACCAACTGTAGTTTTTGAACATGTTTTTGTAATGTTTTATTAAATGGGTATTTACCTCCTAATAATTGGCTGTTTGTCTTCACTTGGCAGTTAGACATGGCGTAAAAAGCTAACGCATAAGCGTAGACTAGGTATAAGTCTTTTATTAACAACTGACATAATGAAAATACCATACATTTTAGTTTATTTTAAAAAAAAAAAGGACAAAGTGGGCTGGATAAGAGCCCTCCACCCATGTAATAACTTAACAACGAGGGAAAAGACAGGGTGAATATCACCAGACTCGCTTATAGTCGAGAGAGGGAAAGAAAAAAAGAAAGGAAATTCTTATTGGTTAAGCAGGATTTACAATGGAGATGGAGTGAGATATGTACAAGGAGCTGCTGATGTTACATTTTGATTGATTGTTACAGCTGAATGATGAAATTTGGATCAAATGAAGTATTAGTGAGTGGAAAAGTAACAAATGTCAAATGACTTAAGTTGTACGCCTCTGCCGTATGGATGCTGGAGGCTCAAAATGCACAAGATACACAGCTCAGGCGTCACTTTCCCCAGCAGTGGCACTCTGGACTTCCTCTTCCAGGATGGGCACGATGAGGTTGTCCTTAGACATGAGGTTGTACTTCATCACGAAACGAGTGAAGCGGTGACACAAGAAAGTCTCGTTCTGTGGGAAAGAGATGATCTTTTGATAAAAGGTCTACTTGATGCTCTTCTAACTGTTCTTTTTAGGAAACCGTCTGAAGATGCCTCCTACTGACCACTGCAGGAAGTGCTGCTTGAATGAACAGTAGTTGCTTTGTCATGACCACGGTCATTATCATGCTTAATATCCACTTTAAATGAAGTAACAACAAAAATCCTGATCTGCTTACGAACATACGAACCTCACAGAAATCTCATTAGTGACCAACTGAAAACATTCCTAATGGGCAGCAATTCCTGATCACAATTGCTCTGTTAAGCAGAACACAACTGTTCTGTTAAATGCAGCACACACATATTTGGTAAAATAGCTAAGTTTTATTACCAAAAAGCTTTTGAAGCTTTGATTTTAAAATGATGCCCACATAAGCAATGCAGTAGGTTTTGGACCAGAGCCGATATTCCAATTCTTAAAATGTATGTAAGCCTGTTTCCGCCACTGAATAAAAAAAATTGTAAAAAAGGTAATTATGAGTTTTTATTTTCATTTTCTTGCAATTGTGAGTTATAAAGTCAGAATTGCATGATATCAACTAATTACATGTAAACTAATTGCAGAACTGCATGGTATTAACTGCAATGTAAAGCAACTATATAAAGCAATTGACCTTTTTCTCACAAATGCGAGTTTGTATCTCTTAATTCTGACTTTTTCCCTTGCAATTCCAAGTTTATTTCTCGCAATTCTGACTTTTTTCTCACAATTCTGAGTTTGTATCTCATAATTCTGACTTTTTTTCCTTGCAAATAAGAGTTTGTATCTCGCAATTCTGACTTTTTTTCTCGCAATTCCAAGATAACATCCCGCAATTCTGACTCCTCGCAATTACGAGTTTATATCCCAAGTATCCCGACTTTTTCTCTCACAATTCTGACTTTTTTCTCATAAATCCAAGTTTATATCTTGTAATTCTGAAACTTTTCCCTTGCAATTCCGAGTTTAAATCTTGCAATTCTGACTTTTTTCTCGCAATTCTGAGTTTATGTGCCACAATTCTGACATTTTTCTCGCAATTCCGAGTATATATCCCACAATTCTGACTTTTTTCTCACAATTCCGAGTTTATATCTCTCGCATTTGACTTTTTCCTCACAATTCTAAGTTTATATCCCCCATTTCTGACTTTTTTCCTTGCAATTGCGAAGTTTATATCCCCCATTTGACTTTTTCTGTAACCAAGTTTATATCTTGTAATTTGAAACTTTCCCCTGCATTCGAAGCTTACATCTTGTACTTGATTCTTTTCTCACAATTCTGAGTTTATATCTCACAATTTGAGTTTATATCTTGCAATTTTGACTTTTTCCACAATCCGAAGTTTGTATCCCGCATTTGACTTTTTCCTCGCACTCGAAGTTTATATCAATTAATTCTGACACTTTTTTCTTGCAGTTCCAAGTTTATATCTTGCAATTCTGACTTTTTTTCTCACAGTCCTGAGTTTATATTCCGCAATTCTGACTTTTTTCCTCACAAATCTAAGTTTAGTTCTTGCAATTTTAACTTTCTTGCAATTCTGAGTTTATATCTCACAATTCCAAGATTATATCTTGCAATTATGATTTGTTCCCCCCATATCCAATTACCCCCCAATTATGATGTCCCCCATATCTGACTTTTTTCCTCGCAATTCTGACCAAGTTTATATCTTGCAATTCTGACTTTTTTCCCCCCTAGCAATTCCATTTATATCTTGCAGTTCTGACTTTATAACTTGCAACTGTGAGTTTACATCACGCAATTCTGAGAAAAAAAGGTCAGAACTGTGAGTTCATTTCACACAATTCTGAGTGTATAACTCACAATTTTGAGTTTGTCACAATTCTGAGGAAAAAAGTAAGAATTTGCTAGTTCGTCTCACGCAATTCTAAAAAAAAAAAAAAGGCTGAATTGTGAGATTCAAGCCACAATTACCTTTTTTATTTTTTATTCAGTGGCAGAAACAGGTTTCCATAGAAATATATGTGCTTATGAATTACATAAATTATCACGCTTACCTCATACTTGTCAAAAATCTGGCGGTGATGAAAGTAAGCATGGGAGAAGATCCTATAGATGCGACGGCAAACCGAGCCCAGTTTGGCCACAGATGATTCCTTAATGCTGACGCTATACAGAGAGCAGTGAGAGGATCAGTGGTTTCATAAACATCAATAGCCTGTTTACAGTTAGAAAATCCTAGAAATGATCAAAGTAATCCAGGGATACACAAATCTGCTCATGGAGATCTTCCTTCCAATATACTTTAGATCCAACCTTCACCTGACAGCTGACTTTCTAGGAACATCATTACAGAAATTCATGATGTACTGCATATATAAAAGTGTAAGGGTTGAAGACCCTAATTACTATTTGGTGATGTGTATCACTGCCATGCCTAATGATATGGCAGTGATTCTAATGAAGAATATGGTTAAAGATCCTCATTATATCGCCCACCCCTTAACAAGGAAAAAAGGTGTTCAGGAAGACTCCAGACTTTTTTCTCCAGAACAAGCACTGAACACCCCTGCTTTAATGGATTAGATGTTCAATAACTCACCGGCTGGGAAAATACTTGTTGCTGTTGAGAAGACACGCAGCTCCATCGAGAGTGTGCCTTGTGTAGTCAATGGCAGGGCACTGTGAGCCACAGAAAAACAAACAAATCAACGTAAGACACAATCAACCATTTTAGCTTCTGCAATTCAGTCTGTTAAGGAATTCATTAGGGTGGCACCAACTGATCGATAATAATTAATAATCAAAATAATCGACAAATAATTTGATTATCACTTTAAACACATTCTGTGCACGAAAAACACCAAAAAATAACATACAGCCTTTTTATCTGATTAATCACAGACATCTGACTACTAAGCTAATTTCAAATGTCAACTTTTCATTTCTATCAAAAGGTCATAGACACACCTCTTTGGGAGTCTTATGGGCAGCACACAAAAAGATCCACTGCTCAGTGGCAGTCATCTGGGTACACGTGTCAGGATGACACTCATTCTATGGAACAAAGACATCACACATCATTGTATTCCCTTCAGAAATATCTGAAGAAAACTGTGAAGACTTAAGACAACTAAAACAACCTGGTATGTGACAATACATGTTACATTTAAATTAACAGTGCAGCACAGACTACTTGAGTTATTTGTGATATATAAAGTATATATAAAGATAATTACCTGCAGTTTAACTGCTAAGCCATTGAGCTCCAAACAGAACTGTCTATATATGTATAAAAAACAAAATATGTACAATTTACACAATTAAACAACTAAGACAAAGCAACAAAGAGCATCTGAAAAACATTTTGTAGACCCACTTTATATTAAGAGTCTTAAACTAATGTATACTAACATTTAAATAAATAACACCCTTATTGTGTTCATGTTTTTATGTTGCATGTATATAGATAAACATAGTATGTAATTAATTTCTGTAATTACAGTTATATTTAGACTGTTGGCCCTACCCTTTAACACACCCATAATCCCAGGTCAATAGCAGCAAAAATATTTTGCAATACAACAAATTAATGCAAGTACATAGTAGTTATTTTGACCATTTTGTCATTAAAAACTACATACATCATTACAACATACATTATGTTAAAGATGAAATGAAGGATCTGAGCTGACATTTAGACTATTAATATACCTGAGATGTTCATATTTCCACACCCCCTCATCCTGTCCCTCTGGAGGCTCCATAATCTTCTCTATGTTAGAACAATCTGAGCGAATGTTCTGCTGAATATACTGAAAGGGAACAGAAACAATCATTAATAACCATTTTAAATCACAATATAAAACACAGAACAGAACTGAACAAGATGACTTCAAAATATAACGATCTTCAGCAAATACCATCAACCATACCAGCAGCCTGTTTCTCATATAAAGTTACTGTACTGCTTAAAAACGTCAATATAAGTGTTTTTAGCCACTTTTTGGAGCTTGACAGCCACAGTCTGAAACAGAGCACCTGTCAAAAATCTCCTTTAGTGATTTAATGAAATAAGAAAAGCCCTCACCTGTTGCACTGCCAGTGTGCTGTCCATCTCTTCAAAAGACTCATCAGACCAGTTATAGAAGTCCTAATAGACAAAACAAAACCAGGGTTTTAACAACATGTTAATAGAAACACCACTAGAACATTCAATACCACTATTAAGCGATTGCTGCTGACAGTACATGTTTTATGTACGTTACATATATTCTTCCAAGCTTTTTGACAATTTATTACAGTTTCTACATTGTAACCATAGTTTGTATCTACAGCAAACAAACGTAGCAAAATGTCCCAATGGTTATGTCAATTTCTTGATGTATTAGTGACTGAAAGCAGCAGTGTATAATAGCTGAAAGCTGTATGACTCAGATATATAATCGTATATTAAGTTAACCGCGTTTTAAATATATTGATTTAATATATTTAAACATTAGTAGTGATGTTCATCCGGGTACTCCAGACGGCTGCTAGCTAATTGCTGCTCGCCAAATAACTAGATCACAAAAGTCTACGATTTCGGACACCTCCTGCCTCATACTTCACTACATATACAAGTACTTTCAAAAGCGAAAATAAATTCTATCATGACCAATTACATTTTAAATGATATTTAGCTAAAAGCTTCATTCTGGGAATCATTAGTTTTCTCGGCTAACTGCTAGCTTAGCTCTTTAGCATATCTGCGGCTTCCATTCGCAGGAGAACAAAACGTTTTTTATGTAATTATGACATTAGAATATGCTCTACGAACAGATTTGAGTTTGTAAAACGCTTTCAAGTGTTGTTCGCTGTTCATTTTACCTTCGCCTTAGTGCCTGGTCTATTCCTCCTCAGAACAGCTGTGCCCTCCGCCATGACCATCTCGACAGATTTAGAGTTTGATTGACAGCGCGCCCCCAATGGACGAGTAGAGCTACTACAGGAGGAGCTCAGCTACAGTAACCAAATATTAGACAATACATTAAATTACAGTTAAATTGTATGAATGACATTTGTATTACACCATAAAATTACGGTTGCACCACTGATGTCACATGGACTGTTTAAGCGATGTCTTACGTTTCTGAGCTTGAGAAGATTTCAGTTACATTTCTGTCTATGCAGGGTCAAAAGCTCGGGGATTTGATCAAAAATATCTTGTGTTGTGAGATGAACGAAGGTCTTACTGGTTTGGAACTACACGAGGGTGAGTAATTAATGACAGATTTTTCATTTTTGGGTGAACTATCCCTTTAAGAAGTAGTCTGACCAATAAGGGTTAGGCAAGGGATAATCAGTCTCACTTTTTTTTCTCATAATTGAATCAAAGATTTGAAGCAACTGGATTTAAAAAATGTTATTACCAGACTTTAAAAAATAGATGACTGTAATAAGCTATTTAGGCAGCTGGCTCCTGTGGGGAATCTCATTTGGCTTTCACTTCTTCCATCTAGCCACTCCATAAAGACCTGACTGAGTACTGCAAGGACTATAAGCTATTAAGTTTATTTTTTAATGACTTAAGGACCTTCTTGTACAAACACAAAGACTTGGGTCCATTCATATTTATTTCTATGCATTTTTGGTGTGCTTTTTTTCTTTAATATTTAAATAATAGCCAAGGTGAAGCCAGTTTCCGAGTGTGCTACTAAATTTTCGTTTCTTTCTTTTTTACATTTATTTGTTAATACTGTATATGTGTACCTATTGCTATTCTAAACCATGTCAAATAAGAAAAAGTCATTTATTTAATATTTTTTATCATTTTTAATGAATAAAAATGTCATGGCAGTTGAAAACACTTTTTATATAATTGTGCTAAAAAGGTCTAGGAGTCTGGTCACTTTCAGAAGGCACTGTACTATAACTAGCTTCGTTAAACCTTCTGATCACAACGTGCAGCACATATTCATAACTCAGAGGAAATTATTCAGAAAATAAAAAGTTATGTAAAACAGGAATTTTCAACCTCTATAATTAGATCACTAATTACTTTATAATCACATTTAAAAAATCATCTGACTCCATTATAAACTTCTACAAAGTTAGAGTTAAAGAACACAATTCATACTTGACCAAACACTAAAATGAACCATTCATGAATATGGAATATAAAGTAATTGCAATACTTTTTGTGTATCCAAATACAAACAGTTTAGACAGTCCATATATATGTTTCAGCATTTACATGTTCAATTCTAAACTGTTCCATGAAGATGCATCAAGAATGAAACATCAAGGTCACTTTATTTTAAACAAAACTTGATCATACTTATTTACAATTGAATGACATAGAAAAAAAGAAAACAAACATGGAACAATCATTCTCTCTGTGAGCTCCAGAATGACACAGATGGTTGAACAAGCAGACTTCAATCTACATATTTGCCAAGAATATCTCCATCCCGGAACAGGAAATAGTCCTGGAAAATAAAATAAAATGTAAAATCAAGTCACTATTATACAAATTATAAACATAATTTGGTTACATGTCTTCTCCAGAAAAAAAACCCACAGCCTCGATTTCATCTGTTGAATTCATTAACGTGACTAAGGTCTATAATAAAATGCCAAGAGCTTTAAAATGAGTTTAACATTGTATATATATTAACTAATATTAACACAAACACTACCAGTCAAATGTTTCTGCACAGTAATATTTTTAATATTTTTTAAAGAAGTCTCTTTTGCTCACCAAGTCTGGGGATTACAGAAATTAACACTTTTATTTAGGATGCTTGAAATTGATCATTTATAATGTTAAAAAGATTTCTATGAATGCTGTTCTTCTGAGCTTTCTATTCATCAAAGAAACCTTAAAAAATTCTACTCAGCTGTTTTCAACATAATAATAATAATAGATGTTTTTTTGAGCAGCAAATCAGAATATTAGAATGATTTCTGAAGGATCATGTCTCTGGAGTAATGATGATAAAAATTCAGCTTTGAAATCACATGAGTAAATAACTTTTTAGCATGTATTCACATAGAATACAGTTATTTTAAATAGTAAAATTTTTTTTTTAAATATTTTACTCTTTTTGCTGTACTTTGGATCAAATAAATGTAGGCTTGGTGAGCAGAAGAGACTTCTTTAAAAAACATTACAAATCTTACTGTTGAAAAACGTTTGACTGGTAGTGTACATAAGGATACAATTAACAACAAATACTCCAATCATGTCAAATGTTCTAACCTTATCCTCAAGAATAACTTTAGTTCCTCCGTACTCCGGCAGCAGAACTTTATCCCCAACTTTGACACAGACAGGTGTTACTTTCCCATCCTGAAAGACAGACAGCATTTAAACTTTAAGGTACAGCATGTATCACACACACTGTAAAGAAAATGGTTAAATCAGATCATAAAATATAAATTTATAAGAGAGCTACCTTGTTGGTGGAGCCTGGACCCACTGCTACCACTGTAGCCTGCAGCACTTTGGTTTGAGACTTTTCTGGAATCATGATGCCTCCTTTCGTCACAGTCTCCGCAGCTAACCGCTCCACCAACACACGGTCGAACATGGGAAGAAATTTCCGGAAAGCCTGCTTTGGGGCAAAGGCATGCTTAGTACAGTGTAGAAATAGTCAATGCATGTTTTGCAACACTACAAAGCAGCGTTCCACAACTGTACCACTAGGGGGCATCACAGACTAGCAAAGAGAAAATTATTCCTATTTTTTTTCCCTCCTCTTCAGTTTTTTTTTTAATTCTCAATCTATCACCAAAGGGGTTCAAACAATATTAATCAAAAAATATTTTGGTTACATTTGCATGTTCAAAACATGCCTCTAAGCAATGCCTTTCCTAAAATGCACTACTATACGTTCTTAATTAAGTTGACTTTTTTTCAAAGACTAGAGCAGCTGCTTGTCTGAGAACAGATGTGTGTGACCTTGAGAGAAGGTCATGTGTGAGGGAGGGTAGATTTGATAGGAGATGTTGAGGGTTCATGTGGGGGAGGAGAGAAGTTTGGAGGTTTTGTAAATGTTTACTATCCTGCTGAAGGACAAAAGGACAAGCAACATGATAAACCCCAAGGCCTGTGAACGGTTAGGAACGTAGAAGATTCTAGAAGGAATCAGTTTTGCATTTCATCTGGCCTCATCATACATTTAAAGGCCATTCATAATTCTCGTCACAAATGTCTTACGTTATTGTCTGGTAGCCAGTGAAGTACAAGCATTCTTAATTAACATGCTAAGATAATTTTTCAAAAAGGTTAAAACTGGCAAATAAACTGTCAACTCTTCTTAAGATAACATTTCATATCTACACCTCAATATAATTGAAGACAAATGAATCACAGTTACTGTGCATCACAATGCACATGTGTTCGCCTCCATTCAAAATGACCCGGAAGTTCATATCTGGATGAAACGCTATTGGTTGTAATGATCTCGGAGCCTAGCAGAGTATGACAGCCTGATTCACGAAGTTATAATGATGGAAATATGTTGAGTTTTAACATGCAAGATGTGACCCATACCTGCAAGACAAATACTTTATATGCGTGAACAGACATTATCATACAGACTCTCAAATAAAATAAAATGGCATATGTTGAAACATAAATATACCACCTTTTTAAGCAATACTCGTACATAAAACAACGACTTGCCTAGATTTCATGAAAGCAAACAGGGTTCGTGAAAACACCAATCCTGCTGACAGGACTCATTTTTACACATTTCTCACAAACATTACGCGTAACGTTGCAAAGTAGCAAACTTAGCGTTGCATAATTTTGTTATATTAACTCAGAGCACGAATACATTCCTAACCGTGACCTTGCAGTTGCAACTGATGAAGGGTTAACGTTATAAAACATTACGCGCTGCATCAGCCCCACGAGTTAAATAATTATTGAAACAACGCATTTAGATGGTGCAGCTAGATAAATTATCTTACACGTCTTACCATTTTAGCTGATCTTTATGAAATGCGCGTCCGACAGAGCAGCATAAGACAGTCACACTGAACCACTTCACTCCTGCGACCCACGTGAAGAAGAAATGTCTGGAAGGGCACTGCGCATGCGCCAAAAGGTAATCCTTACCGACCCCCGTTCCGCAATCTAGAATATTCCTTGATCGCCTAAACGTTACACAAAGACATTTCAATATTTTTACTTGTTTCAAAAGCACAGTTTATTTGAAAACCAAGCGTTTATACGCTTGACATTGCACTTAACCACTGCCGTTTTTTAATTCATATTTTATGGGCTGCAGTACATACTACAGATACGAGTTATTAAAACGTAACATATGACAACAAAGAATTCAAAACTAACGTGGACTACAAATAACAAAAGAAAGGCAGCAAAAGAAAAACTAAATAGGTACCTAAATAATAAAATAAATAATAATATTAGCCCTCTCTAAATGCTAAATCAGTAATTATACAACATACATACACGTATATTGACTTATATAATAGATAATATATAAGACTTTTAACAAAATCATCGAAATTTGTAAAATGCAATACAGTTTTATGTTGCACAAGTTTGACCTCTGACGTCTTTTTTTCTCCAATAGAATCTGCGAAAATTCTCGAACTTGACGCCCCGGAACGAGCATAAGGACAATTTAATGGGCTATTTTAATTTATTTTATTTGTATCTTCATTTAATATGAAAGAAATATGTTGAATGACATTAAAACAAAACACCAATCAAAGCATCTATGTATTTAAGAGTATAATGCGTATCTATTGTTTGATAATATTGTGTTATTCTGATGTCAGGGCGGGGGGAGGTTACCCGGATGAAGAACACATGTGAGTTCAGTGTAACTGCAGCAGCTCTAAAGCGGTTCCTCTTCTTATATCATTCAGTCTGCTGTGCTGACGGACACGCGCATCCCTTCATTCACCTCCAGATTACTCTGCAGTAAGTCAATTACAGTATTACCATCAATTTGTAGAAACGTTAAGAACATACTATACTGCACAACGTATCTATTGGCCTGGTAATAAAAAGATTAATGAGATCAAAGAGGCAGGTATGTAACATGTAACATCATTTCGTAATGTCAGAAATGTCAGTTGGTTTTGTGGAGTTGTAAGTAACATTATGCATGCTTACTATGTAATTAGCTGTCATCTAATTCTATCGCATTCTAGAACATTTAGAATTGTATGTTAGATGATGATTGTGCTCATCAGAATAATTGGCATGAGAGCAACAAATATATTATGAATTTCACATGCATTGCTTGGTAAATATAATGCATCAGAGTCATCTGCTTCCTTTAAATACTGTTTTATTAGTAAAATAAGAAAGCTCATATAGTTGTGATTATAGCTTGCATGCTAACTATAGCAAATTCTATGATATTGAGGCCTAAGAATTTTACACATACTATGTATGGAATATTTAATCAGTGGCATGTCTACAATGGTTAATTTTGATAAAACAAAAGGAACACCCCGGGAACTTTGTAACTTGAACGCATGGAGATGAAAGGGATCATTTCCGTCTCTGTCGTGACGCGGAGTGATTTTGACCTTGTGACGCCCTGAACACACGTGGGGTAGATGAGAGACCACTACAGGCTTTGAATGACCGTGTACTTTACATGAACAGTAATAGATTTCAGTTTAATGTAATTATTACCTGTTATGCTTGCTTTTTACAACTTGCCCCTTCTGTTTTTATGGTTGACAATCTGGCTTTTTGAAACATTGTAGTAACTCTCCAGGTAAACCATGCCAGTGATGATTATCTCCTCATGTTTTCGAAAGCACGTTTTAAGGGAAAGCTTTGATTTTTTTAAATACGAAATATGGTGGTGAGTTTAAGTTAATGAATGAATGAATCAGGCAAACATTCATATAATGCTTTCAGGGACCAGAGGGGGCAAAGACTAATTTTTGGCATCCGGATTTGTTCTCATGTGACCTCGACACAAGACTTTAATTTTTTTCAGTGGCTTTGGGGCGGGGAGGTGAGGTTGAATATCATGCGTAAATGTCTCCACTGTTTACAGATATCAATAAAATGTGAGAAATCACGCTCATATGTGACTATGTTCTGTAAACAAATAAGAAAGAAACTCAGGAGAGCGCTATCGGTGAATATTAGCCAATCAGAAATAGCCCTCTGCAAACATCAGCCAATGCCATGGGTTTTGGGCGGGGCTACCTGTTCGTCTAGTTCTCAACCACACAAACCTACATGTACACTACCAATCAAACGATTTTGGACAGTAAGTTATTTTATTTTTTTAAAAAGAAGTTTCAACCCCTATAAATAGAGCAGCATTTATCTGAAATAAAAAGCTTTTGTAGCATTATACACTAACGTTATACTATTCAAAAGCTTGTCAGAAATTAGTGTCTTTAATTAACAAGGATGGTTTAAATTCATAAAAAAAAAGGCAAGACAATTAACATGCATTATAAAAGACATTTCTAATGTATGTTAAAAATTATTTCTATTTCAGATACATGCGGTTCTTCTGAACTTTCTATTAATCAGAGAAACCTGACAAAAATTCTGCTCAGCTGTTTTCAATGTAGTAGTAGTAGTAGTAGTAATAATAATAATAATAATAATAATAATAATAATAATAATGAGCCGAAAATCTGAGTATTAGAATGATTTCTGAAGGATTATGTGACTGGAGTGATGATGCTAAAAATTCAGCTTTGAAAAATAAATTACGTTTTTAAAATATATTCAAATAGAAAACAGTTATTTTAAATAGTAAAATAGTAAAAATCATAATATTACTGTTTTTGCTGTATTTTGGATCAAAAATAAATGCAGGCTTGGTAAGCAGAAGAGACTTTAAAACATGAAAAATCTTACTGTCCAAAAACTTTTGACTGGTAGAGTATATATTTAAGAAATATTTACACATGTGTTAATGTTTATATATGATTTATATTATGTATAAATATAAATGTATATTACATTTGTTTCTTAAACGTATACATGTATGTACATATACATGTATACTTTTATTTTGGATGCGATTTAATCGATTTGACAGCCCTAATAAATAGATTTCTTGTAGCCTTGGAAAAAATACATTTGAATCTAAAAGAGTGATTCTATACTTTATAAAGTCAAGTAAATTAATACAATTATTTGGGCAGTTTTATAAAGAATATAGTTTTTTTGTTTGTTTGTTTTCCTCCCTTTTCCTAGTCATGCCAAGCTCTAAATATTGTTTTAGCTTTAAGTTGTGAGTAAAAACTTTTTTTTTTTCTAATTCTTATCCAGTAAATCACAAACAACTGGATTAAGGGCCCCTGAAAATTGTTGTGGAGAATGAGGCCCCTGGTCTAAATGATTGGACTGTTTCTGAAAACCACCTTTAATTCTTGTTTTATTCTGATGATGTAAAAATCACTTGAATAACAAAGTTCTGCTTCTATTCTCTTTCTCATAGAAATGCTGCGTTTACCCAGTGTAATGAAACAGATGAGGCCAGTGTGCAGGGCGCTGGCCCCACACCTGACCCGTGCATATGCCAAGGACGTCAAGTTTGGAGCAGATGCCCGTGCCCTCATGCTCCAGGGCGTTGACCTGCTGGCTGATGCTGTGGCCGTCACCATGGGACCAAAGGTATGCTGAGTTTAATCAGCTGTGAGGGGCACAGCAAATGCGTTACTCCTCCTGGTGTCACATTTGTAATCATTAATGACAAAAACAACTAGACTCTCCTCTCTCCCTCAGGGTCGCACTGTCATCATTGAGCAGAGCTGGGGCAGCCCCAAAGTCACCAAAGATGGTGTCACAGTTGCCAAAAGTATCGACCTGAAGGATAGGTATAAGAACATCGGGGCCAAGCTTGTACAGGACGTGGCCAACAACACTAACGAGGAGGCTGGAGACGGAACCACAACCGCCACAGTTTTGGCCCGTGCTGTTGCAAAGGAGGGATTTGACACTATCAGCAAAGGCGCCAACCCTGTGGAGATCCGTAGAGGAGTCATGATGGCAGTGGAAGAAGTCATCAATGAACTCAAGAAACTCTCCAAGCCGGTCACAACACCAGAGGAAATTGCTCAGGTAAGAAGTGGCCTAAAAACGTGCACTAAATATGGTTTTTATTTTTGTTCTTTTTCTTTTTAACTTTCCTCCTTAATCTTTGGTATAGGTGGCTACTATTTCTGCCAATGGAGACGCTGAAGTTGGTAACATCATCTCCAACGCTATGAAGAAAGTGGGCCGCAAGGGTGTTATTACAGTGAAGGTAGGCTGCTACAGTAGAAGTAGTATTTAGTACAGATGATTTGCTCCTTAAAATACTTTACACTTGGGTTGTAATTCTTGTTTAAAGGATGGTAAAACTCTACATGATGAGCTTGAGATCATTGAGGGCATGAAGTTCGACCGTGGCTACATTTCTCCTTACTTCATCAACACAGCTAAAGGTGCGTATTTTGCTTTAGAATGTCATGTGTATGTATCAGAATTAAGGCTGGAATGGCAAAAGCATATATTCTCTGTTTGCAGGCCAAAAGTGTGAGTTCCAGGATGCTTACGTGCTTCTAAGTGAGAAGAAGATCTCCAGCGTACAGAGCATCGTGCCAGCACTGGAAATTGCCAACCAGCATCGCAAGCCTCTGGTCATCATTGCTGAAGATGTGGATGGAGAGGCACTCAGCACTCTGGTTCTCAACAGGTTTGTCTGTCGAAACATCTTAGCACAACAAGAAATTTGCAAGTAATGAATGGAATGGATAAATATGAAATATTATGTATTTATGTTTATTTTGTGAATGACATTGGCTAATACTACAGTAAACTGCAACAGATATATCAAAGTAACAAATCTAGTAATTTTGACAAACCTTTTTGTAAGGGATGGTCCTTTTGAGGGTTAAGAATAGGCTGTTATTTAAAGATTTGGGGTTAAAGGTTAATGCTATAACTCACCAACAGGTTGAAGGTAGGACTTCAGGTCGTTGCAGTCAAGGCTCCAGGATTCGGGGACAACAGGAAAAACCAGCTGCTGGATATGGCGATTTCCACTGGAGGCACGGTATGTGCCTAAGCTTTTGTCTTTGTCTGTATGCATTACATTATTTAATAGCTCATTTAAAGGGATAGTTCAGCCAGAAATGAAAATTCTGTCATTAATTACTCACCCTCATGTTGTTCCAAACCCATAAGACATTTGTTTATCTTCAGAACACAAATTAAGATATTTTTAAGGAAATCCGAGAGCTTTCTGACCCTGCATAGACAGCAATGCAACTGAAACGTTCAAGGCCTAGAAAGGTAGGAAGGACATCAATAAAATAGTCCATGTGACATCAGTGTTCAACCTTAATTTTATGAAGCTACAAGAACTAAAAACTAATGAGAACATAACTTTATGAAACAATTTCTTCTCTCCTGTGTCAGTCTTCGACACGCATTCACGAGATGTTCAAGACACATGCTTGTGATGCTGCTGATGCAGGAGCCGGCGTCCTGACATAGAGCGTCCATCTCTATTAATTCATCGTCTGTATATTCTGGTTCAAATAATTAAGGCTGGGCAAAAAATTGCAAGTCATCCTCTCTGTCGAAATCTTCAGACATGGTTTATGAAGAATGTTTGATGTAAGTGTGCATCTTCCTCTGCTTGTAAACAAGGTGCAGTGCATCCAGGTTCTACATCAGAACAGCAGCGCCACATGCATGGTGCACTTGTGAACGAAGACTGACATGGAAAAGCAGAAATAATTGAATAAAGTCGTTTTTTAGTTTTCTTTGCACACAAAAAGTATTCTCATAGCTTCATTAAATTACGGTTGAACCACTGATGTCACATGGACTATTTTAATGATGTCCTTACTATCTTTCTGGGCCTTGAATGTGTCAGTCGCATTGCTGTCTATGCAGGATCACTCTCGGGATTCATCGAAAATATCCTAATTTGTGTTCTGAAGATGAACAAAGGTCTTACAGGTTTGGAACAACGTGAGAGTCGGTAATTTTAAGACAGAATTTTTATTTTTGGCTGAACTATCCCTTTAAAATATCTCATTTATGTAATGCTTTAACACACGTGTTGTGTTTTCAGGTGTTTGGTGATGAGGCTATGGGTCTGGCCATTGAGGATCTCCAGGCACATGACTTTGGCAAAGTCGGCGAGGTCATTGTGACAAAGGATGACACGATGCTCCTCAAAGGCCGTGGTGATCCAGCAGCCATTGAGAAGCGTGTGAATGAAATCGCTGAACAGCTGGAGAGCACAAACAGTGACTACGAGAAGGAGAAACTCAACGAGCGCCTGGCCAAGCTCTCAGATGGAGTGGCTGTGATTAAGGTATGAAAGCAAGGAAGCGTGTATCTTCATTTGTTAGTATAATGTATCCATAATCATGATTTAAAATCATCATTCTGTTTATTAGGTTGGAGGAACAAGTGACGTGGAAGTGAATGAGAAGAAAGACCGTGTCACTGACGCGCTGAACGCCACTCGAGCTGCAGTGGAGGAGGGAATCGTTCTTGGAGGAGGATGCGCCCTGCTGCGCTGCATCCCAGCCCTGGACAACATCAAGCCAGCTAATGATGATCAAAAGATTGGTAAGGACTTGTAGATCTCATCCTCCAGATGTCCTGTAAAAAATGACTCTGTGTTAACTTCCAAAAACTTACTTGCTCTTGCAGGTATTGACATTATTCGCAGAGCACTTCGTATTCCAGCAATGACTATTGCCAAGAATGCAGGAGTTGAGGGCTCTCTGGTGGTGGAGAAGATCTTGCAGAGCGCTCCAGAGATTGGCTATGATGCTTTGAATGGAGAATATGTCAACATGGTCGAAAGAGGCATCATTGACCCCACAAAGGTGTGTATGTGTGGTTTTTGAACCTGCAAGTTATCAGTTTAAAATTGGTAACACATATGTCAGGGTGTTTTCTATTAATTAATATCTGACGTGTTGCAGATATCAATACCATACTGGTCGACATTATATACACTAGCAAGACGTGTTTTATGTTTATTACTTAATTTGTTTGTATATCAAAAATACAGTAAAAATTGTATTATTAGCTATACTGTATTATTATTAGATGTATTATTTCAGTGGCACACATCATTGTGAGGCTGCCTCATTTAAGAAAACCCTCATTACATTGCAAAGTAAGAAAGAAATTACAGAAAGTTCAAAAGAACAGCATTTTGTAAGAGAAATCTTTTGTAACAAATATAAAAAAATGTAATGTCACTTTTTATCAGGTTAATGCCTCCTTGCTTGAAAACATTAATTTCTTTAAAACAAAATCTTACTGATTTTATTGAGATGCCTAATAGATGATAATGTAAAACCTACATTTTTGTAGCATTTAAATTTTTTTTTTAATTATGGAAGTCTGTTTCCTTTACAGAATAAAAATTAAAAAAAAACAATTTTAAGAAATTACTAAGCAATTTAAGAAATAATTGCGACTTTTCATCTTACAATTCTGACTTTTTTGCAATTGTAGATTTGCATCTCGCAATTCAGAATTTTTTTTTCTCAGGATTGTGAGGTGTAAACTCGCAATTCTGAGAAATTAATAAAAATATTAATAAAGAGTAGGAAAAAAGTCAGAATTATGAGAAGTCGGAATTGCGAGATACTCGCAATTGCAAGGAAAAATCAGAATAGTGAGATTAAAAAGTCAGAATTGTAAGGGGAAAACAGAATTGTGAGAAATCAGAAATGCAGGGAAAAAAGTTGGAAAATTGCGAGGGGTGAAAGTCAGAGTTGCAAGAAAATAATCTGAATTGCAAGAAAGTCAGAATTGCGAGATACAAACTCACAATTGTAAGGAAAAAAAAAAAGGGGAAAAAAAGTCAGAATTGTGATTTGAAAAAAGTCTGAGAATTGCGAGGGGAAAAGTCTGAGAATTGCAAGGGGGGAAAAGCCGGAGAATTGCGAGGGGGGAGTCGGAATTGTGAGAGATAAACTTACAATTGTGAGGGGAAAAAGTCTGAATTGCAAGAAAAAAGTTGAAATTGTGAGATACAAACACAATTGCAAGAAAAAAGTCAGAATTGTGAGAAGTCGGAATTGCGAGGCTCTCAATTGGATGGAAAAAATCTGAATTGTGAGAGAAATCAGAATTATGAGGAGAAAAGGTCAGAATTACAAGAAATGTGAAATGCGCGAGAAAACCTCGGAATTGCAAGGAAAAAAGTTTGAAAACTGCAATGGATGAAATTCGGAATTGCGAGAAAGTTAGAATTGTGAGATACAAATTCACAGTTGTAAGAAAGTCAGAATCGTGAGGGGAAAAAAGTGGGAATTGCGATTGAAAATTCAGAGAATTGTTGGGGGGGGCGGGGGTTGGTCGGAATTGTGAGAGGGAAAAAGTTTTGAAGCAGAATTGCAAGAAAAAGGTCAGAATTGCGAAGGGAAAAAGTCAGAATTGCAAAATAAACTCAAAATTGTGAGGGGGAAAAAGTCAGAATTGCAAGAAACAAGTTTAAATTGTGAGATACAAACAATTGCAAGAAAAAAGTCAATTGTAAGAGAAACTCAATTGTGAGGGGGAAAAGGTCAGAATTTGTGAGAAACTCACAATTGCAAGCGGGAAAAAATCTGAATAAGACAACTACTTAAATTAAAAGAACTATTGATTTATCAGAATTGTAATGTTGGTGCATTCCTATCAAAAACATAAGGTGCCTAATGTTTAGTAAGTGTATTGTCTTTGTCTCCCTCTGCAGGTCGTGAGGACTGCATTGCTAGATGCTGCAGGTGTTGCATCTCTGCTGTCTACTGCTGAAGCCGTTGTCACCGAGATTCCAAAGGAGGAGAAGGACATGCCGGCTGGAGGAATGGGTGGAATGGGAGGTATGGGAGGCATGGGTGGCATGGGATTCTAAACCGATCTGCACTGACTTTAGTGAAAGGGTTGTGGGCAGGGGACATGATTTGCCCCTCCCTTTCAACTTGGAAAAACCTGCCGAAATTGAGTGCTGGTGGTCTGATCATGGAGCAAAAGAAATGGACCTTACAGTCTCCCATCCTTCCACCGCTATGTCCAGTCTTCTCTCTCTACTCATGGCTGAAGACGTCACCCTACTGCTTTAAAGACAGTCTGTCTGCCTTTGTTCTGTAACATTGTGCTCATCAACATCTAATGGGAAAGTGCATTTAACATACTGGATATTGTGTTGTACGAATGTCATTGTGCGCATAGCTGGTTTTGAATCAGACCGTCAGTAGGGGCTTCAAAAGCCAGATGTTCAGGTTAAAGTTTGTCTTCGTGAGCAAGAAAATAGTATGAACTTTAACCAGTTGTATCTAAAAAGAAAAAAACCCATTTCATTGATCAGTTCTTTTTTTGTACACTGTTCATTGTTTCATATAAAAATAAAACCTTCATTTGAGGATTACATAACTGTGACAAAGCATGTATTTGTTTTGCCTTCAATTATTAATTTAGTTTTTCTCCCGTGTGTTCCTGGTTTCATTTCTTAAAGGAATAGTTCTCCCAAAAATAAAAATGTCAGTTTACTCACCCTCATGTTCTTCTAAACATCTATAACTTCTTTTTTTTCTGTGAAACACTACGTATTTTATTTTGAAAGTCAAAGACGTCCAAAACAACATTGGACTAAACACTGAGAGTATCATTTTTTTTTTGTGTGTGACGACAGAATTTTCATTTTTGGGTGAACTATTCCTTTAAAATCTGAGGGTTGAACATCTTTTGGTCAAGACTAGAGTTTGGTAGGAAGGTTGAGTGGAGGGATGGGCGAACTTGTTGCATAGCAGTTTTAAAGCAGCCATACAAGTGTATGCCTAACGATATATTGAATACAATTAGTGTGAAATGATTCTAAAAATCTAACTTTTGAGTAGTGGTACAGAATAGTGCTGAAAAACTGCTGTTCGGTAAGAGAATTATTTGTTTGTTTGTTTGTTTTAAAGCCACATTCTATATGAATGTGCAACAATGATCATTCGACAATGTTTTGTACAATATAGTCATTAATTCTGTATTTTTTATTTAATAAAATTCAGTGTTCACAAAGAAATGAGTTTTGCTCCAGTGATGTCCTAGCCAATCAGTGGCTTCCTTCTCAGGAAGACTTTGTAATGATAAACGTATTGTAGAGATATCCTGACTATGAATAATGACATTTATCATATATCACATTTTATCATTAATACGGCATAAAACACAACTAAGCCTGGGACTTAATTTTTGAACTGACTGGATTGTGAAACGTGGGTATTCAAAACAGGCTACTCCCCTTGAAACACCAACAGTATAAAAAGGAAGTAAGTTACAAAATTTTAACCTTTCATGCTCAAGGGTGTACATTTTTCTTATTTTACCTAAATATCATATTTTTTAAATTAGTAATACCCTTCAGAATATACTTACATGTTTCCCAGAAGACAAAATGAGTTTAGTAGGGATGGGACAATACATCGAGTCATATAATTTCACCTCGGCTCACAATGTTTTTATGACGCGAGATTATTGTAAACACAGCCCACTGTGAACACCCTTGTAATTCGCTTCATCGTTTTCAAATTGTATAGATTCAAGAGCGTGTAAGGATTTTTGAACGAGCAGAGCACGGCTGTTTCTAAAGCAAGCAGCGCCATCTGCTGTTCAAAACTATGCTCAGAATCGGAATCGGAAAATCTCGAATCGATTCTGAATCATTTCTCGATTCGCGTTGCAACGATTTATTGTCCCATCCCTAAAAATTACCCTGATCTTTAAATTCAAAAGGTTTTCTCCCCCTTAATGCATCGTGTTTCTTTATAAAGCATCAGTGAGTGTTTGAAGTCCCGCAGTTGTCCTCAGTGTTAAAAGATGGATCTCACAATCATACAGTCATTGTTGGAAAGGGTTCAAATACACAAAAATGCTGAAAAACCAAAGCATTTGTGGGACCGGAAGGATTTCTCTGATGAACAGCAGGAAGTTTAACTGTTCAGGACAAACAAGGGACTCATGAACAGCTAGCAAACAAAAACACAGCTGTGGATCATTCAGGTAACAACACAGTGTTAAGAATCAAGTGTATGTAAACTTTTGAACAGGGTCATTTTTATAAATTCCACTATTATTTTCTCTTGTGGACTATATGTAAACGTCTTCTATGTGAAATATCTTATTCAGGTCAGTACTAAAAAAAATAACATGCATTTTGTATGATCCCTCTCATTTTGGTAAAATAACTACAGAATAATTACAGATTCTGCAAGGTGTATGTAAACTTTTGACTTCAACTGTGTGTATATATACACACACACATACACTATATAGTACAAAAGTGACAGTAATAAGATGAAAAAATATATATTCTTCAACTTTCTATTCATCAAAGCATTGAAAATTCATTGAAATTCAACTTTGCACCACATGATTAAATTAAATGTAAAATATATTAAGATAGAAAAGTTATTTTAAATTATGAATATTTATTCTCATAACCTTACTATCAGAATGTACATTAATGATCTGTTAGCATTATAACGGAGCATTTAAAACAGTTTTAATAACTTTCAGTAATCAGTTTCCAATAATAATATTAATATGCTCCTGTAGATTAAAATAAAACCCCTATCTGCTTAATAAATTACTTCTCCGATTGCTATTTTGGAATAAAACGCTAGTATAATTATACTATTAATTAGTATTTCTTCAGGATGTACACTGAGCAGTATGCATATTTTGTGCAATAATAATAATAATAGAAATTCAGAAATTATTCTGTAAAAATCCAAAATAACCATTTCTAATATCTGTTTAGCACTCGCTTGTGACAAATATTAAAGCTCTAGTTCACCAAAAAATGAAAATCCTGTCATTAATTACTCACCTTCATGTCACTCCAAACCCTTAGGACCTTCGTTCATCTTCGGAAGACAAATTTAAATATTTATGATATCTGAGAGGTTTCTGACCCTCCATAGACAGCAAGGGTTCTACCAAGGTCAATAATGGTGGCGGACTGTCCTGGGAGACAAGAAATCGTTAAATAAAATTTCTTTGCGCACAAAAGTATTTTCGTAGCTTCCTAAAATTAAGGTTGAACCACTGATGTCACGTGGACTATTTTAACAATGTCCTTACTACGTTTTGCCTTGACCATGGTAGGACCCTTTTGCCTATGGAGGGTCAGAGAGCTCTTGGATTTCATCGTAAAATACATTAATTTGTGTTCCTAAGATGAACGAAGGTCTTAAGGGTTTGGAACGACATGAAGGTGAGTAATTAATGACAGAATTTTCATTTCGGAGTGAACTAGCCCTTTAAATGAAATTTACACCACTGCATAATTCCATTTTCACATACTATTTAAAACTTAAAGTAGCAGGCAGCATACTGTATATCCTGCACTTTTTGCATAATGCTAATATTTCATTACAATACAGCCAAAAAGTTATAATTAGAACTTAAAGCCATCACTGTCACTGGCCACTAGGGGTCATAACACAGGTTACTGGGAAGCCTAATATTATCCCTCACATGATCAACCTATTTTAAGTGTGGAAACTAGTCAGAACCAGATGTTGATAAACAAACAGACACAAGGCTAGGTTTTACATAGAAAAATAGTTTATAAACCATGCAGGCGGGATATATATTCACCCACAACACACTCATTAAAACACCTCAATTAAAACAAACAAACAAAAAGAAGAGATCCCAAAAAGAAAGAAAAAAAGAAAAAGATTATCCATTTGTTTTTTATAGCTCAATTGTACACTAAAGTTTAGTCTGTGGTCTTACACTGGATATGTACACGTGGTTAACCCATAACCAAAATAAATACAGGATACTCGCATACATGTTTTTAAGATAACGATAAATAATATGTAACCTTCTCTTTAAAGGCAGTAAGCACAAAAAAGCGAGCAGGGTATGGATTGGAATCTTTAAAGGTCTGTGTTGACGGATACCTCACTACATCTGATGAGAGCTCTGGGAAAGGTTCGCTCCGCTCCGTTTCCCAGAGTTTGGGCCCTTTTAGAAGCAGTGGATATCGTAGATGGGTGGGCAGGCTGGCTGTTAAAAACAACATACAAATATATTGCACACCTCTAGGAGAGAAAAGCAGTCTTTAATCTGGACACTTAAAATCTGAGGAGTGAACTGGAGCACCACTGCCAGAACTAAACTGCGCAAAATTGTATAACGCAAGGCAGTGTGGTAAAAGGGACAAGCTTTTTTACAGCCTCTTAGAGTTTCTTTTTCAAGCCCTTTTTTGTGCTGGTATGCAAGAATACAACAGACCTGAGTCCAGTGTGTAGCCTTGATACCCTGTTAGCACTTTGTGCATTTGGCTGCAGCAACAGTCAGTCTTCCGCATGTGACACGCACTCAAGTTGAGTCTCCTCATCCCTTTCTTGAAATCTTAAAGGATTGCCTAAAAGCTTTTCAATAAATACATCACTCACTTGTCATATAAATTGTGTAACATGACAATCTTTCCATAATGCACTTTAAAATATCTCAAAATATCTCCTTGCGAAGAAACCCTTGACCTTTGTCTATTGTGCCATTCATAAAGCCATGGTTTTTGGCAGCTGTTTTAAAAACCATCTCAAGGTCCTCATATTAAAAAATACGGCTCAAGGTGCCATACTGATAGCGGGTTTTAAAAAATTAACATGGAGGTAGTGGAGCAGGGCTCAGTGGGCACAATCAAGCCCTCCATGAAAAGATCCAGCCACATGTGTTTTTTTTTTAAAGCATAAAAAAAATGGTTTAAAATCAACTGGTTTGTTTGGACCAGGCACTGATGATATTCAGGCACACAGAGCTCCCGCTCTCTCATCTGTCTTTGTAATACTCTAAATGTATGCTTTCAATAAAACCCCCAGTTCCCTGAACGACAACCCCCTCCCCATCCGTCTGAAGCTGTGGAATGAACTACGTGTGGTGGACCTCGTGGAACATCAGTTCGCGTGGGATCTGCGTCTCCGGGCCGTACAGCTTGCCCGCCCGCCGCTCAAAGGCCGACACCATCTGCTTCACGACCTCGTCGAAGAAAACGGTGGCCAACTGAGAATGCAGGAGTGAGCGGAACTCAAAGGAAATCTAGGGACAGACAGAAGCAGGGAATCAACATTTGGTAAAAGGCTTGATGAAAAACTGATTCACTTTGACTATTTATAAACCTAGGCTTCCATAAGTAAAACCCATAAACCTTTCAAAACAGACCTAACATAAGCTCTGAGGTTGTTAAATGGTGGTACAAGCTTGTGGTACAAGTTTGTGTGATGACTTATAAACAACATAATTACACAAAATGTTTAAACAGTCAAACTCCAGAAGCAATGAAATTGATTGGTGGATGTTGTTTTAGCATTGCAGCAAAGTCGATGTTACCATTAAATCTTCCAAGCAGTGTGTTTTTGTAGTAGAGCATAATCAAGACAAAACTCTAACTGATTAATTTACAGTTTTCGCAATGCTTCATGGGATGAGTAGATCTTTTTGCTTTGAATCAAATGTTGTAATTCATAAATGCTTCGGCTCATCTTAAAGCCAAAACCTCAATGGTTCTTAAGAGCTCAAATGTGCTTATTATCACATTTAATGGAGGAACAGAAATCTCCGAGGTTCCATTAAAAGTATCATTTGTATTTGGGTCATTCTACAGAAATGTTCACTTTTGGTAAGGGAAGATGTCTTAAAATGTATTTCTTATTCTAACATTTAAACTTAGAGAACATTATTAGATTACTATAATACATATAAATGACAGCTTAATGATTTTATCTTTTTTTTTTTACATTTATTTACCCATAAGGAAGGTGATACCAGTGACAATTTTCATGAAAAATACAAAATGGCTGCTGCAAGGTATCAAACCACTAAATCAAGTAGTTTAATCCATTTGTATTCTAGTTTTTTCTTTTTTACAATTCTTTAACAATAAAACAGGTCATACAAGTGAGCTCAACTAAAAGTTTCATATGAAATCATGAGATAACGGAGAAAATTTCTGATAACTGAAACGAGATAGTGGACTTATCATGGACCTTTCTTTATAGATCTTCAGGAAATAGGAAGAAGGAAGTCGAGTAATGTCATCAGTGTGATTTTTATTTAAAAATAAATAATTTTTGTTAGACGGCAACACCAGTGACAACTCCAGCTGACTACTACTTTCATTATATATTTTATAATACTTATTTAGCATTTTGTTTTTTTATGCAATTCACATCATATGTTTGATAGTTATCAATACACGATTGTATTTTAAATGGTAGGAAAAACTGTTTTTGACCTCAAAATAAAGCACTTTCCCTCTGTACATGGCTGTGGGGATGAGCAGTTTGGTTTTGTGGTGCTTGTAATTATATATAATGAATTAAAAAACAAATATTGCCACATTGATGTTTCAAGAAGGTGTAATTGTTCAAATAACATTGTTTCATTTTAAGATATGAAGAAATTGCAACCCTAAAGTGTTTTTCCAAGTGTAAAATTTCTGTAAAGGCTAGGGACCGAAAAATGGACATTTCCATAGAATGAACCATTTCAAAAATGAACAAAAGTCTTATGGTTAAGGTGAGTGAATAATGACAAAACTTTCATTTTTGGGTGAACTAACTCTTTAAATATGAGCAAAAGTGTTGGCAAGCACCCTTAAAGAGATTAGTTCACCCAAAAATGAACATTTGAGCATTAATTACTCATCCTCATGTTGTTCCAAACCCATGAGACCTTCATCTTTGGAACAGAAATTAAGATATTTTTAATGAAAACTGACAGCTTTCTGACCCTGCATAAACAGCAGCGCAGCTGAAATGTTCAAAAGCCCCAGAAAGGAAGTAAGAACATTGTTAAAATAGGCCATGTGACATCAGTGATTCTACCTTAACTTTATGAAGCTAAAAGAATCCTTTTTGTGTGCAAAGAAAACAAAAATAATGGCTTTATTCAACAATTTGTTCTCTTCCACGTGTTTACAAGAGTACCATGACACATGCGTGTGGTGCTGATGACACAGGAGCTGGCGTTCTGATGTGAAACCCAGATGTGTTGCATCCTTCTTTACAAGCTGAGAAATGCACATGCATGCGTCATGGTACTCTCGTGAACGTGTGGCACAGACTGACGTGAAAAAGAAGAAATTGTTCAATAAAGTCAGTATTTGTGTTTTCTACGTGCACAAAAAGTATTCTCGCAGCTTCATAAAATTATGGTTTTGAACCACTGATGTCACATGGAGTATTTTAACAATGTCCTTACTACCTTTCTGGGACGTTTGAACGCGTCTATGCAGGGTCAGAAAGCTCTCAGATTTAATCAAAAATATTTTAATCTGTGTTCCAAAGATGAACAAAGGTCTTACAGATTTCTGAGGGCGAGTAATTAATGACAGAATTTTCATTTTTGGGTGAACTATCCCTTTAAATATATTTAATGTTAATATTTAATTTTAAAGTTTAAATATACAACGCAGTCCAGGATGACAAACCAGACTTGTAATACTCACAGCAAAGTCAAGGGTGCATGTACGGGGATAGCCAGGAAGACCAGGGCTAAAGCGCCACACCGTCTCCAGGTGATTGAAAAGCTTTCCATCAGAGCATGACGCCTTGAGATGCAAAAGAACAATGCTGTTAAACAACTTTCAGCTCATACACTAGATTAACAACGTAAGTATTACAAAATATTGGTCTTTAATTAAGAAAATTAACTGATGAACATACCTTGACCAAATGAGGGCGAACTGTAGTAACAAGGGAGGTGTAGTTTTCCACCACTGGAGGGAAGCCCACAGTCAGCTTGGCCTTGCAAAATCCCGAGCGGCGAAATATAACATCTGAACGCTTGCACCAGGGCACGAACAGCAGGTAGTCTTCTACTTTGGCCACAACCTCATACATTTCTTGCATTGAGTACCTGTGTGCCACAGAAAAGACAGCTTTCTTAAATGATATTTACAACAAATTGCTTCATTTTTGTTTTGTGAGCAGAACTCTCGGGGGGGGCAGGATCTTTTTATGCAAGTAAGCAAGTGGTCATTCAGCAGACACTTTAACTTAAAGTGACTTACAGTGTACTGAATACACTGGAGTAATCCAGGTTAAGTCCTCAAGGGCACAATAGTGATAGCTCATAAACTTCCTGATTACCAGCCCTAAGCTTTACTCATTACGCAACACAACAGACTCTGTTATAGGTTATATATAAGTTATAGTCTGAAGAGTGCAATGACCTTTTTTATTAATCTAACTTTGGAGTCATGGCAGCTCATAACCTCACTGGATGCTTTAAATATGTGACCCAGGATCACAAAACCAGTCATAAGGGTCATTTTTTCAAAATTGAGATTTATGCATCATATGAAAGATGGATAAATAAGCATTTCATTGATGTATAATTTGTTAGGATAGGACAGTATTTGGCCGAGATACAACTATTAAAAAAATCAGGAATCTGAGGGTGCAAAGAAAATCAAAATATTGAGAAAATTGCCTTTAAAGTTCTTCAAATAATGTTCTTAAAAATGTATACGACTAATCAAAAATTAAGTTTTCATACATTTACAGTAGGAATTTTACAAAATATCTTCATGGAACATGATCTTTACTTAATTTCCTAATGATTTTTGCCATAAAAGAAAAATCAATAATTTTGACCCATACAATGTATTGTTGGCTATTGCTACAAATAAACCCCAGCAACTTAAGACTGGTTTTGTGGTCCAGGGTCACATATATCTCATAACTGTGCAGGTGTGACCCAAACAAACAGGTTGTTGCTAAAGTTGAGAATGGATTTAGTCACCAAAACATGGTAGATTCAGACAACCAGTCAGATATCACAGCACTCTAAATCAGTGTGGGAATCACTCACTGCTGAACGTAACTGCAGAATGGAATGAAGACAAAAGAAAGGTCAGACATGTTTGTTTATGTCAGTTTTGTGTACACAGGGTCCAACAGAGGTAAACACAGACATATCTTAAGTTTCAAGGGCTCATTTCAGAGCAGTTTAAGACCTTCAAGATAACAGATAAGATAAAAAAAATTAATAGAAATGACTCAAGTATCTCGCTGTCTGCTTGTTAGCCACAATCCATCAAATATGATCTTATACAAAAAAAAATTCTGAGCGCTCAGTTCTGTTCCTGGATATGCAAGGGGTCATTCAGTACATGCCTGTATCCAAAGATACTGATGGTACATTTATTACAAGGATGTTCCCATTACATAATGCAGGGCACAATGGGGATGAAGCTCACTCTTTACAACCTTCTGGTTACCCACACTGTGCCTCTGGAGATCCACCTTCCTGTAGATACTATCTCCAAACTAGTCTGAGTGTAAACAATGTGACCACTGACCACCTATAATCCACTCACTGACCGTCTCATGCGTGCCACGCACAAACATGGCCATCACAGTCCAAAAACCATTCGTTTTAATCTGATTAGCTGGCTTCTACATAATTCTTGCCAGTCTGGGCTTATCATTCTCCTGAAAATGAAGCTATGTTTACAAATGATGCTACAACAATGCTTTTGAAGAAGAACTTATCACTGAATTAAAAAAAAATCTCCAAATAACACTTAATAATACTAAGAGTTTTGCTGAAAACACAAAACGTTAAGGATACAGAGCTAAATTAAATAAAAGTTACACAAGACTAGTTGCAATCCCGCTGTTGAAGACCTTTCCTGCAGCAGAATATGCTCTTTCCTCTGACACAGTATGCAAAAAACCTAGATAGCATACTGCATGTTTTCAGAGTCGAGTGTCAAGAGTCTAAGGGCCAGATTTACTAACAGCATGCGCCAGTGCAAACCGTCTTTATGCATTAAAACAGTACTGTCAGCATTTACTAAAGACGCACAATTAAGAATTAGCACAGAAAAGCTGTGGACATATTTCTGCACTTGACCTTGTTGAATATGCACTTGTAGGCGTTTCCCTTTCAGACACAAAATTTATGGGAGGAGAGTATTAAAATGAATCACACAACATGTTTTACATGTTCAACATTTCCGCTTGTCAAATTACCGGTATTTGTGCCATTGTTTAACGTAAAAAACATGTCTTAAAGCAGGCGGTAATTTGTACTGCTCTTGGTAGATTACGCTGGTCATTATGGAAATGATCTGGCTGTGTCTGTGTTTTTTAATGTGCGCACTGTTAGTAAATCACACAAATAATTTTCCCCTCCCATTGGCGTTTTTATGGAATTGCACTCTAATGCTAATTTGCCCTGTTTAGTAAACCTGGCCCAAAGTGTGCAAGTGGACATTTTACTGTTCCATAAGGCCAAGGAAACCAAGGCCAGATATTAATTATTATTGATCAGAATTATAAAGGGGGAGAACTGTAAGCTAGGTGGTTCGTTTCAAGTATAAGTGCGTGTTTAGCAACACCCAAGTGAGTTGTTTTTGTTGTTGTTACTATGTCATAGGTCAGCTGAGTTTGTACGGGAATGCATTTATGCTACACACCTGCATACCTATAGAACATACTTTACAGACGAGTCACAGAGACACAGACAAGTTCAGCAAATTCAGTATGTGCATATGTGCTGTATTAATGCTGAAGCTAAATCCTACAGGACAGCTGATGTGGACTGAACCCTCTGCTCTAAAAGTTCAGGCTTCAGAAGCGGTTCCCAAGTAACTTGTGATGACGTGTGTAACCGGTACAGATCTATACTCCAATAACCCCAGATACCTAGAAAGTTGACACCAGATATTATTCCCATGCCCTGTTACATAAAATAAACAACACTTGCAGGGACACTGGGGCTAAACTAATCATGGGCCTCAATAAAAATTAAAAATAGCAACAGATCATGCACCGTATCCAACTTGGTTGGGAACGTACCCAATAATACGTCTTTCCGAGTACTCCTTTCTCTTGTTGAAGGACTCAGAGAGGTTGAAGAAACTCCTGGCTGGAGCAACCACAGCACGACCTGACACAGCCCTGAAGAGGGGCGGCACCCTGGTCATCAAAATCCCACACGAAGACAGATATCTGTTGACAAAACAGGGAGAAAGTATGTCATTCAGCACCAACACAGACACTGTACAAGACTTTGTGCACTTGTAATGATTAGTTTAATGATTTAGGCCCTATTTGCTTGTTTGACGTCTTAAAATAGCAGACGTCTCCAATGAGTCAGATAAGAGCAGAGACAACCCATGAACCACACAGATAGCTGTGTGAAATTAACAAGATTAGGACTCCTAATCAAGACAAAGCCTTTTATCCAGAGGCTTAGTGAAAATTACTCTTAAACTAAAACCATTAACATGCATTTTCAGAGTTTCTATGAAGTCATCCTTTGTGGGCCACACACAGACGCTCCATTTCATGAAGAAACTCTTTTGAGGCAGATCAGTAAGACTCACAAACTTTTTGAATCCTTCATTGTTATCATGACTTTCAGTGATGTTTGTTTCAACTTGAAGCAATTAATTAATTCTAATTAATTTTGTGTTGGCGAAACAACTAGTATTTTTATGTTCATAAGTTCAACTGTAAAAATGATATTTTAATAATAAAAAAAAAAAAATTACAACGTATATACTAAAAGATTTTGATATGCACATACTCTACTAAACGTGAGGTATCCCTAACATACAACTAAACGAATGTTAATAAATGATATTTTAATTCTTATCAGACATGTTCTTTTGTTGAAGATTCGAGTTGGCTAATAACAGCTGTCAACAACAGCTGAGTTAACAGAAACCTTTCTAAAATCCAAACAGCATGTGATAACAAGTATGTGTTGCCTAGATGCAGCTGCATAGAATTTACATACAATGCTGTATATAACACCTTTGTGCAAATTTTATATGTGCAAAAGGGTGTAAAAATTTAGGATTTAAGTGTTTTCTGTATTGTCTTCTTTGTTATGCGCTGGCTAATTGAATTTACAAAGGCTCTGAATGACGAGCTTTTTTTGAAATGCTAAAGAGGAGCTTAAAAAAGCCAACTGTGATGCAACCAGCCTTACGAATTAACCACACAAGCAATCCACAACACAAGCTGTTGTGCATTATAACCTGTACTTCTTGATTCACACAGTTCATCATTAACTACAAAACTTTATGGAGTAGTGCATTCATGCGGCGGGACCACGGTTAAAGGAAATATAGGATAGGCGTCCTATGACACGTTCACCTGTCCTCCATTTGTCAAGACACAAATCATAAGGAGAGCGTGATCACTGACCACCACAACCAAGTCAAGGACAGTAGTAACACCCCATACTATTAAAATGTGTCCGACGTGTGTCAGATCAATAACACACACATATCTGTAACGCAAGGGGATGAGGCTTTGTTCTATAAATGGCACAATATCTACTCAATGGAAAGAGTGGGAGCCAAATTCATTCACGTCGGGACAAGCGCTGCCAAGAGCTGTCAAGCATGGCGTAACTGTGACAGCCGACGGTGACAGAACGGTCACCATCAGATACTTGACATGGCCTTATGCCAAGCAGTCATAGCATTGGTTGCCCAGCACTTGGTAGGGGTACACCACGTCCCCAACCACAGATGACAAACGTCACAGCTTGGCTGGTGACGTCACATACGCCGCAGACTCCTGTAAACTCATACCTGCAAGGGTGTTTGGAAAGAATCGCTAATGAAATAATTTGTACTATACACACTATATACATATGTGATGGGTGCAAAAGTTTGTTTGGCACTTCCCTAATAAAATAATTTAATTGCATCTGATCTGCAGCTATCTTAAATAAATCTGAATTAGCACCAGCTGTGTGCAGTTGGTGACCAACTTTTCCAAAAAAAAAAAAAGTTAAAGTCCTACTTTTTCCTCTCTTGGTTGCATCTGAGTTTAAAGCGTTATTAAATAAACAAATAAAAGTAAATGCAGCTGATGAAAGGTTATTCCAAAAATAAGAAAAGCCCTTAACTTATACACCTGGTCAATTACATAATACCTTAACCTTGCCACTGTCACTTATTATCTGGCAACCAGTTATGTGACTCCCTCCCACCCACTCCTGAAGTTAGTTTTTTCTTAACACGTTGATTTGAGAACGTCATACGTTTTAATACTTTGTTGGACGATAAATGAAGGCGTTACTGACAGAAAGTTGTCAAGTTGGCCTTAAATTCGCTCCACTTTTAAGAACGAAACTAACCGTCCAACTAGCGTAAGCAATTCGCGAGTTACTTCACTAATCACTTCGATCTGGACATACGCGCACATAGACAGTGCGAAACATTAGACCGTCGTTAATTACCTCACTCCATTCCTGCCCGGTGTTTCTCGACTGGCTGTGGACGGTAAGTTTCTGATACACTCCGCTACCGCTCTCCTCAAACACCGGGAGCCTCTCGCCATCTTCACTTCACCACTCTTTCGCCTCCTCCCGTCGAGAACTCTTTTCCCGTCTCGAAGACCAGCCTTCTCGGAGACCCGCCCTAGGATCTCATTGGCTGAAGTTGTTTTTCTCGCCCTCTGATTGGTTCTGTCTTCCGCCCGTCACATAGTGAGCCTACTGACGTAAGTGTTTTAATTGTGCAGAGGGTTTGCGTGCGCAGAATTGTCACGGGATGCGGGATTGGGTTGCCCAGGCTGCGCGACCTACAGTGCATAGTTAGTAAAGGTTACAGCTAAATTTGTTTGGGGACGCAATGTAAAAGCATTAATAAGTTTGAAAAAGATAAAATACTTTAAAAAAAAAAAAAACCTACTAATCTAAACTGAATTGGACTGCTTTTCATTACATAACTGAAGTGACTTCTGATTCAGTTTAGAACATTTTTTTCCAGCGATGTATTCTCCAAAGTGAGTGGTTTCCCTCTTGTTGGTAAACAAATGCTCCTTTCTGACTTCACCTTTATTTGATTAGGAGTAATTGGGAAAAATATATAAATCATAGAGAAAGTCATTGTTTTCTTCAGGTCTAACAACATTACTTGGTCTAGTACAGTGGTTCTCAATCCTGGTCCTGGGGGCCCCCTGCTCTGCACATTTTGCATGTCTCCCTTATTTAACAAACCTGATTGAGATCATCAGCTCATTAGTTCACTTCATGGATCTCTCTCCTAATGAGTTGATGATCTCAATCAGGTGTGTGAAATAAGGGAGACATGCAAAATGTGCAGAGCAGGGGGCCGCCAGGAACAGGATTGAGAACCACTGGTCTAGTAAATGCTTGTCATTCACTCTTTTATTCAGTTTTTCAAACGTATTGCTTTCCAATTACTTAACAAAGTTTTCTGTGGTAATGGATGGCATTCTTTATGTAGCCATAATCAGTGTTGGGGAAAGTCACTTTTAAAAGTAATGTATTACAATATTGCGTTTCTCCTTTAAAAAGTTACTAATTACTTGGTTACTTTTTATGGAATGTAATGCGTTACATTACTTTTGCATTACTTTTCAAATCTGTGCAGGGCTTAAAAAGTTCTACTTTTGGCAAGCGTAAAAGCCCTTTCACACCAAAAGTGAAACGAATACACCTCAGGCTGAAGGAAAAGTAAATTCAAATCTGTACAGTAGAATACAGGAGAAGAAAGTTCAACACTCTACAGCAATAAAAAAATGTTGATTTATCTAAAGTAATTTTTGCTTATTAGTATGGTTAAATTGGATCAACAAAGGTCAGCAGCAAAGACATTACTTAATAAAATGGCATTAAATGCATAACAGATTCGTGTTATTTAACTTATTTAATTATTGCAGGTTTGCATCATATTCTGAGTTTGCATCTGACTGGCATTTGTGCGAGTGAGACAAATTAATCTAGTCCAGAACTACAGTAACCTCATGTTTACACTGTGCACATAACACCTCTGCACTTACTCCTGAAATCTCTCAACATGGCAACAGGAGAGCTGTTACTTGTTTGAAAAAGTAACTCACAAAGTACTTTACTAGCGTTACTTTACTAGTTACTTGAAAAGTAATCTCATTAAGTAACTCACGTTACCCCCAACACTGGCCAAAATGCTTTTTAAAACTCTTCAAACATTACAGTTGGGTCTCTGCTTCATTGAATGCCTGTAACACATCAGTTTGAAACAATAAATGCTATGTGCGTTCATATGCGTTACATATGCTTTCATCTAATCCTTCTGCGTGGAACATGTTTAGAACAGCTGTTTTAGAAAGAGAAAAGAGGTACATCCTGGTAACATTCCGTAACAGAAAGTGTGGTCTTAATAACTATTTCATTATTTTAAATCATTAATTAAGTTTACCTATATCTTGGAGTTTAATAAAAATGCACGTTCAAAGAAATCTACTCTACAATAGCTACATTTCTCAAGCAAAGCAGGGAGTATACTAAAGTCTTGACGTTTGCCAGCAGTGTTGACGTCTACATCTGCGCATGCGCATTGTTTGTGCAGCAGGGACTGCGCCTGCGCGTTCTCGTGAGAGCAGTGCAGTCGGATGTACAGTCAAAGGCCTTCCGGTACTGAGGCTCACACAACAGCACGAAAATGGCGCAGATCGCCAAAACACATGACGGTAAGTTAATTTTCCAAATATTATTCAAGAATATATCGGATTTTGTTGTTCATGTCTACATCGCAGTTGGGCTTTCTGTTCTTTCCAGTCCTAAGAAGTAAAATTAGCGAGAAAAAGCAAAATTAGGCCAGTCTGAGGTGGTGAATAGAATATGGCGTCTGATCGTTGAATCTTACCTGGCCGTGGCGCACATGAGAATATCAACAAATATTCCATAATAGATTTGTAGTGTGGTTTATAGCAGAGTTGTTTGTAACATTCGTTTGCAGAAATACGTCTATAAGCAGTTTGTTTGTTTTTGTTGCGTATAGTTTGTATGTTACAAAATACGCTGGTTAATCACTTATGCGTTGAAACCAAAATGGCGTTGCAAACATGCAGGCAAACACAAACCAAAACTTTCCCTTTGTACGGTTGTTTATCATTAAAGCAATTTTGGGTTTGGTTGTTTTGTATCTCTCTGTAGAATTATAGATTTTATTCATTATCTGTATGTTTACAGTGCTTATGTAAGCATTTGTTTATGTGGGTCATTGTCTTCTCTTCCTCGCCCCTTTAACGAAGTGTTTATATTATGCGTGTTTACGAACTCTTTTTTTTTTATTATTATTATTTATGGATTTAGAGAATCATGCTATACTTATGGAATTGTATTCCACTGTATGATTGAGTGTAACTGCAGTATGTGTGTGTATATTTATGCAATAAATGAGGCGTAAAATGAATTACTGATCGCCTGTTCATAGGTATTTTAAGGTACTAATTCTTGACTGTTGTTTACTCTTAGACATTGAGGCTCAGATCCTGGAAATCCAGGGGATGAAAGCTGCCCTGGTGGAGGGAGCTGACCAGGGGGTTGGGCTTGATTCCACTGGATATTATGACCAGGAGATCTACGGAGGCAGTGACAGCCGCTTTGCCGGATATGTGACTTCAATTGCTGCCAACGAGCAGGAAGATGTAAGTGATAGCGTAACACTTCAAATAGTTTTCAAAGAGCCCATGTCAGCATGTGTCAGTACTGCATCAAAGAGTTTCTGAAGCCAACTATTTGTATTTCAGGATGATGATGAAGATTCGTCCACAAGTCTTCTTGGACAGAAGAAACCAGGATATCATGCACCGGTTGCAATACTCAACTCCATTCCTCAGTCAGATGAGCAGGTAATTAACAGATATTTCATCTTCAATTTATGTTTGAGGTCAAAAGTTTACATACACCTTGCAGAATCTGCAAAATGTTAATTGTTTTACCAAAATAAGAGGAATTTTTTTAAATAAAAATAAACTGCCCACTGTTTTTCAGAAAAATCTTCAGGATTTTTGGATTTTTCAGGATTTTTGTATATTTGATATTTATATGATATTTAGGCAAAATAAGTAAAATGTACACATCTTCATTCTGTTCAAAATTTACACCCCTGTCTCTTATGCATCATTTTTCCTTCTGAAGCATCAGGGAGTGTTTGAACCTTCTGTAATAGTTGCATATGAGTCCCTCAGTTGTCCTCAGTATGAAAAGATGGGCCTCAAAATCCTACAGTCATTGTTGGAAAGGGTTCAAATACACAAAAATGCTGAAAAACCAAATAATTTGTGTGACCTGAAGTTTTTTTCTTAAGAAGAGCAGGCAGTTTAACTGTTCAGGACAAACAAGTGACTCATGAACAACTATCACTAAACAAAAAAATGTCTTTATGTGAAATATCTTATTAAGGTGATTAAAAAAAATATTTAAATAAAAAAATAACATCCATTTGTATGATCCCTCTTATTTTGGTAAAATAAAGTTTCTGCAAATTGTATGTTAACTTTTGACATCAACTGTACGTGTTTCCCAAATACATTTGTTGAAGGATATAAAAGATAACTGATAACATACAATATTTTTTTTGCCCATCCTGCAGTATGATCCCTTTGCTGAACACAGACCACAGAAGATTTCAGACCGTGAGGACGAGTACAAGAAACGCAGACAAAAGATGATCATCTCCCCTGAGCGTCACGACCCGTTTGCTGATGGTAAATTTTATACCACTGTTCTCCCTTGTTTATTTTCTGTCCATGCCAATCAGTATTTACTCTGTCCGTGAATTTCCGGTCCAGACCATTTTTTGTTAACCCTTCGAACACCACCCAACAACTTGCTCCCTGGACTCAACTGACCTGGAAGACTGTCTCATAATTTTTATTTTTATAAAGACATCATTTTTTTTAATAGGATGTGATGGAGTTATCTTTGATTGAGAGTTTGGGCAGCAAAGGTTTTGGGAGACAGTTGGTTGGGTGGTGTCATTTGTCCCATCAAGACATAGGTTGCAGGTAGGTGTGTTGTTCGAAGGGTTAATGTGTTTTTTTTGTGTGTGTGTCAAACATGCATTACATTAGTCAGACACTTTAAACACAGACACTTTTATTAAGTTTAATAATGCCAGAGGCTGTACTTCATTTTGCAATTACTGTCAGTTTTCCTTTTACTTTTCTCTTTTTCCGTAATATACTCTATAACTGCCCAGTGGCATGTTGGCTAGACACCCATGATGTGTCAAAGTCAGTAATGTTTTCAAAAAGAGTGAAACTCTAAATAATCTTGAGTCACCTGTGGAGAAACTTTACAATTTACTATGCTTACCAGTTGTAGTTTGCTACAAAGCCTTGTGAAGTCAAATTGAACATCTAATAAAATGTTTCCCAGCCATTTTACTATCTTTAAACCTATGGCCTGTGGTGCTTATACCGGTACAAATTGGCAAGGAGTTTAGAAACTTCAACAGGCTGCAACAGGTTACAACAGGCTGCACACACTCAAACTGCATCAGTCGGGGTCAGGTTATGGGAGGAAATTGATTTTGGATCAGGCATCTTGCATGTAGTCCCAGACAGAGGAAGCTTTACAAAACTGTTGTGTAAATATATTTCTATTTTATTCCCATAAAATAGAGATATATCTATTGAAGAATCTGTGTACCAAGATTCCACAGGCCCATACTAACTGTCCTTAATTTCTCTCCTACAGCAGTACTGCTATGCCAGTCCTGTCTGCACTCTCTTAAGGGTGCAGCAACTCGTCCTGTGTAGGTTATGGTCAACAAAAAGCAGCGTGTTTATCAGATAATTCAAGACCGTAGTTGCTAGTTTTGCTCTGGTGTGAGGCCAGAGAGTCTTTCAGGGGAATCCACAATGGTTTCACGAAACTTTATTTATTTTTTTTTTTTTTATGAAGTCATGTATTGTTTTTAAAACCTCATCAAGGACAATTTTCTCTTCTCAACTTCATGTCCTCCCTTCTCATTTTAACTTTCCATGCCAATTCATCGTAGATATATATTTTTTGATGAAACTAGATGCACAAGTATGCACAAATGTGCATTTTAAGTACTTAATTTGATTTAAATTTATTTTTTAATGATTTTATTAGAATTCCCCAAAGTGTTCAGTGTCTCTGGCTGCAACACATATAGAACAAGTTATTTTACAATTTTGCAAAGTCGTTTTTTCACTTTTTTTTGTTTTTAAATGAGTTACAAAAGCAGAACAGGTGGTATGCTATTGTGTGTGTGAGTTCAAACCCTTTTCCAAAGTGTTACTAATGGTAAAGAGAAATTTTCTAGGCTTCTTTTCTGCCGGTTGAAGTCTGACTGCAGAGGGACCCTTGGCACTGAAAGTGTACGTATTCTGGAGAGCGCAGCCCAGGACCCTGCATCAGTGATGGCTATATCCTCTCCTTATCTCCTCTTAAAAGCAACAGAAACCTCTTTGTACCTGCCTGTTCTTAATGTATGACTGTATACTAAGAGTGCTTAGCTTTTATTGTCTAGGGTTGTTTTGTGTCATGAGAGGATAGTAAATTTAAACATTTAAGGCCATCTATTCAGGGACAGTTGACTGTAGTGCTTTGTGTGTGAAAACGCTGGTTTTGAGACCTACTTGGCTGACCGCCTCGCATCTTGTTGGTGCTCTTTCGCATAGGGGGCAAAACGCCGGACCCAAAGATGCAGGTCAGGACGTACATGGATGTTATGAAGGAGCAGCATCTGTCCAAAGAAGAGGTAAATAACATTAGCTTTTAGTGAAGCTGTAAGGTGTAGATTAAAAAAAAAAAAAGTTTGACTAAAACATTTAATGTGTTTTTCCAGAGAGAGATCAGGCTGCAAATGGTAGAGAAAGCAAAATCTGGAGAGCTGAAAGCAGTGAACGGCTCTGCTGCGTCTCAAGCTGCTGGGGCCAAACGCAAACGACGCTGGGACCAGACAGCTGACCAAACCCCCAGCAACTCCACACCCAGAAAAGTGTCCAGTTGGGACCAGGCAGATGGAGGTTCTGAAGTGAGTAAATTTTCTTTAACTGCCTTAGGGGTGCAATTTTATTCAGTTATTTCTTTGATTTAAATTGAATAAAAAGCCAGATATGTGTTGCATTGCTAATCCGGTTTTTCTCTTTACCCAGACACCAGGACACACACCTTCCAACAGTCGCTGGGATGAGACACCTGGCCGTCCCAAAGGTAGCGAGACCCCGGGAGCCACTCCGAGCACACGTATGTGGGAGCCCACACCAAGCCACACCCCAGCTGGAGCTGCCACACCAGGCCGAGACACCCCTGGACACGCCACTCCTGGCCATGGAGGCGCCTCTTCCAGTGTGCGCAAGAACCGTTGGGATGAAACCCCAAAGACAGAAAGAGGTATATTTACGTTATATTTTCTATCCAGTTTGTGTTGTACTTACTCATAGCAGATATTTAAAGCACAGGGATTTTAAATAATTTTATTTTGTGTTTCAGAGACACCTGGTCATGGTAGTGGCTGGGCTGAGACTCCACGTACAGATAGGGGAGATGAGTCAGTGGGTGAGACGCCCACCCCAGGTGCAAGCAAGAGGAAGTCAAGATGGGATGAAACACCAGCCAGTCAGATGGGCTCTTCAACTCCTCTTCTCACCCCTGGAAAAACCCCTCTGGGCACACCTGCTATGAATATGGCCACGCCCACTCCAGGTACTGGAGCAATACTGTTGGTTGTTACAATTATAATATGCAGTGTTGTTTTTTTGGACGATGTGCTAAAGTTTTCAATGTTTACAGGTCACCTGATGAGCATGACTCCAGAACAGCTGCAGGCTTGGCGTTGGGAGCGAGAGATTGATGAGAGGAATCGCCCATTGACTGATGAGGAACTTGATGCCATGTTTCCAGAAGGATACAAAGTACATAACCATATTATTATTTACAGAATACCTTTCCTTTCTGTCTGAAAATTAATTTATTGATATTTTGCTGTTGTTAACTGTTTTTCATCTGCCAATTTCCGTAGGTACTTCCTCCACCAGCAGGCTATGTGCCCATCCGCACCCCAGCCCGTAAGTTAGCTGCTACCCCCACTCCCATTGGAGGTATGACTGGCTTCCACATGCAAACAGAGGATAGATCTATGAAACAAGTCAACGATCAGCCCTCTGGAAACCTGCCCTTCCTCAAGCCAGATGACATCCAGTACTTTGATAAACTGCTGGTGAGTCCTGGTGGAAAACCTGGGAATATATGAATGCTTTTTAAAAACAATGATTAGTCTTTTGAAATTTTATGATGTAATACTTTAAATATTAATATTTGTTGTTGTTGTTATTATTATTATTATTATTATTAAAGGTTATACATTTTATAGTAATATAAATAAATTTGAGTCAGATGAGTCCACTTTCACGTCTCAGTTGTTCTGGTTTGGAGATTTGGGTAATTGAATATATTATATGATTACTAGGGTAGTCTAATTGGTTAGATTGGACATTTTGCCAGGGTGATATTTAAAGAGTTCTTGGCAGTTTGAGTCCAAATAGCCCATCCCAGTGTCTCTACAATTTTCTCTTCCAGAGATATCCATCTCATTCTTTTTCAGTTAAAGTCTATAGGGTGGTTCCTATGGTGCTATAACTGATGCTTTACAAGCACAACTAATTATTATTAGTAGTAATAACAACACTTGTAATATTATCAAACTTGTCATTAACAATGTTTTAATTATATAAATCCTAAATTTAATTTGTAACCGATTATCCAATCTGTTTGCAGGTTGAAGTTGATGAATCCACGCTCAGTCCAGAAGAACAGAAGGAGCGCAAAATCATGAAGCTGCTCCTGAAGATCAAGAATGGAACCCCTCCCATGAGAAAGGTTAGTATCCTCTCTCACACTTGATGGACTATAACACAATCTTAGAAAGAAGATCTCTAACTAGCTCTCTCCTTTCAGGCTGCTCTTCGTCAAATCACAGATAAAGCCAGAGAGTTTGGTGCGGGGCCCCTCTTTAACCAGATCCTGCCCCTGCTGATGTCTCCTACACTGGAGGATCAGGAACGTCATCTGTTGGTTAAAGTCATTGATCGTATCCTCTACAAACTTGATGACTTGGTTCGACCATACGTCCACAAGGTAAGTCCGCATTGCATGTGAGCATTAATTTTAATAATTGGGTGGAGAAATGAGTTACCTTTCATGTTTATTTTCTGACGTTCCTATTTGTACCTACAGATTCTTGTGGTGATTGAGCCCTTGCTGATTGATGAAGATTACTATGCTAGAGTAGAGGGCAGAGAGATCATCTCCAACTTGGCAAAGGTAAGATGCTTGACTGTTAATACTAAATAACTTCAGTGGATAACAGTATCGCTACAGTTGTCTAATTAATTTTGAAATTTTGTAATTCTTAATTGAACTGGATTTCTTCTTTCACAGGCTGCAGGTCTGGCCACTATGATTTCCACCATGAGGCCTGACATTGACAACATGGATGAGTATGTGAGAAACACGACAGCTCGTGCTTTCGCCGTTGTGGCGTCTGCCCTGGGTATTCCATCTCTGCTGCCTTTCCTCAAGGCTGTTTGCAAGAGCAAGAAATCTTGGCAGGCTCGTCACACGGGTATCAAGATCGTTCAGCAGATCGCTATTCTCATGGGCTGTGCTATCCTGCCCCATCTCCGCAGCTTGGTGGAGATTATCGAGCATGGTTAGTATGGCATTGTAGCTTCCATCTTTCTGTATGTGGGTGTATTAAAGTCTTTTACATTGTCGGCTGTATGGGGAAAGTCTCAAGCTGTTGTTTTATTCCTGCAGGTCTCGTGGATGAGCAGCAGAAAGTGCGAACCATCAGTGCTCTGGCTATTGCTGCCCTGGCTGAAGCCGCTACACCATACGGTATCGAGTCCTTTGATTCTGTGCTGAAACCTCTTTGGAAAGGTATCAGGCAACACAGAGGCAAGGTGAGAATGTGTTTGGTCAATGGAAAGTTGAAGTATTTACTTACGTTTTGGAATGCAACCCAAAGATTCTGAGTTTTAGTAAGTATGTTATTAACAGTATTTTTGTGTGTTCTTAGGGTCTTGCTGCCTTCTTAAAAGCCATTGGATATTTGATTCCTCTTATGGACGCTGAATATGCCAACTATTATACCAGAGAAGTGATGCTTATCCTTATTCGAGAGTTCCAGTCTCCTGACGAGGAAATGAAGAAGATTGTCCTCAAGGTGCGTTAAGAAAACTATAGAGGGCTTGCACTTACGTCACGACTTGGTCAGTTACCCAGATGCGCGCCATATTGGTGATACTCGGATGTAAACAACAGCATGGGTTGAATTGTTAATGTACTACTGAACATGTTGTTCTGCTAATTTATGCGGTCTAAACCATGGAAAAAGCACATGGAAGCTGCTAAATCATACAGAGAAGTACTTAGCAAGCAGAAAAGAGTGCAATATTTTGATAAACTAAAGTTAGTAGGCAGTAAAGATGCGTATGAGCAGTATTAAGATATTAGCCTTATATTTTTTACCAACCTGAAATAGTAACAAACAAAAATGTTGTCAAGATTCTTGCCCTGGAAATCCTAGTTCAGTTTGGCCAACCACAAACACCTTTTGTTCCTCAGACATTTTTTGCACTTTTCTCCTTGATTTATAACTTTTGGCAGTCTGTAGTGCTACAAATGTTTTTCCTGGGCCAACAGATTACTACAGCCCAAAGCATGACGATAATTCACTATTTTCAGCAGCAGTAATTGGCAAAATATGCGATATATAAACTTCTTTTCTTGTACATTTCAGGTGGTGAAGCAGTGCTGTGGCACAGATGGTGTGGAAGCCAATTACATTAAAACAGAGATTTTGCCCCCCTTCTTTAAACATTTCTGGCAGCACAGAATGGCGTTGGATAGACGCAACTACAGACAGGTGTGTGTGAGATCATAATGTAATTCAAAATAACGTTAACTGTTAGCAACACGCATTTAATCTAATTTGTTTTTTTACCTAACAGTTAGTGGACACTACAGTGGAGCTGGCCAATAAGGTAGGGGCAGCTGAGATTATCTCCCGTATCGTGGATGATTTGAAGGATGAAGCTGAGCAGTACAGAAAAATGGTGATGGAGACCATTGAGAAAATTATGGGCAACCTTGGTGCCGCTGACATCGATCACAAACTGGAGGAGCAGCTTATTGACGGTATCCTGTACGCCTTCCAGGAACAGACCACTGAGGTGAGTTACAGTCTTTGCCGCATCTAAAATATCCTGCTGTTATGTTCTCATCTTACGTCATAATCTCATCTGTACCCCTAGGACTCTGTGATGCTAAATGGCTTCGGTACGGTAGTAAATGCTCTGGGTAAGAGAGTTAAACCGTACTTGCCTCAGATCTGCGGTACAGTGCTTTGGCGTCTCAACAACAAATCCGCCAAAGTCCGTCAACAGGCTGCTGACCTGATTTCACGCACAGCGGTGGTCATGAAGACCTGCCAAGAGGTGAGGGGCGCCATATATACATTTATGGACTGGTTAAACTAAAATATTGATATTCCGACTAATATATCTTTCTTTGACATTTCTGTGTAGGAAAAACTGATGGGCCATTTGGGTGTGGTGTTGTATGAGTATCTGGGAGAAGAATACCCAGAAGTGCTGGGTAGCATTCTTGGAGCCCTTAAAGCCATTGTCAATGTTATTGGTGAGTGTTGATCAAAGTGCTTCATTACTGGTGTTTCCTAGCATCTAAGCCCTAACCCTAAGTATTAAAATTTTGTGCACATTTCCCCCTGGTTGTTTGTAATGATATATTGAAATTTCTACAAACAGAAATTTGAAGTTTGTTTTTACTTTCTAAAGGAATAGTTCACCCAAAAATAAAAATTGCCCCATGATTCTCACCCTCAAGTCATCCTAGGTGTATATGACTTTAATCTTTCAGAAGAATACAGTTTGAGTTGTTATAAAAAAGTGCTCTGGCTCTTCCAAGCTTTGTAATGGCAGTGAATTGGTGTTGAGGTTTTGAAGTCCAATAAAGTGCATCAATCCATCCATCATAAAGTACTCCACACAGCTCCGGGAGGTTAATAAAGGCTTTCTGAAGTGAATTAATGCGTTTGTGTAAGAAAAATATCCATATTTAAAACTTTATAAACTACAAAATTAGGATTTGTAAAGAAAAATGTCAAGAGTCAAGATGAGACTGGTTTTTCTTTGCTGCAAACATAACTTGGTTCCTGCGAAACTAGAGCTTACGTTACACCTACGTCTTTTGCTGGAACGACACTCTCTAGTGAACTTGTGTACAACAGTTAGTGAGATTACGGTTTCTAAAGTATTAAATATGGTTATTTTTCTGATACAAATGCATCGATTCACTTCAGAAGGCCTTTAGCAACCCCCCAGAGCTGTGTAAAATGCTTTTTTTGATAGATGGATGCACTATTTTGGATTTAAAATCTCAACACCCATTCACTATCATTATAAGACTTGGAAGAGCCAGAACATTTTTAATATAACTCTGATTGTGCTAGTCTGAAAAAAGAAAGTCATATACACCTAAAATGGCTTGAGGTTGAGTAAATCATGGGATAATTTTCATTTTTGGGTAAACTATCTCTTTAAAATTACCCAAACTTAAAGGCACAATATGTAGCACTTTTTTTTTTTTATTAAAATATAAAAAAAAAAAACTAGAATTATTTTACATTATCCCAAATGTTTTGAAGAATGTTTAAATCCAGTGAAATAAGCAATATTAACTAGTGTAATGGACCGTGTCATTGCGTCACCTGCCAATGATGTCATACACGCTTGATTTTCTGTTTTTATTTTGTAGTAAACATGGAAACCCCAAAGACACTTTAATGTTATGCATTTTATTAGACAAGCGATGAATGCACAGAGTAGCATTATAACAGTGCTTTCAACACACTTAAATGTATCTAAAATGATAAAACACTGCTGTTTTTTCCTACATACACATGACTGGAACAAGCAGAAGCAGTCGATTGTGGCATAATAAAAGCTCCAATTCTTTCGAGCCATGTATCGTGCTCGTCCTTCATTAGCACTCCAGCAGCCTTGTTTCGCTTTCACAACTTTCAGCCCCACCATGCTTCATACTACAGTGACCTTAATTCTTTAATACATTAGCTCCTCCATGAACATGATTTCTGCCTGAGTCCACACACAATCCCAGCGTCATCAAAGCACGCCTTAGTTTCTTTGTTTGTTTTGAATATGTGCCCCCTAGCAGCAAAAACTTGCATATTGTGCCTTTAATTATAAAAACTTTATTTTGGTTTTAGTTTTGTGCTAAATAGTCTTTTTTTAAAAAACTATTTTAGATTCTGTAAAATAAATTTTGAGTTGTGTCTGCTGCTTTGCTTTCTTTCGAATGTGAATAAGTGTGTAAATGTCCCGTTGACAGGAATGCACAAGATGACACCACCAATCAAAGACTTGCTTCCACGTTTAACTCCCATCTTGAAGAACAGACATGAGAAGGTGCAGGAGAACTGCATTGATCTAGTGGGCAGAATTGCTGACAGGTCAGTCCTACAATTTCCAGCAGGATTTGTGCTTTTAACATTTGAAGTATTCTGATAAAGCCTTCTAAACACATTGTTTTCTTCGTAGGGGTGCAGAGTATGTGTCTGCCAGGGAATGGATGCGCATCTGTTTTGAATTGCTGGAGTTGTTGAAAGCCCACAAGAAGGCCATCCGCAGAGCTACTGTCAATACTTTTGGCTACATCGCCAAGGCCATTGGGTAAAATGCAAAATCCTTCTCAGTAATGCAAAATCTCTTATTTGAGGTTTTAAAATGTTGATTATTAATGTCATGTTCTTAAATCTCTAGTCCTCATGATGTGCTGGCCACGCTGCTCAACAATCTGAAGGTGCAAGAGCGTCAGAACCGTGTGTGTACAACGGTAGCCATCGCTATCGTGGCCGAGACATGTTCGCCCTTTACCGTGCTTCCTGCGCTGATGAACGAGTACCGTGTCCCTGAGCTTAATGTCCAGAACGGTGTCCTAAAGTCTCTGTCCTTCCTGTTCGAGTATATCGGTGAAATGGGCAAAGATTATATCTATGCTGTCACACCTCTGTTGGAGGATGCTCTGATGGACAGGTAAGATGAGAAATACCACTTAAAACATACAGACTGTTTTCACTAGGAGTCTATAACTTCCTGTATTTCCTGTCCACCACAGGGATCTTGTACACAGGCAGACAGCCAGCGCTGTGGTGCAACACATGTCTCTGGGAGTTTATGGCTTTGGCTGTGAAGATTCTCTCAATCATTTGCTCAACTATGTTTGGCCAAATGTCTTCGAAACATCTCCACATGTCATCCAAGCTGTCATGGGGGCCCTCGAGGGTCTGCGGGTAGCAATTGGACCCTGCCGCATGCTGCAGTATTGCTTGCAGGTACATTTCACTCCCAGTGTGGAATCTGTACACTTCTTTTGCCATTTATATCCACCTTTTTCTTCAACGTAGAAGTAAGCCTATGGGTCAGACTTCCGGTTCATTATCCGCTATAGGGAAATAATAAAAAGAATAACAACGTGAAGTAAATAATAAACCTGTTTACACTACAAACCAGTGTGTTCATAATCAAGATAATATATAAAAATAATACAAGACGCAACAGTTTGCAATATCAAGCAGCAAAACTAGTCATTTTGTACAGCTAAAAATAGCTGGATGGAGCTGAAACTAGTAGCCAGACTCATAAAATTTACAAACAGTAAAGAAAAAGGTAAATAATAATTTTTCATTGACTTGTAAATACTTATCTAATAGCCAAATTTTTTTTTTTTTTTTCTCCTTCAATAGGGTTTGTTCCATCCTGCACGCAAAGTGCGTGACGTGTACTGGAAGATCTACAACTCCATCTACATCGGCTCCCAGGATGCACTGATCGCACATTATCCTCTTATCTTTAATGATGAGAAGAACTCATATGTTCGCTATGAGCTGGAGTACTTCCTGTGAATACACCTACCCTTACATGTGCACTCTCTCTCTTATCCTCTATCTGTGTCTAATTCATGGTTTATAGGACTTTGTCCATTTTTTTTTTTTTATGTTCTCTGGTAGATTACAACCGGTACCACAGATTCTGTGGTCTAAAATTCATTTCTTATTAAAGAACAGAAAACTGTCGAAAAAAAGAATCTGTCGAATGTGACGCTTTTAGGTCTTTGGATTAGACTTTTCTGTTTTTACGGCGTGGCACCATGCACGGTGACGGTAAAGATCGTAGCGGATTGTCTGAGGAATGTGATTTATCTTCAGTAAATCTTTTTAACTAGAGACTTGTGTCCTGGTCTGTCAAGCTCGCTCTCTTGCTCAGTCACACATCTGTTCTTATTATAATGTTGCTTAGTTTGGCTGAATAAACGTTTGTGTATTAAAAGTCATTGGTTTCCTCTGTCTCTTGTTTTATTTGTTTAGCGAAACCACAAGAAGTCCTGAATAAACTGATCAAGTTTCATAATTTGCTAAATTGACTGGAAAGTCAGTCATAACTTTTTAATTTGAAAATCAAATCAGATTGGGTTGCAGTGTGAACCAAGATTGTTGATCAGAGAATATTTCTATTTTATACCTGTAGTTAACATGTTAATGCATGGTAAACCTATATGGGCAATTCTACAGAACTGATACAGAATTTTTCTTGGGGGGGAAAAAATATATTTTCACAAACTTTAAGTATGTAAGTTGTATAATATCCAAGGTACACCTTTCTAATAATTGTGCTGTTAATTCTCGTATTGTATTTTCATGAAGTTTTGGAATATTTGTACTCTTCCCAAATTTCTCACTACTGAAACACAATATGTAATTTAGGGTAATACTGACCTGTTAAGATTTTCCTTACATCTTTCTTATAAATATGTATTTTTGTATTGTATTAAAAAGCTTTCAGAGGTAAATCAATAAGAATTTCAATTTTAACAACATTTCAAATGATTTGTGAGATTATTGCATTTTTAATTCAGTTTTTCTTTGTAGTAGACATGCTGATTTCAAAGTTAAGGATTCATTAGTTTGAATATACATTGAACCAAACACTATCATAACATCTTAGTTGGTAATTCAGTATACTTTTCCCCATGTTTCGGTCGTGACAGCAACGTTTTGTTAGCGACCACATCACATTACAGAATCTTACCTCATGAAACACTACTAAGTAAATCTAAAATACTAAAAAATTTGCATAACTACCAACATTTTGTTTATTTCCCCCAAATAAAGGATTATGTGTTCCCTTTTGTCCTTAATAAAACAACGATGACACCTTTCGATCGTGACTATTACGGTAGTGACAATTATATGGGATAACACCAAAAAAAAGGCAAAGATGTCACTACCGAAACACCACCAAATGTTTTGTTAGTGACAATTTTAGATACTTTTGAACCTAGCTCAAAGATGCTAATCAGCACATGGTTAGCTAGCACAGTTCTGAACAGGTACACATATACACAAAACTAAGTGTATTGGAATAACTCTCAAAAAAAATTATTGCAGTTGCAATGTACTGCTTATTGCAGAGAAATGGTGTTTGGTAGTGATAGTCTTTAAATTTACAGATAGATTTTTTTGAACTTTTGAACACATTTACCTCAAAATGATGGGGCCTGTCTACTTACCATGTAGCTGATTTTGCTGAGTTAGATGTGTTCCTGGGTCAACATATTTTGTTGACCCTGGAACAACATTTTAATCCAAAAATTTAATCTTGACCACATCCCTACACCTAAACCTAACCTTACCCATGAGTAATCCCTAAAATCAGAGGAAATGATAGATGAATGACACTGATGTACAAGCACCAAACACTGATTGTAAGCCTATACTTCACAGAAACTATAAACTGATTTTTCAAATCTGATTGGTTAATCACAATGTTGTTCCAGGGTCAACAAAGATGTTGATCCAGGAACATGTTGTACTTGGTAAAATCAGGTTCTGTGAGAGGGACACAAGAATATTCCTTATCATATGGACTAAAACATACACTGTTTTGGTAGTGACAAAACAGGACACTTTTAAAGTGAAACATAAAGTTTCATGCTTTACAAAGATAAATATGAAAATAAAAATCTAAAGATATTTTTAAGAACAACAATGGAATAAAATGCAAGAATTATTTGAATATTATTTTCATAAGTTGAAATTTATGGGTTAGGGCTCGGGACAGCCACCTCCCAACTGAAAGTACCCACTAAATGATATTAAACTTACTGAAATTTTAAATATTAATGTGAGTTTCAATAGATAATAAAAGGACCTCTAAGATTTGAATACTTTTGAAGTATGTTTTTTTTTGGGTTGTAGGACAGCAGTTTGGGCCAATTGTGTAGAATGGCCCATATATACATATTTTTATTTTCTTGTGTAAGAATCTTGGGTTAAATGCATTCATTATATGAGATGTTGTTTGCTTATTTCCCACATTCTACTTAGACACAACACAGCAGATGTAAAGGGAAGACTGTTATTTGTGGTTTAGCGCAAACATGAGGGACCTGGAGTTTCTCAGTCCGAAACAATGTGAGGCTGTACTGTAAAGAATTTCAGACATAATTTATCATTTTTACAGCCAGACCTTTTGATAACATCTACTCTTTTCCATGAGGTTGTAAACAAAGGGGTGCCTTATGGTGGGCTACACTATATGCTTGTGCTGATCTTGTCTAAAAAAAATATTCTCTTGAACATTTCCTTTGTCAGTGATCCTTGGCTGGGAAGTTTAAGTGAAATAATTATTTGGATAAAGAGCTAAAGCCTTTTGCCTAGAAAGCTGTGGACATTTTGGATTAAGTCCTGGAATGTGTTTGACCTGACTTGAACCTCTCAGTTTTCATTAAATATTAAAATACATACTTTATAGTATATCCTCCTGTGTAAACACAGTACATATGCAACAGCTACTTCCTGAGGTCTCCTTTTGACCCATCAGCCCAAACTCTCATGCCTATTTAAATATAGCCTCTGTATCAATCAGACATACACACACAAACACACATGCAGTCTGTTACATGATGTCATCCAGACAAACAAGACAAACACACTGATATTGCTTCCAGGGACATTGTGGGCAAGTTCCTGTTTTCCATTCTTTAAGAATGTCGAGCTGTCATTTATTAACCGCACAGACAATGAAACAAATATAGAACAGCAGCAAATAAACAAAAATGAAAGTTTTAAAATCAAATTATAGAGGCAGTCGTAAGGTTTAGCATGAACTTTGACCAAAAAACTTTGACAGATATAAACTGTACAATGTTTCAGCATTTTTGTGTATTTGAACCCTTTTCAACAATGACTGTATGCTTTTGAGATCCATCTTTTTCACACTGAGGACAACTGAGGGACTCATATGCAACTATTACAGAAGGTTCAAATGCTCACTGATGCTCCAGAAGAAAAACTATGCATTAAGAGCATAGAGGGTGTAAACTTTTGATCAGCATAAAATGTGTACATTTTTCTTATTTTGCCTAAATATCTTTTTTTTTTTCATTTAGTACTGCCCTTTATAAGTTACAGAAGGTACTGACATGTTTCCCAGAGGACAAAATAAGTTAAATATACCCTGATCTTCAAATTCAAAATGTTTTTAACCCTCTGCTTTTAGTACATAATTTTTCCTTCTGAAGCGTCAGTGAGTGTTTGACTCTTCTGTAATAGTTACATATGAGTCCTTCAGTTCTCAATGTAAAAAGATGGATCTCAAAATCATACAGCCATTGTTGGAAAGGGTTCAAATACACAAAAAAAAACAAAAAAAAAAACAAAGAATTTGTGGGACCTGAAAGATTTTTCTGAGGAACAGTGGACAGTTTAACTGTTCAGGACAAACATGAACAACCATCAATAAAAAAAACAGCAACTGTGGATCATTCAGGTAACAACAGAGTATGAAGAATCAAGGTGTATATAAACTTTTGAACAGGGTCATTTTTATAAATTCAACTATATGTAAACGTCTTTTATGTGAAATATATTATTCAGGTCAGTACTAAATAAAAAATAACATGCATTTTGTATGATTTTGGAGATTCTGCAAGGTGCATGTAAATTTCTTACCTCAACTGTACATTATACATTCTCTCTTTACCTTTGAACAAGCTACAGGCAGAATAGTTGTTGACATCATTAGAATTACTGCTTTATTTGAATTGTGAAGGAAATGTATATATACTCCAAAACATAAAATATTCCGTGACTAACCAGAGAGGACTAGGGTACCGATTCAATTGAGCGATTCGTTTCTTTCGGAGAGTTCGGTTCACAAAACAATTTACGTATAAGTTCGAGTCATCACTCGCTGTGACCGAATCGTTAAACAGAACTGATTCGTTACAATGACTCATTCGTGCGTCAGACTAGCGAGGGCATCAGTGAGGCGATGATGATGGCCCTTCGGAGGAACTGACAATCCAGTGCATCAGATACAGAGGGGGAAACGAAATTACATGTCCTACTATGGTGATGCAGTACTTTATGAATATTAATTAGGTCGCGATGACGTTCCTTGCCAATCTCCTCGAAGCATCCAGTCACACATCCTAATTTATATTCATGAAACAGTAGTTAATTCATAAATCCGCAGTAGGAATTGTTCATTGGTCATCTCAACAGCGCCCACTCTGACAGAGTCTGCCTTTCAGCCAATCTGTGGAAAAGTTGGGTACCGTATTAATATTCACAAGCCAGGCCTTCGCCATAGTAACTTAGGCTCACGAAATTCGCGAAGGGGGAAGCATACAAAAAACGCTGACTTCCTGTATTTTCTTATAACGAATGAATATATTACGCAGAGCATAAGCGAGAGGGAATATAATATCTGAAATCGGTATCGCTGTGGGTGCCACTGCTGTAAATGCGGATTGTTTACAGCAGCACTCGCATCCTTTCCTCCCTCCCCTTTTCCTCTTTCCCGGAGCGCCGGAGCGCCGGTGGTGAGGCAGCGGCTACAGCAGCTCCCGCTGACCGAAGATAGCGCCTGCAGAGCCGGCCACGGCCATCACATCACCCCGGGCCCCTGGAGGGTGCGATCCAGAGCAAAGCAGGAAGCAAGCTTTTGATGCCACATCATTGTGCAGCATCATCCTTCCGTGAAAGAAAGCGCACAGCCACTTCTGGATTTTATTAATCTTCACCTCCAGGTCTTTTCAGGAGTTTGGATGTGCAGTTTCACATGATATGGCTGTTCTAAAACTAGTCGACCAGGTAATCACACAAGGTTTTTTTGAACGCACGATATGTTTTTGCTTGCAAAATGATCAGTTTATTTGGAGAATAACATCAAACTGAGGGATTTGCACGATTAAATGTCATTTTCAATTAATGCAGAGAATACATAATGTGATGCTTCATTTATGCTTGCAGCTGAAACTGCATGATGTATAATACAACATGTGCACTGCATATTTAAATGCATGACAGCACATACAACTGTGTTTAATATCCTCATGTATGTTTCTGCTGTCAGTCATTTTGCTCAAACGACATCATAGTTCTTGTTGGAAAATGATCATCTTGCTGAAAGTCAAAAACAGCTGCTTGAGCAATTTGTGCAAGTCGTGAATCTGATTCTAGTTGGTGCTCTGCTTTACAAGTTAAATATTTTTAGCGTATGATTAATAATATGTGTTTTACCAACAGCAGTGTAAGGATGTCTTATATTTGAGTTTAAGTGAGATAAAATAGTGGTAAAGTAGCAAAGTGAGTGTTGTTCTAATTTATTGCATAATTTGTGTAAGGAAAATTATCTGCTTTCATCTAGAGAGAACAAACTTCCTGCTGTCTGCTGGAGTGTGCATGATGCTGATGTTGATATGGCTTCTAAATCTAATCTGCACACCGTTGCAAGTTTTAGAAGAAAACATCACAAAATTCATGATATCATTATCAGCACACCTAGTCAGATTTCTGATTTTACTAACTAGTACAAGCTGCATATGGTTGTATATGGTTGTGCTCCACCCAGTTAAGTTCCTTTTCTCACAAACATCACTGTTGTTCACTTATTTGAGACGTTTGTTGTCATTAGCAATTATTTAGTTTCAAACTAAGCTTGTGTTTGCAGTGTAGTATGTAGTATACAATGTAGCAATGTAGTTGTAGTTAGTAAAATTTATTGACTTCATGACTGAATTCATTGTAATCTGATCTTCATTGGTGATATATTGTATGTCACTACTATATTTAACAAACTTAAAATGACATGTTATATCTTTTAATACTAGTCTCCTCCGCTAATTATTACTTTTCATGTGTCTTTTGGTGGGCCCAACGTGAGAGCTTTTAGTTTTTCACTGGAGTAGATCTGTATTTCCCTACCGGTCATGTGATGCCTTCATATCTAGACGCTATTGCAAATGTTCTAGGAAGTTGTCCTTGCAACAAGTAACTCGATGTCTATCAGGGGGCCCATGGACTTCATGTCAGGGTCGAGAAGATTTATCAGCTGTGAGACTGTAGAAACTAAAAAGTCTTTGCACACAGTGTGGTTGAAGCAATGTTTCGGATTCAAACAAGTGCAACCATCAACAGCTTCATGTTTTTCATTGCCAGAGAAAATGCCAACTCATCTCTAAATTTGTAATAACAAAGATTTTGTGTACAGTTATGCATTTGCAAAAAGGGCAGGAGATTCCAGAGGGCTTAAAAGAAAAAGTGTGCAGCTCATGCGTTTAACAGAGCGCATAAATTCAGTGGTTCATACAAAATGCGTGTATACAAATGCACTTAAAATATGAAAAAGGAAACCTGCTGTCTTAATGATATTAAAGGAGCAGTTCACTTCCAGAACAAAAAATTATTTATTTAAAAATTTCAGATTATTTACTCACCCCCTTTGTCACCCAAGATGTTCATGTCTTTCTTTTTTCAATTGTAAAGAAATTATGTTTTTTGAGGAAAACATTTCAGGATTTCTCTTCATATTGTGGACTTCTATGGTGCCTGTGAATTTAAACTTCCAAAATGCAGTTTTAATGCAGCTTCAAAGGGCTCTAAACAATCCCAGCCAAGGAAGAAGGGTCTTATCTAGTGAAACAATCAATTATTTTCTAAAAAAATTGAAAATTTATATACTTTTTAACCTCAAATGCTCGTCTTGTCTAGCTCAGCATTAACTCTTTGTATTCCGGTTAAATACAATTAGGGTAGGTCGAAAAACTCCCATCTCATCCTACATTGCTGCACAAGTACCGACCCAGTGTTTACAAAGTGAACATCCAAAGAAGATCAAACGCCCTTTACAAAAAAAGCTAAAACAGCGATGTAGGACGATTTTGAAGTTGGAGAAGAAAATGAGATGGGAGTTTTTCAACCTACCCTAACTGTCATGAACTGAAATACACAGAGTACATGCAGAGCTAGACAAGACGAGCATTTGAGGTTAAAAAGTATGTAAATTACATATATATTTTTTAGAAAATAACCAATCATTTTGCTAGACAAGACCCTTATTTCTCAGCTGGGATCGTTCTGAGCTCTTTAAAGTTGCATGTAAACTGCCTTTTTGGAAGTTCAGACTCACGGGCACTATAGAAGTCCACTATATGGAGATAATTCCTGAAATGTTTTCCTCAAAAAACACATTTTTTTTTACTACTAAAGAAAGAAAGACATGAACATCTTTGATGACAAGGGGGTGAGTAAATTATCTGTACATTTTTGTTCTGGAAGTGAACTTATCCATTAAATTGTGTATTTTCATTACACAGTATAAATTGATTTTTTATAAAATATATAGTACAAATATTTCAAAATTGCACTGTTTTTGCTGTATTTACGGATGAAATAAATGCAGGCTTGGTAAAAAACATTAAAAAACGTTTGACTGGTAGTGTATACACACACAGCTGCCTTTATATTTATTAGAGGGGTCCCTCACAAGAGGACCATCCCATTTAGGAGTCTTTAGCATCAGAAAGTTTGTACCCTTGGTCAAAATCAATCTTTAATGGTGGGACTACTGCTTCAAGTGGATATACTTTGGTGTAAGTACATTTATGCTGTAGGTATACTGAAATAATTAATTAAAGTGAGTTAAAAGATTGGATAATACTTAATTCATTCATTTTGCAGACACTTCTATCCAAAGCGGCCTACAGATGAGAAACATCACAAGTATATATTGTTGTCAAGTCTCATGGCAATTAAAACAGTTTGTTTATTTAACGTTTATCCTAGAGCAATGTCTCGGCCCTTAGACTTCCATAAAGTGCATTAATGTAAACGCATGTCTTGTTTGTTTTTACAAACTTAGACACAAGCTGAAATTATTTTTGCCGTGGCATTTAACATCATGTCCCAGAAAGCTTCACTTGCATTAAAACCAGAACATTTATTTAGTAAAAAGTTAATATGGCACACTAAGCATTCTAAGCGTCAGTAATGTTTACGGTCGTTTTGGTCTTGTGTACAGTTTGATTTCCATACTTTGCCCCAAAGAGGAAAAGAACAGGAAGTTGTTGAATCTCAACATTCCCCTCTCATGCTTTTTTCAGTCTCAGAGGGTTACATGACACAAGTTCAGAGAGCTGGAGAGGGAGGAAATAGTGGATATTGTGTTTACAGCTTATACATCAGGCTGTAAAATCATAGTTAGTTCTGTCATGCACTTCAGTTTTTGTTTTTTTACCCTTTTTTTTTTTTTTAGTTTTACTTTCAATATACATGCATCTTCACCTTTCAGAAAACTGCAGATTTGCAGAATGTAAGTTGCGATGTATAAAAAAAAGCAAGATCTTTTCTTCAATATTGTGATAGACATCTGAGTGATTTTCAAAAAGAATAATGTTTTGGTTCTATCCATTGGTTTGTGTTTTTAATGGAGGCAGATGTGAATGTGAATTTGCAGTCAGATGTACGAAAGGGAATGTTTAAGTGGACTAAATATTTGGAGAAGTCCGTTGTACGTCAGCAGAGAGAAGTTTGTTGTTTCACCAGAAGATCAAGTTATGATTTTGATTTACAATTTACAAAAAAATAAATCCTATAAATCCTATGCATGGACAAATTTCCATTTAATGCTGAGTTTAAACATCAGGGTAAAAAAAATGCAGTCACAAGGAGCTAGATTTCAATTTCGCAGTTCATTTATTGTGCGACATCAGCAGTTCCTCATTTTAAACCCATGGTACTTAAGGAGTCACCCTTCTTTGCAGTGCTCCGGTTGTCAAAAGTGAAGAAACCCCAGTCCTCATTGGCTATAAAGGAAGTTTGGCTCACTTCTATTGGGTGTAGTGATAGACAAGGGACGGGGAGATTGGGGGAGTAGGTCGTGTAGCCTAATGCATGTCAACAATGGCTTCAGTGTTTGAGAGTTTGGCTTTGGCATGGAGCGGCGCTGGGAGGTCGGGGAATGTCCTCATTTGTGATGAGCTGCGTCCAGATCCCTGCTTGTGCCAGCGCTCAGCAATCTCGTCCCCAAGCTTTGCAGTGCCATAACACAGACAGCACTGTTGTCACCAGCTGTTGTGTTCTCTTTCCAGTGAGAGAAGAGCTGTGTGCTTGTGCATGCGGTCAAGACAGAGGCAGCATCTCATAGTCGAGAGAATTCAACATTGTGTCCTCAAAGATTCAGTGCGCTCATAAAAGAGCTCAATGATGATGGCCTAGTGGCCCAGTGCCAGTGTGAGAGTGGTTAAGGCCAGTTTTGTGTTATAAATTTTACATTCCTGATCCTGTGCACGTTTTTATGGCTTGCAAATGTAAACATGCGGTTTTCTTGAATTTATTGCATGTTTTTGTTGAGAATTCTGCTGATTCTCTTGTCACCAAGAGAAGGAATCCTGGGGGTTCACTGGTGAGCTAATTATTGAAAATAATTTTGTATAGCTAGTAGTAAGTGTAATTGTTCAGAATAGGGCTGGCACTAACAATAATTTTGGTAATCGCGTAATCTGTTGATTATTAATTGAGTAATCGGAAAATTTTCATTTTTGTTTTGCGGTAATAAAAATAGACCTAAGTGAACAATAGCCTTTAAATTGAGTTAAAATACACATATAATAACAATGAGGCAATAATAATTAGTTAATTTTGATAAATAAAGTATCAAAATCCAGTAATCATATGGTTTTATTGAACAAAATGATACATAAACAATACATAATGTATTATAAACAATAGAGCTAATGTACACTACGCAATATAACAAATGCCTGCGGAGGGCGCCAACGGCCTGACGATTGTTTGTACACTTTACTGCGCGACGAATCCGTGTTTAATATTGACTGAACATTTTATTCAAATGTCCACTTAATCTTTAATATTTGGCCATTTCTTTTCTACAGAAATGCTATTGCCACTGTCATTTATTGAATTTGTGGACATCAAAATGTGTAAACTCAGGGTTAGGGATTAAACTTTTATTTTGAAATTTGCAATGAACAGTTAGCATATTGAAAAAATAATGAAGTATTCTCCAGTGTTTGCCTAGATTTATAAACGATTTACCTTACAAATCTAATGAAATAGCGCACTTCGCATTCCCAGATGAACCTTATAATAAACTCAAACTCACAACAACATGCAGAGATGGAGTTTTAGATGCTGCACACATGTAAATTTATAACAGTTTGTGTAGCAGCATTTACTGTGACACACACAGGTAACCTGCATGCATGTTAATAATTAAAGCGCATATATTAAACCTGCATTGCATATATTTAATTGAATCGTCGCGTTTGTGAATTCCTAAAAGCATTATGCTTTATTATGCTTTTTAAATGGGTTTAATCCTATATAGAAAGTCTTTGGTTTAATATGTGGAATGCGCACTTCCGGTATTTAGCAGATTACTCGACATGGGCAAAATGCTTGTTTCTTCTCAAATGTTTTGAGAGGAATAAATGGAAACAAGTACATTGTTTTTGGGTCAAATGGTTGACATGCCGTAAATGGCAAATTTACAGTTGTTCAGTAATTTTAATGGGTGGAATTTGGGCCATTTTGTGAAATTCACCCCCCAAAAAAATTACTCACCCTCATGTCGTTTCAAACCCATAAGACCTTCATTCATCTTCAGAACACAAATTTTTGATGAAATCCGAGAGCTTTCTGACCCTGCGCAGACGCAACTGACACATTAAAGGCCCAGAAAGATAGTAAGGACATTGTTAAAATAGTCCATGCGGCATCAGTGGTTCGACTGTAATTTTATGAAGCTACGAGAATACTTTTTGTGCAGATGAAAACAAAAATAACGACTTTATTCGTCAATTTCTTCTCTTCCGTGTCAGTGCCACGACGCATGACTATTTTAACGATGTCCTTACTACTTTTCTGGGCCTTGAACATGTCAGTTGTGTTGCTGTCTATACTGAAAGCTCTTGGATTTCATCAAAAATATCTTACTTTGTTTTCCGAAGATGAACGTAGATCTTATCAGTTTTGAAACGACATGAGAGTGAGAAATTAATGACAGAATTTCATCTTTGATTGAACTATCCCTTTAGTAATCCACACAATTAGGTAATTTCTAGACAAAATTCAGTAATTTCAGTAGGAATTCTCGCATTCTGTAATTTTGTGTGAAGGCGAAAGGTTTCCCAATGGCGATTTCGCAGCAAGTTTAAGTTGGTCATGACCAACAGAAAGCTGCTTGGTTTGAAAGATGATTTCTGTTTGAGCTGTGCTTCATACAGCACTACACTACTAAAAACATTTTTTTTTTGCGCAAAATGTCACCAAACTCTCACTAATGTGAACACACCTGAGGAGCACAGAGGTAAAAGATTTATATTTCACATTGCTAAGATAATTTAGTAATTTTTTTGAGGTTATATTGAAATATCTGTCAAATTTGAGCAGTTTGCGACATTAAATACTTTTTAATTACAAACACTCGTCTTGCCTTTATCTCCCTGAACTCTGTGTATATATTCTGTCCGATCGTTACGCTAGACTCTTTCTTGGCTGGGATCGTTTACAACCGCATTTGGGATCATTTGAAGCCACATTTAAACTGCATTTTAGAAGTTCAAAATCAGGGCACCATATCAGTCCATTATATGGAAAAAAATGCTGAAATGTTTTCCTCAAAAAACATAATTTCTTTATGACTGAAGAAAGAAAGACATGAAAATCGTAGATGACAAGGGGGTGAGTAAATTATTTGTTAATTGTTGTTCTGAAAATGCAGTTATCCTTTAAGTACATTGCTGTATAGAAGAAATGATTGAGATAGTAAAGAGGTCTCATTTATGATATGATATATGTGGATATATATGGTAAGGTGCATGAAAAGGAAAAATTCATGATATTGTTCAGAGCTGAGTAACTTGAAATGACTAAGAAAAATGACTGATGGCTTGTGGCGAATTGGCATAGCACAGCAGAGATCGTTTTTTATGGATGATGAAATGAGTTTGAAGTGAGTGGGTGTGAGATGGCCTGTTTCTGCAGCTGAAAATAGAGCAGATCTCAACAACACATCTCCTGTTGTCTCTACACAGAGAGTTTGTTTCTGTGTATGTGTGCATATTAAAGAAAAAGTCACAGTGAAAGAAGCTATTCTTAGAAACTAATTTTGAAGTGGCAGAAAAATAAATTCATATCTTTCACTAACATGAACTTTTCTTCACAAAAAAGCCAAAATGTAACTCCATTACAGTTAAAAGTCCATCCCTGTCTTTGCAGTCCCCATTCTCAGTGTTGAGCTCTAAAGTATCCTGTGTGTTCATTTGCATGTTGGCCTGCCTGCATGTGTTCTGTTGTATAGCGGAAGTGAAAATGCTTTCCACGCTTCCTCTGTGTCGCTTCTGAGAAGGTGAAAAAGAGCAACAGGAAGTGAGATGTGGGGGTTATTGCAGATAGACACACTGGAAGTTTAGATGCAGCCAAGTTTGGCTCTAACCACCTCAGTGTTGTTATGCTTCTCTAATCCCACGCATGTGTCAGATTATCATGGTTTTCAATGCGCTGCCATGTAAATATATGAAGCTTGGCACTTGAATTTAGGAAAATAGCTGGCAAAATACAGTTTATAAATATATTTGGCATTAGTTTACTCTGTGGTTGCTCAATAAAAAAGGACTTAAGATGATAATTACATAGAGGAAACATGACTTTAATGACCACAGTGTGTGGTGCAAAGCTTCCTTGGGGCTCTTTGGGTCTCGATTTGGCCTCCCTGCAATGACGCCATTTCATGGAAATGGTGAAGGCTTTGTGGTTTTGCAGCCTAGTTGTCTGGTTGTGCTAGTGATTTGTGCTGAGAAACTGATTCAAGAACTGATAATTTGACAAAGTTATTCCAAAGATAAAAACAACGTTTATGTAATCAGCACAAGGATCATTTAAGTTTTTGTTGCTTTGTATGCATTCTGATGCAAATGTAATGCTAGCCGTTTGCATAATTTGCCGCCACAGTGTATGGTGGTTGCCAGGACGTTGTTGTATGGTTGTAATAGTGTTCCTGTCTGGTGGTTAGGGTGTTAATAGGTGGTTCCTTGGGTGTTCAGGGTGGGTGTTGTTAGCATTTGGGATTTGTTCAAATCTGTAACCTTAAAGGAGCCGTAACATTAAATAATTACTGTGAAATTTTTTGGCCAAGAAAGGTTTGTTGTCTATAGTGTATGAAACGATGTATGAAACAGCTCACACAGAAGTTACTTTACCAACTTTAATTCTAGAATTCTAGAATACCGATTTTGTCCATGAAAATTCGCTGAACCTTAAAATGATAGTTCACCCCAAAAAGAAAATTCTGTCATTAAATACTTACCCTCATGTCATTCCAAACTCGTAAGACCTTTGTTGAACTTCGGAACACAAATTAAAATATTTTGGATGAAATCCAAGAACTTGTGACCCTGCATAGACAGCAATGCAACTACCATGTTTAAGACCCAGAAACGTAACAAGGAAATCCTTAAAATAGTCTATGTGACATCAGTAGTTCAGTCGTAATTATGAAGCTACGGCAATACTTTTTGTGTGCAAAGAAAATAAAAATAGCGACTTCATTTAATATTTTCTTCTCTTCATTAGAATACCACAGCACATGCGTGTGCATTCCACAATCGATTGTGAAACTGATATTTCAAGGTTATAACCTTGCTGGGGCTGTCAGTTTAACGCGTTAACTTAATTAATTAGTTATGAAAAAATAATGCGATTAAAATATTTTAGCGCAGTTAATGCACTAGCTCCGCCCCCAGAACTGTACATCATCTTATATTTCGTATAGTTTACTGTTGACAAATATGATGGAGGGCAACAACTCCATAAATGCAGTTATGCCCTAAAATTCAGGATATTGGTGCAAAAAATGCCCCTGTAGGTGTTTTGTCTCATATTGTATATATCACATTTCACACAGGCAGCAAAAGCAGTATGACACGAGGGCTGATTTTGTCCTGATCTATTACGAGCTTAAATGTGAATTTATACAACAGTTCAATAAATAAGAAGTTGATATTGTGTTATATTTTAAATGCAATATTATGTATTTTTGCTCAGTTTTGCAGAGAACATATTAACTTTGAAGACATGGCAGAGACTTGTTGCGGTCTCTGACCAACACAGTGGTGTTTAGTTTCTGAATGAATCTGCGTTTTGAACGAATCGTGTGAATCAATGATTCAAAGGCCCATTGATAAAGAGAGCCATTTACTTAATTCCTGAATGAATCAGCCGTTTGAACAAATCGAATGAGTGAATGACTCGTGAGTGAATGAGAAAGGCGTCTACCACCACCTGCTGGCAGATTTAGTTTCTTATTTAGAGTATCATTTCACAAAAAAAAAATAATAATAAAATAATAATAATAAAAATAAAAACATTAAGGGATATTTCAGCCCCCCAAAAAAGTTCTGTCATAATTTACAAACCCTCGTGCCGTTGCAAACATTTCTTTGGTGGAACATAAAAGTGCACAAAAATGCTCTTATTTTATGTTCCATAATAATAAATGAATACATTTTTAATTTTAGTAATAAATTTTATGTTTAATCAAATAAAATGTTTCTTTCTAAAGCTACAGTTTGTAATATCTATTTGATACTTTCTCATTTAACACAAAAATAGCTTTAAATAATCTTTTGTGGGTATTTCCACAGTCAGATTAGATTAATTAATCAACACATGTAATTAATTAGATTAAACATTTTAATCGACTGACATCCTTAAAACTTACTTTCAGTTGCTTTAAATATGAGAAATAGCAACAGTGATGCTTCATGCTTTTATTCCTGAATATCATGTTTAAACAATCTCTTGTTTTTCACAGCCACCCCTCGTCCAAGCCATCTTTAACGGAGACCCAGATGAGATTCGTGTGCTCATATGTAAATCAGAAGATGTCAATGCACTGGTATGGCTCAGTTTCTTTTATTCTTCTTCACACACGACTATATCTCATCTCTTTGTTTCTTTCAGCACAATAGTTGAGGAATCCCATGGACTACAGCCAGAGATTTATTTGTCTCAGTAAAGACAACAGGACACAAAACAGTTTTCAGGGCCATTCTTCTTCCAGAATATTTATTTATTCTGCTTGTCTCTCTGTGTCCGCCCTAATGGCTTCAGCTAGAATTAGCTCACTCGCTGTCCGAACGTTTTATAAAGAGTCACTGGTCAAAGTCTTGATTTCAGGCTGCATGTGCAAACAGGTTTGGACAATGGACACGTTGAGATCTCACCACCGCAAGTGTGAGAGCACATTAGTACAGACTGACATCTTCTTCAGTGATTGTAAAGAGCCAGTCAATGCTTCTTTGTTGTGGATCACTAGTAATGACGGGTAATCAGCATATTGGATTCAGAAGTGACCTTGTCTATGAACAATTCTGTGTAAAAACTTTGTAGTTCACAATTGGACTGTAGAAAATTTTAAAGGGTTTGGAGTTGGGAAATAATGAAATGTACTGGAAGGACCACATTAAATGGTTTGACAGACACAGCTGTCTTTCTAATGTTGATGTAGCTTATTTCCTCTTGAAACAGGAAGTTGGGCTTGAAATGTATTGAAGGGCTTATCTTTTTTTTATAATTAGCCAGCAGTCTTTTGTTTATGCCACAGTTGGCAAAATAAGATTTTTTACTTGCTCTTGTTAGGTTGTTGTAGAAGTCCATGTTTGGCTAACCTCTATGTCCAAGAAACACTACTATTAAAAAGTTTTTTTTTAATTTATATTAAAGAAATTAATGCTTTTATTCATTAAGGATGCATTAAAATGATCAAAAGTTACAGTAGAGACATGTATAATATCACAAAATGTTTCTATTTAAAATAAATGCTGCTCTTTTAAACCTTTATCAAAGTATTCCACAAAAATATTAAAGGATTACTCCACTTCCAGAAAAAAATAATAAATTATGTTTCTTGAGAAAAACATTCAAGGATTTTTCTCCATATAGTAGACTTCAATGGTGCTCAACAGATTGAAGGTTAATAATGCAGTTTCAGTGCAGCTTCAAAGGGCTCTACACGATCCCAGGCGAGGAATAAGGGTCTTATCTAGTGAAACAATCAGTCATTATCTTAAAAAAAATTATATTTCTACACTTTTTAACCACAAATGCAGTTAGGGACAGTCTTGAACCGGAGTACACAGAGTACGCATATGCATCACAGAGCTAGACAAGACGAGCATTTGAGGTTAAAAGGTATATAAATTGTAATTTTTTTTAGAAAATAAGCGATCGTTTTGCAAGTTAAGACCTTTATTCATCGGCTGGGATCATGTAGAGCCCTTTGAAGCTGCATTAAAACTGCATTTTTAACCTTCAATCCGTTGAGCATCAATGAAGTCCACTATATGGAGAAAAATCCTGGAATGTTTTCCTCAAAAAATATGTTGTTTTTGTGACTGAAAAACGAAAGACATGAACATCTTGGATGACATGGGGGTGAGTAAGTTGTCAGGACATTTTTATTTTGGAAGTGGAGTAATCCTTTAAGCATCACAACATTTTTCAACATCGCTTGTAATAAGAAATGTTTCTTGAGGACCAAATCAGCATATTAGAATGATTTCTGAAGGATCATGTGACTGAAGACACTGAAGAGTAATGGCTGCTGAAAATTCAGATTTGCCAACACAGGAATAAATTACATTCTGAATGTGTATCAACTTTTAAGAGTACACTAGCATATAGATGGGTTCAAAGCTAATAGACTTAAAAGTAAAAAGTAAAAGCCTTGTTTTAATTTAATTTTTGAACAAAATATTTCCATCCTCTTTGTCTATGTGTCTGACTCTCCAACTGTCTTTTTTCATTCTCTCTCAGGATGCTGAGAAGCGAGCTCCTCTTCATGCAGCAGCCTTCCTCGGAGATGCTGAGATCACAGAGCTCCTCATTGTGTCAGGTAGAGCTGCGCTCTTTTTTTTTTTTTCTCCCTCCACTCCTTTCCCACCACCCTTCCATAGTACCTTTACAGCATCTCATATAAAGTCCATTAAAGGTATAGTTTGCCCAAAAATAAATATTCTGTCATCATTTACTCATGTCATTCCAAACCCCTTTGTTGTGGAACATAAAAGATTGGTTTTGTATGACTCGAGGGTGAATAAATGATGACAAAATTTTCATTTTTAGGTGAACTACCCCTTTGTAAATAAGTATATAGAGCCTTAAAGGGATAGTTCACCAAAAAATTAAAATTCTGTCCTTAATTGCTCACCTTTGTCGATCCAAACTCGTAAGACTTTTGTTCATCTTCGGAAGACAAATTAAGATATTTGATGAAATCTAAGAGCTTTCTGACCCTGCATAGACAGCAACGCAACTACCACGTTCAAGGCCCAGAAAGGTAGTAAGGACGTCGTTAAAATAGTCCATGTGACATCAGAGGTTCAACCTTAATTTTATGAAGCAAGAATACTTTTTGGGTGCAAAAAATCAACTATTTCATTTGTTCCGTCTTCGACGCATGTTCATGAGAGTACAGCAACACACGAGATTCACAAGAAGAATTTGTTGAATAAAGTTGTTTTTGTTTTCTTTGCGCACAAAGAGTATTCTTGTAGCTTCATTAGATTAAGGTTGAACCACTGATGTCACATGGACTATTTTATCAATGTCCTTACTATCTTTCTGGACCGGATTTCATCAAAAATATCTTAATTTGTGTTCTGAAGTTGAACAAAGGTCTTACAGGTTTGGAACGACATGACGGTGAGTAATTAATGACAGAATTTTCATTGTTTGGGTGAACTATTTCTTTATTTTTTTAAGTTTATTATTGTTTGATGTTTCTTGTACTGTTTAATTGTAGGGGCACGGGTCAATGCCAAAGACAACATGTGGTTGACTCCACTCCACAGGGCAGTGGCATCACGTAGCGAGGTAGGATTAGTTGTTAAACAAGCATTCATGTTTGAATAAGACACATGTTGTGTAATGCTGTCACGCAGCAGGATGCCTGTAAAACAATGCTAATCATATGCAGCAGCTCCTGTGTCTATAAATGGATTTTTACGACCTTGGATGCTGATTGGTCAGTCGTATTCCAGCTGGCCTGAACTGTGCAATATAGTGACATAGTTGTTATGTTTTTCACACACCTAGGAGGCCGTTCGCGTGTTGATCCGTCATTCTGCTGATGTTAACGCACGGGATAAGAACTGGCAGACGCCACTGCATGTCGCTGCCGCCAACAAGGCCCTGCGCTGCGCTGAGGTGATCATCCCGCTACTGAGCAGCGTTAACGTTTCAGATCGCGGAGGACGCACCGCCCTGCACCATGCCGCCCTTAATGGACACACAGAGGTACTGCAAGTTGAAACCAAAATTTTTTCCTATCAATAATACGGAGTTACAGACATGACATGAGGGAAAAATAGATATTGTGACCATGAATGAAAAATTTGTTCCCACGACTTTTTAATTCGTTCCAGTGTTTTAGCTAAAATCGTGGCCACAAATTAATAACTCAAACTCTTGTTTTTGTATGTTTTACTAATTTGCTCCTTCATTTTATTAAATCATGGCCTTGTTATACTAATTCATTCATGAAATCAAAATTAGGGAAGAAACTGGTAAAAAATAACCATGTTTTAATAAAATGAGATTTTTTTTTATTCATGATCATGATTTTAATAAAAAGGGGTACGAATAATAAATTGTGGCCACAATTGAACTAAAATAGGGGAACAAATTAATAAACAGGAACAAATTTTTAATTAGTTTTAAGTCATATACAATAAGTATATTTTTGCTTGCATGTGATGTGCAGAGCTCCAGTTATATTTTATTTCACTGCATTTTAGTGCAATAAGTGTTGCAAGTTGAAAGGTTGAGACTGTTACGGCTATTAGATACACATTCACATGCCCACTGATACAGACTTAATTTTGCTGCATTGCATTGCCAACATAGCTCGAAATTTCTTGTGCTCTCAACAATGCAGAACGGTTTAGAAGGTCATTATATAAACTGTGACACAAACACGCAGCACACAATAAGAGCTTCAGGAGACCCATAATTACTGACGCATTATTGACTCATGCTTTACTGCCTATTGAGACTAACACAAGCATTCTCTCCTTCATTTCTCTACCTCTTGCTTATCACTGTTATTCATTTTCCCCTTTCTCTCTTCAGATGGTTAGCCTTCTCCTGGCCAAGGGTGCCAACATCAATGCCTTCGACAAGAAAGACTGTCGTGCACTGCACTGGGCGGCATATATGGGTGAGGGAATGATTCTATAAAACTGTGACATGTATGCTCTCTGTCTTTTTCAGTAGAACACAAAAAATAGTTGTTCACACTGTTGTCTTCCATTTTAATGGAAAAAAAAAATTTAATTGTTACAGGGGGCTGCCAAGCTCCAAAAAGGACATAAATCACCACTGAAGTAGTCCATACTAATACACAATATGTGTAGTCTAGGTGACCTTATCAAGTATGGAACACACCCTGAGAGAGAGGTGTTGCATTTTGTTACTAAACAAATCTGTATTTTTGAATGAATCATTTGAGTGAATACCTCATATGCTTTGTTTCTGAATGAATCGCCATTTTGAATAAATCAGCTGTTTTGAATTAATCTTTTTAATGAATATCTATGAATATCACTTATATCTAAATGCCACCCTCAGAAACAGCTTCTACATCATCTCTTTTTAGTTTTGGTAATACTGGTTTCATTTGATTGGTGATTTTGTTTTATGGACGAGATTCAACATTCTGGAAAACATCTGTTGTGTTCTACAGAAGCCATTCATATGGGTTTTGTAACATTTTTAGGTGAACTATTCGTTTAATTTTCTATATCTGTGTTCATGTGTTCCTGAGCTTCTCTCTATGCTCCTGCAGGTCACTTAGATGTAGTATGTTTACTGGTGAGTCAAGGGGCTGAGATCAGCTGCAAGGACAAGAGAGGATACACTCCTCTACACGCTGCTGCTTCCAACGGTCAGATCGCTGTGGTGAAACACCTGCTCAGCCTGGCTGTAGAGGTATCTGGAATGCAAACAGATTGAGTTGAGGTCAAAAGTTTACATACACCTTGCGGAATCTGCAAAATGTTACTTATTTTACCAAAATAAGAGGGATCATACAAAATGCATGTTATTTTTTATTTAGTACTGACCTGAATAAGATATTTCACATAGAAGACGTTTACATATAGTTCACAAGAGAAAATAATAGTTGAATTTGTAAAAATGTCCCTGTTCAACCATTTACATGCTCTTGATTCTTAATACTGTGTTGTTACCTGAATGATCTACAGCTGTGCAGCAGCCTTAAGGTCCCACAAATTCTTTGGTTTTTCAGCATTTTTGCATATTTGAACCCTTTCTAACAATGACTGTATGATTTTGAGGTCCATGTTTTCACACTGAGTACAATTGAGGGACTCATATGTAACTACTACAGAAGTTTCAAACACTTACTGATGCTCCAGGAGGAAAAACGATGCATTAAGAGCCAGAGGTGTAAACTTTTGAACAGAATGAAGCTGAGTACAATTTTCTTATTTTGTTTAAATATCATATTTTTTTCATTTAGCAATGCCCTTCAGAAGCTACAGAAGATACTTTCATGTTTCCCAGAAGACAAAATAAGTAAAATTTACCCTGATATACACATCTTCATTCGGTTCAAAAGTTTTCACCCCTGGCTCTTAATGCATCGTGATTCCTTGTGAAGTATCAGTGAGCGTTTGAACCTTCTGTAGTAGTTGCAGTGTGAAAAGATGGATCTCAAAATCATACCGTTGAACATGGCTTCAAATACACAAAAATGCTGAAAAACAACATATTTCTGGGACCTGAAGGATTTTGCAGAAGAACAGCTGGCAGTTTAACTGTTCAGGGGCTCATGAACAACTATCAATAAACAAAAAAACACAGCTGTGGATCATTCAGATAATAACACTGTATAAAGAAACTTTTGAACGAGGTCATTTTTATAAATTCAACTATAATTTTCTCTTGTGGATTATATGTAAACATCTTTTACATGAAATATCTTGTTCAGGTAAAAAAACAGTCAGATTCTGCAAGGTGTATGTAAACTTTTGACCTCAACTGTACATATGGGGAAGGGAGCATTGGGTCATGGGAAAAAACATCTAGTTTGAGCTGACTGTTATATTGCATGCTTCACTCATAGATAGATGAAGCTAATGCCTTTGGGAACACAGCGCTGCATGTGGCCTGTTTTAATGGACAAGATGCAGTGGTCAGTGAGCTGATCGACTACGGTGCTAATGTCAGTCAGCCGAATAACAAGGGCTTCACACCTCTGCACTTTGCTGCTGCGTCCACTCATGGTGCCCTGTGTCTGGAGTTTCTGGTTAACAGCGGAGCTGACGTCAACGTCCAGGTATGTCCATCTAGGACCAAATATGGTCGGAGAGTCCAAATCCTGTGTGCTTTTTGCTAGTAAACATTTCCTGATGTTTCCGCAGAGTCGTGATGGGAAAAGCCCTCTTCACCTGACGGCAGTTCATGGACGATTCACACGCTCCCAGACGCTCATCCAAAACGGTAAAGCTGTTTGTAGCCGGCTAGCCAGCAACTGATTTGCATGTACACTGAGAGTACAAGTGTGTGTTTCTGATACAGGTGGAGAGATCGACTGTGTCGATAAGGATGGAAATACTCCGCTGCATGTCGCTGCTCGATACGGCCATGAACTTTTAATAAACACTCTAATTACAAGTGGAGCTGACTGCACCAGGTTTGACTCCGTTTTTGGATCTTTATTAAAAATCTTGGTAAACCATCATTGCTTGTTGTCTCTGATATGCTCTTTCTTTCTTTGCAGAAGAGGAGTTCATGGCATGTTTCCTTTGCATCTGGCCGCTCTGAATGCTCATGCCGACTGCTGCCGGAAGCTTCTCTCCTCAGGTACCAGCTACACCACCCAATCAAGCTACAGTTGCACTACCTGAAAATAACCTGGCATTTAAAACTATTTTTTGCTAAATGCAAAAACATTATGACATGGCGCTCATGCAGAATATGCAAGTTTGAATATGGCTCTGGATGTTTCATGATCTCATTTCTTTTACTTCTCCTCATTAAAGGAATAGTTCATCCAAAAATTCTGTCAGTAATTACTCACCCTCATGTTGTTCCAAACCTGAAAGACCTTTGTTCATCTTCGGAACACAAATTAAGATATTTTTGATGAAATCTGAGAGCTTTCTGACCCTGCATAGACAGCAACGCAACTGACACGTTTAAGGCTCAGAAAGGTAGTAAGGACATAGTTAAAATAGTCCATGTGACATTAGTGGTTCAACAGTCATTTTATGAAGCTATGAGAATACTTTTTGTAGAAAACAAAAATAATGACTTTGTTTCATATCCACACTGAGTGATTTACTTGTTTTGTAAATCAACAGTTCACGACCTTACTGATTCTCTTGTGTCTAAATGGGAGAAAATCCCTGCAGCCATCATCTAGTGAAAAACCTTCTCAGAAATCTGGAAGATATTACCATAACAAAGGAAAAACAAACTCCCTATTGATGCCCATGGTTTTGAAATTAAATATTAAGTGAGCATTTGGTATGGTCCACATACTTTTGGTTGTTGTGTATACTGAGATGAGGAGGGGACAAGTACTGAATCATGAGATATCCTTCATATTGATATGACTCAGACAACCAATTTCATAAATGGCTGTTTATGTAGAGGGAATGTTTCACAACTATTCCTTCTGTCATTAGGTTTATTATGTTAACTCTGATCTTTTGTCTCTGAATTGATGGGCATGAATTTTCCTCATGTCTTTATGCTTAAGCCTGGCATGCCCATAAATGTGTGTTTTCTTAACTCTGTCTCTTGATTGTGGGTTTGTTGTATTAGACTGTAGATGCTATATCTGTACTTTTAAAAATTATTCTTGATTACACACATTTGTATTCTCACCTCTGTGACCGATGTGTGTTTGTCTTGTCTTTCCTGTGTGCACTGTCTTTGTTTTTCCTGCACTAACATCCTTTCTCTCTGTCTCTCTTTCTCTCACGCTGTCTCTTTTTTGGACTTCTTTTCCCCCCGTGTCTGACACTGTGGCTGTCTGCGTTTGGGTGTGGGGGCACTTTCCTCTTCCATGCACTGCATCCTTCTTCCCAATGCTTCCATCCCTCTACAGGACGGAGGTATAGCATAATGTGCCCTCTCAGTAATGACTCGGTCCTGTCTGCAGGCTTTCAAATTGATACTCCAGACAACCTGGGGAGGACATGTCTGCACGCCGCGGCTGCAGGCGGGTGAGTCTGTCTGTCTTGCAGATATAGATTTTGCCTGTTAGACTGTGGAAAAAAAATGTGTCTGATCAGATAGTTTTGTGCTGGTGTTGATATAATAAATTTACCTTAGCTAAAGTCAGCCTTTAATCAAACCATATATTTTATGTGTGCATACACATTGTAGAGAAATTATATGTCTTTTTCTGATTGGACCGTTATAACTGCAGTTATATTGCATGCAGTGTGATCCAAAATTGGCAAGTCATTAAGTTATATTTACCCAAATACATAGCCAATTATGTATCCCATACCACATAATCCATTGTTCAGACAAATACCGGTATTGTCTGACATATTGTTTATCTGCATACCAGCTCATGGCAAAGCTAATTCTCTTTCTCTCTGTCAGTAATGTGGAATGTGTGAAGCTGTTGCTCAGCAGTGGAGCCGATCATAACCGCAGGGACAAACATGGAAGGTGAGTTCTTGGTGAAAGCAGGATAACTCCTCATTTCCTTTTCATGGCTGTGATCCTCAGCTGGATTTGTGCAAATAAACATTCAGTACTGAATCGTTTGCATAGGCAACATACGTATCTGTGTTATTCAGTGCATTCAATTAATAAGTGATTTTTTTTTGTAAGCATTAAGACAAAATAATGTTTTAATTGTGCGTTTAATTTTTAAGATTTTAACATATTAGCTTAATAGAAAACGATATGTCACCCTTTTGCAACATGGTAACAGTTTAACTGCATATATTCACATTTCATTGCATTTTTATATTGATTATTTATAAATTTGCAAATATATAATAAATTTAGTTTTCATATATTATACATTTCTTCATCAGTAATCTCACTACTCACTAGTTTTTACTAGTTTCTCTAGTTTGCATGAAGTAAATTTTCATGAAAACTAGTATTTTGTGCTAAATTTAACTCAAACCTTAAATGAAACCATTCCTACTGTATTAATTTGTTTGTAAAAAGAAACTTTTTAAGTTTTGTCAATTTATTCCCCCCCTCTCTTTGTTTGTTGTGTGTGGTGACAGGACCCCTCTCCACTACGCGGCAGCTAGTCGACACTTTCAGTGCCTGGAGACTTTGGTGTCCTGCGGTACCTGCATTAATGCCACTGACCAGTGGGGGCGCTCTGCTGTGCACTACGCTGCTGCTTCTGACCTCGACAGGAGGTATACAGCATTTACACAAACAGCAACATCTGTTATTTTTAGGGCTGCCCCCTAAAAGGCAACTAACCGTTAGTCCACGAGAAGAGGCTTGGTTGACCAAAAATGTATTAGTCGCTTTAAAAAAAATCAACAGGAAGTGACAAAGTGATGGACAGATTGTTAATGGCTAGTCTATGTGGTAATATAGTACATAGGACAGGACATCCAAACGCTCACCTATCATTCATTGACCTCAAATATAGCTTTTCATCTGAAAGATGTATGTAGTAGCAACTTTATTTGGTTGCTCAATCTAATGTTAACCTAGAAAAATATGCTCTATTGAAGTGTCTGTGCAGAGTGTGGAAGCTGAATAGTAGTGTGCTCACTGCGTGACAGATAAAGGCACCAGTGCGGTCACTTGCTCTTAAAATACCCCATCATTTTCGGTCATACAGATAAGAGTAATACATCTTTCGAATCTGTAGACTCGACGTTTAATTGTGTGCACTCACAATAACAACGAAACGTTGCGCTTTTGTAAAATGTGATTTCCTCCTCCATTCTTTGTGAAGCTTAAAGGGGACATTGGAAGCCAAATTTGCCTTTACATGGTGCTTATTCTGTCTTAGCAACGTGTGGACACAACTGCCCTACAATGATAAAAATATATTCACTCCTTGTTTTTAATGCCCTAAAAACCTAAACGGTCTCAAATATCAAACTGTTTTGATTTTCTGAGCAATATGACATCATACTGCTCAGGCCCCACCCACGACCACTGACAGACTGTCCTGTATTAGCATATTTCAGCCCACAGACAGTTGTACACTGTCCGTCAACAATGTCTCGTAAGCAATGCAGGTGTTTTGTAGTTGGATGTAAAAGTGAACACAAGATCCTTCATTTTCTCCTGACATCAGATTGACTGAGAACAGTGGATTAGTTTTGTTTTTGATGGTAATACGCCACCGAATACACAAAAGTGGAAGAGAGGGTGGGGTGAGCAGTAGCTCATTATCATTTAAAGAGACATGCACTGAAACAGGTCACTGTGTGAACAGACCTGTTTTTGACAAGGTAAAAAGGTAATGTTTTACATGACAGTTGAGGAATTTGTAACTAAAGTATTTTGCAGACATTTCATGAAGACTGAATCATACCACTTTGTGGAAATGGGCATCCAATGTGCCCTTTAAAGATTCATTTAAAAGTGGATTTGACCCTCAGTTTGCAAAAGTAAACATCACATTGTTTACACTAATAGACTTATATTGAAGCAAGATGTTACAAGGGGTTTCACTGGAAAAATCTGCAGCTCATAAGTCTAAACCATCCTTCACCCTAATGGCAGTTTGTGCTTTTAGTCGTGGGACGGTGAAGTAAAAAACTCTGGGAGGTCAAAATACCGTCACATGAATAGTTTACTGTGCAGAAATGGAGCTAGTTGTGGCCAAACAACATGAAATTGACCATTGTAAATGCACGTTTAACCCGATTAAGCGATTTAGACAAGAGCAGCTGTAGTCCTACAGCAGGTGAAATCGAGTGCAGTGCCAGTCCCCATCTCCAGAGACTGCTAGCAGCTACACTAACACATATATCTGTTACCATGGAAACCACAGGCTATTTTTAAGTCTCATGACATTGGGGTAGTTTATGTGCAAAGACAGGGGTTTGACGTCAACTTGAGATGGCATACAGAAACACCTTTGCGCTTAGTATAATTACAGTAGCTGCCAGAATTCACTGATTATATAAACGAGTAATGAGTTGGTAACCATAGTTTCTGTCATAGTACTATAGTGACATTTTAAATAATTTCTTTTTTAATACAGAAATACTACAGACTTACTGCACAAACATATTAAATGATTTTTTTAAACACTACCAGTTAAACGTTTTTGAACAGTAAGATTTTTTGTTTTTTTTAAAGAAGCCTCTTCTGCTCACTAAGCCTGCATTTATTTGATCCAAAGTTTTCTATCTGAATATATTTTAAAGTGTAATTCAGTCCTGTGATCAAAGCTAAATTTTCAGCATCATTACTCCAGTCTTCAGTGTCACATGATCCTTCAGAAATCATTCTAATATGTTGATTTGCTGTTCAATAAACATTATTATTATTGAGTACATGAGTTGAGTACATTTTCTCAGGATTCTTTGATGAATTATTTGATGACCATTCAAAAGCTTGGAGTATATATTTTTTTATAGAAATTAATACTTTTATTTAGCAAGGATGCTTTAGATTGATCAAAAGTAATTATGTTGTTATATGTTTCTATTTTAGATAAATAGATGCTGTTCCTCTGAACTTTGTATTCATCAAAGAAGCCTAAAAAAAGTATACTCAGCTGTTTTCAACATAATAATAATAATAATAATAATAATAATAATAATAATAATTATTATTATTATTATTATTATTATTAAAAATGTTTTTGAGCAGCAAACCAGAATATTAGAATGTTTTCTGAAGGATCATGTGACTGGAGTAATGATGCTAAAAATTCAGCTTTGAAATCACAGGAATAAATAACATTTTAAAATGTATTCACATAGAAAAGTTATTTTAAATAGTAAAATATTTCAAAATTTTACTGTTTTGCTGTACTTTGGGTCAAATAAATGCAGGCTTGGTGAGCAGAAGAGACTTTTTTAAAAAAACTTTAAAAACCTTACTGTTCAAAAACTTTTGACTGGTAGTATATATTTACTAATTATTATATTATAAATTTAATTCATGACAATGTTTTTTCTTTTTAATTCTTTAAAAAAAAAAAAGAAGTTACATTTATGGTTGAATAAGAAGTATCTTTGTATAAGATTTGTGAGGTGTGTGTGATTTCTCTGTAGGCGGCGTGTGGTCCTGGAACCAGAGAGTGACGGAGTTCAAGCTGAAAGGGAGAAGGAGGCAGCTCTGTGAGTTCTCTGGAGTTAAAGAGCAGAACGACCCACGTTTGCTCAACTTCATCTCTGTGTCCCCCGTCCATGTCTCACCGTCACTCATACTGTTTCCATGTGTGCTGCTCTGATGCCAAAACATTAGGTGTTTATGTCTGTGTGCGTCTGTAACCTCATCATGTTCATGTCTGAATAACCTAAATGTATTTTCCCTATCTCCACTTTCACAGTAGTGCACATACATCATTTTTTGTACTTGTTATGGTTGAATTTTTTATTGTATGAAAATATGTGTGTGCAGGTGTCTTGAGTTCCTGTTGCAGCACGGTGCTGCCCCGTCACTTAAAGATAAACAAGGCTACAGTGCCGTTCATTATGCTGCAGCGTACGGCCACAGACATTGTTTGAAACTGGTGAGGATACAAATATGTTCAGTGTGTGCATCAAGCCATTTCTTCCTCCATCTGTACTCTACAGTCACAACTATAGATTTAAATGTGTAACCTAACATGCAAATGAATTTAGTACAGTTTGTGGTTTCATGTGTTGTAAAATGAAATGCTTGCTAATGACTGCAGTCGGTTGAATCTGTTGTACGCCACCTGTTGGTGCAGTGCATATGTCTGTAGTGCAAGAATGAATGTGTTCCAGTTTAATTCAGAATAGCTTGTTAATGAGAACAGCTATTTGTTCTGATTCAGCTTTTGGACAGAGATGAGAACCATCAAGATGAGATGGAGAATGATCAAACCAGAAGCCCGCTGCATCTCGCCGTGAGTTTGAGCTTACACCTAACAACTTACAACCACACCCTAACAGCCACATAACCACATGCTAAAAGCAAGTCATAACACCTTAGCTACGATTAAGGGCACCTTATCTTCACCTTATCCTTACCTTAGTTTTTGCATAGGAAAGCAGCTTGCATGTTTTTTTGAAAATCTTACAAGGTTTAATTGCTAAAGACAGGCCCTAACATCACTGAAATATGTGACCCTGGACCACAAAACCACAGGTATATTTGTAGCAATAGCCAAAAATACACTGTGTTTTTCTTTTATGCCAAAAATCATTAGGATATTAAGTAAAGATCATGTTACATAAAGATATTTTGTAAATTTCCTACCATAAATATATCAAAACTTAATTTTTGATTAGTAATATGCATTGCTAAGAACTTCATTTGGACATCTTTAAAGGTGATTTTCTCAATGTTTAGATTTTTTTGCATCTTAAGATTCCTAATTTTCTAGTAGTTGTATCTCTGCCAATTAAAAAAAATTATGACATTTACCTTATGACTGGTTTTGCAGTTCAGGGTCACATATGTGAAATTCATTTTCACACAGTTTCTCTCACAACTGTATATATGTATATGTTTGAGTCCAGGCGTACCATGGTCACGCACAGGCTCTAGAAGTGCTCTTGGAGGGTCACTGTGAGGTGGATCAGGGAGATGAGGTGGGTCGGACTCCACTGGCACTTGCTGCCCTCAGGGGCCACACTGACTGTGCTCTCACACTTCTGAACCACGGAGCCTCACCGAGAAGCAAGGATACTGTCCGAGGACGTACACCTATCCACCTTGCAGGTATTACATGTCCGTGCAGTGGAAATTACACAGTTGTGCATTTTTATGCAGTATATAATACACTCTGTTTGTTTTCAGTAATGAATGGTCATACATCGTGTGTGCGCCTCCTGCTGGAAGACTCTGATAATGCAGATTTGGTAGACACAGCGGACTCTCAGGGACAGTGAGTATTTTACTTAATAATTGACACAGTCTTTCATTATAATGTCGCAGTGATTTTTGGAGTGGAATGAGTATGCCGTCACGTCTCAACAGTTTTGATACTGTAATTTATGGGTGTTGTAGCTCGGCAAGCTTAAATAAATAATTAAATTTGCAAAAGTCAAATTTTGAACACATAGCATACTAATATACTGATCACTCCACTGTGGCGACCCCTGATCAAGGGAGCAAGACAAAGGAGATGGAGAGAGAGAGCATACTAATATACTAATTTTTATACAGTACGTTCATTAAAAGCCGTATTGTACCCAAATAATTTTTCCCAAACTAAGAGAAAAATGGACATATGGAAACATTATTGATTGATTGACAGTTAATTGAAACCATCTAAACTCAATTAATAAGATTCTTGCACTTGAGAGTGCATTAAAGGCATAGTTCACACAAAAATAAAAATTCTGTCATCAGTGTTGCTCAAACCCGTAAGACCTTCGTTCACGATTAGAACACAAATTAAGATATTTTTGAAGAAATCCAAGAGCTTTTTGACCCTGCGTAGACAGCAACGCAACTGACATGTTCAAGGCCCAGAAAATAGTTAGGAAATAGTTAAAATAGTCCATGTGACATATGTGATTCAACCGTAATTTTACGATGCCACAAGAATACCTTTTGTGCGTGAAAAAAGACTTTATTCAACAATTTCTTCTCTTCTGTGTCAGTCTTTGGCATGCTTTCACAAGAGTATCATGACTATCTCTTTAATGGATAGTATTTGTTCTATGTGCGTTTGTGTTTGCAGAACCCCTCTAATGCTGGCAGTAATGGGGGGTCATGTGGATGCTGTGTCTCTTCTGTTGGAGCGTGAGGCAAGTGTGGACTTGGCTGATCATCATGGTCTGACTGCTCTGCACCTGGGGGTGAGTTACAGTCTTGTCAACCGTATTCAAGTGCAAGTACAAGGACATTTTTTAAACAAATTCTGTCTTTCTCTCTCAGCTCTTGTGTGGACAGGAGGAATGTGTTCAGTCCCTGTTGGAGCTGGAGGCATCCGTGCTGCTGGGGGACTCCAGGGGTCGGACGGCCATTCACCTGGCTGCGGCGAGGGGTCACGCGTCCTGGTTGAGCGAATTGCTCAATATTGCGTGTTCCGAACCCCCGATACCCGCACTGCGAGACAACCAGGGATACACTCCCTTACACTGGGCTTGTTACTATGGTTGGTTTTAACAGTCTCCATTATGTGCTTAAAAATATGCTTTTATTTATCAGTAAACTGAATGTAGCTTTTGTGAAGTGTAGTGGACTAGCATTGTGTGTGTATGTTATAGGTCACGAAGGTTGTGTGGAGGTCCTACTGGAACAAAGAGACTTTCGTCACTTTGATGGGAACCCCTTCACCCCACTGCATTGTGCTGTGTATGTCTGCTTTCTTTATTTCTTCTTTAGCACTTTTTTTTCTGTTTTTTCAACTTGTCTGTTTTTGAATCCTCTTTTTTGCAGGGTCAATGATCATGAGACCTGTGCCAACCTTTTATTAGAAGCCATGGGATCAAAGATTGTAACCTGCAAAGACTCCAAGGGCAGGTTAGTTTGGCATATGTGAAGAGAGACAAAACAGTATTAGATGAAATAGAATACAATAGATTTTCACCTGAAGTAAAAATTTTAAACTGTGAAGGAAACATGATGCATTAAGAGACGGGGGTGTAAACTTTTGAACAGACAGATAATGCGTACATTCTTCTTATTTTAGTTAAATTTTAGGTAAATAAGTTAAATTTACCCTGATGTTCAAATTCAAAAAGTTTTCACCCACTAGCTCTTAATGCATTGTGTTTCCTTGTGAAGCATCAGTGAGTGTTTGAAAAGAAGTGTGAAAAGTGTGAAAAGATTAATCTCAAAATTATACAGTAATTGTTGGACAGGGTTCAAATACACAAAAATGCTGAAAACCAAAGAATTTGTGGGTAAAATTTTGGTAAAATAATAAACATTTAGCAGATTCTGCAAGGTGTATGTAGCCTTTTGACTTCAACTGTATACACTGTTAAAATATATAAGATAAAAATATTTGGACACTTTCTGGATGTCAAACTACACAGACACAAGTGAGAACTTGAGAGGAACTGACTTCATACATCCATTAAATTACACCTTGGCATTACAGATTTGTCTAGGAAAGGTTAAGGTAGTCCAAAGAAATAGACAACTGAATTCAGTTTTTTTAGTGTTCAACATTAGCATTGTTATCAGTAAAACAATTTATTAAAAAACTGCTGTCTCTATTTATCAGGACACCTCTCCATGCAGCTGCATTCACTGGCCATGTTGACTGTGTTCAGCTACTCCTGTCCCATAATGCATCTGTGGATGAGGTTGACCTATCAGGGCGCAGTGCTTTGATTATGGCAGCAGAGAAAGGAAGCGTCGAGGTTGTAGGTAAGTATTTACATTGTTTCATCCCTTTTGCATTATGCCCATGTTCATTTGTATAATTGAAGTATGAAAATAGACTCAACTAAATGTACTTATGCAAAATGTGGCATGTGTTTTAAACAGAAGCTCTACTTACTAGTGCCAGTGTGAACCTCAATCTGACTGACCAGAAGGGCAATACAGCATTGCATCTAGCCTGCAGTAATGTAAGTATAGCCAATTGCATGCCATGGTCATCAGTCTCGATGATTGCAAACAGTATTTTTGAATGCATTATTAATCTGTTACCCGAAGTCTTCTAAAGATGATTTTCCTGTTCTTATTCAGGGAATGGAGGAATGTGCATTGCTTATTCTTGGAAAACTTCCAGACTCTGCCGTTGTGGCTACAAACGCTGCACTGCAAACGTGAGTTCCCCTTAACATTACAGTATATATATTACATTTATGCATTTAGCAGATGCTTTTATAAAAAAACTGCATTGTACTGCATTTAAAGGACTAGTTTACTTCCAGAATTAAAATTTTATCCATCATTCATTCACTCCCATGTCCTCTAAGATGTTCATGTCTCCATTTCTTTGAAACTTTGAAATTAAGGTTTTTGAAGAAAACGTTCCAGGATTTTTCTCCATATAGTGGACTTAAGTAGGTTGAAGGTCCAAACTGCAGTTCCAGTCAGCTTTAAAGGGCTCTACATGATTCCAGCTGAGGAATAAGAGTCTTATCAAGCAAAACAATCGGTAATTTCTAAGAAAAAAAACAAATATACCTTTTAACCACAAATGCTTGTCTTGCACTAGCTTGGCCTCACGTTTTACGTAATCACGCACACGTGATGTAGGCGGAAGTAACGACCCAGTGTTTACAAAGGCAACATGCAAAGAAAGTCAAACACCCTTTACAAAAAAAGGTAAAACAACAATGTTGGATGATTTTGAATGTGAAGGAAAAAACTAACCGCATGTGACTTTTCCCAACGTGATTACGCAATGCGTACAGATGCGCATGTGCATTGTAGAGCTAGTGCAGGAAGAGCATTTGTGGTTAAAAAAGTATAGAAATTTTTATTTTTTAAAGAAAATTACCAATCAGTTTGTTAGATAAGACCCTTATTACTTGGCTGGAATTGTGTAGAGCCCTTTGAAGCTGCATTGAAACTGAAATTTGGATCTTCTACCTTCACCATTGAAGTCCACTATATGGAAAAAAAATCCTGGAATGTTTTCCTCAGAAAACTTAATTTCTTTGCGACTGAAGAAAGACATGGACATATTGGATGACATGGGGGTCAGTAAATTATCAGAAAATTTTCGTTCTGGAAATGGGATTCCCTGGAATTTGAACCCATGACCTTGACTTTGCTAGCGCCGTGCTCTTGTACATTATTTAAGAAGCAACTGATGCTCACTTGTTTCTCCTTCACTTCCTCAGACCTCTCCATTTGGCTGCTCGCAGCGGGATGAAGCAGACAGTGCAAGAGCTGCTCTCTCGTGGGGCCAGTGTTCAAGTACTAGATGAGAATGGTGCGTCTTCCTGTAACTAAAATCTTTGCAGATTCGATTTACACATAGATTGTCAGTGTATGTGCATCTCTCTACCTATCTGTCTCTATATCATTCTTCTTTTGTTAGTGGCATAGAGGCTTTTGCCAAAGCAGTGGCTGTGTGTTCAAAGCTTTGACAGTGTCATGCGTGTCCCCTTTTGCCCTCAACCATGTGTTTGGCTGCGTATCTAGCGGGGCACTAATGGAATGCCGCTTTTCGTCCATCGCCTCCCCATCTCTGTCCTTTTGTTCAACTCCGTCCCTCCTTTTACCTCTTTCTGCTTTCCTGTCCCCTTTTCCTGTCTCTCTCGCTCTATGGCTGTCTTTCCCCGCAGGTCTCACCCCTGCTCTGGCTTGCGCTCCCAGCAGGGAAGTGGCTGACTGCCTGGCTCTCATTCTGGCTACCATGATGCCTTTCTCCTCCCCTTGCAGCTCTGGAGCCCCTTCCCCAGGCGCCCTGCTGAAATCTCTGCCCCGCCAGGCCAAGAGTCCCCGAAGTCCAAGGGACCCCTCCAGCGAGGGCACGACCACCGAAAACGACTCGGACTCAGAGACATTTTGACCCCGGCTTCCTTTAGAGGTGCCGGTCATAGTTTTCAAAGCACATATTGTCATAAAACTTACAGAAGTTGTACAGATTTTTGATTATGGAGCACAGCCTCTGTAACAAGAGATTATGACATATAGCACACTTGGTACGCTTTTGTTCTGCCACACTTGTTTGCACAGGAGATTTTTTCGAAAGCCATTTTAATCACTTTAACACAGGTTGATTGATGATAGATTGCCAAATGTCGACTGACTTAAGTTCTCACACTTGAAGGATGATGTGCAGTGTGGTGTGTCTTTTGAAAGCAAAAAACCTGTGGAAATCACCCTCATTTCACCCATGCTGTCACTGTTAGACCAGTCAGGAAACAAGAAATCACATTGTTCGACCAAAAGGGGAATTGGCGTTACTGCTACCAACCCCAGTATTTATTTTAGTAAGTAAAGGCTGGAGTACACTACACAACTTTCTCCCAGACTTACATTCTGGACAAGTGGACATAGTTGCCAAAAGCTAGAGCTGTACTTTTGATTTGAGTTGACAGATTTTACGTATTGTCGTGCATCCTCTAGCAGCAACTCAAACATTTGTTGTGTTCGTAACGACTTGAAAGTCTAATAGTGTGTGATCCTCAGTCGTTTAATGTACTGTATGATGCCCAGTTTTGCTCTGTAAGCATTAGCAAGTGTATGATGTCTGTTCAGATTTGAAAAGTTGTGTATTGTATTTCAGCCTTAAGACAAGTTAGACTGAAAGTCCATGAAACCCAGTGTAATGTGATAAAAAATTCAATGCAAGTTCTACATTTCCCAATCGTACACCCGTTGTACTTTACACCTTGTATTTGACATGTTTCGAATAGAAGGCACTTGAGATTTATATTCTGAAAACAAGCATTTTTATTCCATTGAGATGAGTAGATTTCTAGGCCTTGATGGTCTAAACTTACATCTGACGCTTTTGGAGAGTGATGCTTTCACTCGATTCCTTCTCAGACAGAGACAGTGTTCAAATAATACTTCTATTCAGGTTGAATTTAGATTGTAGTGACAGGGCATGGCATGTTATGTGAACCAGGATGTTCTCAAGCCGATATTTATTAACATTTAGTTAAAAATGGTACTACAATTGTATGCACTTAATTTACTGGGAATAAATGGGTGTTTAAAGCAATAGCTCACCACTAGATTATAATTCTACTAATGTTTGTGGAACACAGAAGTAAATTATTGAAGAATCTTTATGTGGCTCTTACCATACACCAACAGTTCTGTCAAGCTCTAAAATACCTCTAAAAGAGCTACATACTGTATTCCAAGTCTTCTGAAATCATACAAAAGCTTTATATGAGATAGAGGCCGAAATTAAATTAATTTTTCCCCTTAGTGAGCTGTTGGTTCTGAATCATTGTGTCAGTTATTTGAACTAGAACTGAATCTCTTCAAAAAGAACCAGATTCAGTAACTCTGAACTCCAGTCCCAGCAGTCAACAGCTCACTGAAGGGAAGTTTATCAGTGAATATTGATAATTTAGTCTTTTCCTCACACAAAACTTTTGTTTTGCTTCAAAAGGCTTTTTCTTTTGTGTCCCATGAACAGAAAAACAGCATAGGGATTTGAAGTAACGTGAGAGGAAGTAAATAATGACAGAATTGTGAGTATGAGGTGAACTATTGATTTAAAAAATTAATCTAGGACAATAATAACGTTCCTTCCCTGGTGAAAAAAACAGCATATGCTGGTAGGTATGTTTTGATGCTGGGTTGCTGGTTAGGTATGTTATGATGCTGGTTTAAGCTGGTCCTTTGCTGGTTTATGCTGGTCCTTAGCTGGTTTATGCCGGTCCTTTGCTGGTGTATGCTGGTCCAGCATAAACCAGCAAAGGACCAGCATAAACCAGCAAAGGACCAGCATAAACCAGCAAAGTATCCCAGCATCAAAACATACCTAACAGCATATGCTGTTTTTTTCACCAGGGCTGTCTTCTTTTTTTCTTTCCTTGTGAAATCCTTTTAATAATTTGCACTGGTTGAATATCGATTCTTTTTTTTTAAATAACAGTTTTCTAAACATGCTTTTGGGGGATGTTAGCAAGAGTGTTCCTTTGCTTTGATTCTGTTTTGCTTCAAAAGAGCTTTCAGCGAAGATGGTTTTTTAATATATTGCCAGTTAGAAACTTTCCAAAACAAATTCAAAATGAAAATGTAAACCACCGTTTGTCTGTTTGCCTTTGTCCACAATGTGCCAGTTTCTCCACCGTGTCCAGTGCCTTGTTCTGGATTTTCAGAGTTTGTTAGATTACATCAGTATATGTTTGTATGTTTGTATTGGAGTGTAATGAAAGTCTGAAGATGTGAAGATAAGTCTGGGTCACACCTGCCGATGTTTTTTTAACCAAGTCCTGATGTTTGTGCCTATGAGTGTGTGATTTACAGTAGAAAACAGTCTTTGTACATATCAGCTCATGGACATTATCATCACCAGAGCAAGAATTGCACACAACTGTCTTATAACAGAAGCACATGGTTGATTTTCTTCATAAACTAGATGGATTGTGAGTGGAAGGATGCAGAGGAATGAGTCAAACAGTGTTATAACAGAAAAAAAAGCTTTGAAATGTGTGACAATCTAGATTATGGTTTCCTCCTTCATTCCGATGTTGAAGGTTCTTTGTCAGCTCAAGTTTCTTTTATATAAATTGTATGACTATTATATAAAATGTTTTAACAGAGTTTTGTGTACAGTCTGTTTTCTTATCCATTTGAAAATCCACTGATCACAAAAATGAAAAGCACAGGGCTGATTCCACATGACTTTATAATTTTAACATTATATGATTTTTAAAAAATTGATTTCATTTAGTGTATGGACTCTTAAGTACTGATACTGTATGTGGACAAAAAGCTTTATTTAGACAAAAATGTATTCATTTTTATAAACTATTTATTTATGTTGTAGAAAGTATCTTGTTACCTGTCCACCTGGTTGCATACCTTTTTAATGGATTCTAAGGATATTTTATTTTTGTAGTATTTTATTATTGTAAGTTTAATAGGAGAAACTAATAACCATTTAAATGATCGCAATGCAGAGAATGACGACCAATCATATGTCGATATGCTAATATGGTAAACGTAGTACTTGTCCAGTTGCAAAGCGACGACCGTTTACAAATGTGTTTATATACATAAAACAGATCAAATTTACCATCATTTTGTAAGATGAGGAATAAACAAAAGGGTATCTTCAGGAAGAGGACTTTTTGGCTCACATTCTGGCCTAAACACGTGAAGTTCTTGGTGAGTTTGACGGTTTTAAAATAGAGGGTTTGCACGTATGTCACGATTTGGTCAGTTACCCGGATGCGCGGCCATAGTGGTGATTCTGGATATCAACAACAGCATGGATTGCACGGTTAATGTACTGAATACGTTTTTGTGCTGATGTATGCTGTCTAAACCACGCAAAAAACGTGTGGAAGCTGCTAAATCATATACAGAAGAACTTAGTAAGCAGGAAAAGGCGCAATATTTTGACCAACTAAATTAAATAGGTGGTAAAGATACGTACGAGCAGTATTAATTAAGATACTAAGTTAGCCTAATATTTCACCTACCTGACTGTAAATGATAAGAGCAAACACGAATGTTGTCAAGAAAATTCTGGTTTAGTTTGGCCAACCACAAATGCCTTATTTCCTCACAGTCCGCAGCAGTGTTGGGGGTAACGCAAGTTATGTAATAATATTACTTTTTTCAAGTAACTAGTAAAGTAACGCATTACTTCTGAATTTCTCAGAAAACATCTGAGTTACTTTTTCCCCCTTTATTGACTGACAAGTCTCCTGTTGGGAAATTGGGAGTAAACATGATGTTACTGTATTCTAGACTAAATGTGAACATGCATTAATTCATCTCACTCACAAAAAACAGATTCAGTATTCCTCAAAATGAATAAAAACAGTGAAATGCAAACTCAGAATATGACGCAACCCTGCAAAAATTAAATGTTAAAACAAATATCCTTTATGTATTTAATCCCATTTTATTAACTAGTGTCTTTGCTGCCAACCTTTCTATGATGCAGTTCAGCCGTACTAATAAGCAAAAATCACTTTAGATAGACTAACATATGTGCTTCATTTTGTTTTATAGCCAAAGAGTGATCTCCTGCATAAATGTACTTTTCTTTCAGCCTGAGGTGAATTCATTTTTTTACATTAGAATTGTTTTATATTAAAAACAAAGAAGCAAGTCCTGCCCAGATTTTAAAAAAGTAACGCATTACTTTCCATAAAAAGTAACTAACGTAATTAGTTACTTTTTCAGGGAGTAATGCAAAATTATAATGCATTACTTTTAAAAGTAACTTTCCCCAACACTGGTCCTCAGCAGCAATAATCAGCAAAATTTGCAAGTTCCGTTCGGTTCAGTGGCATTGTTTACGTTCAGTGCCACCACTATGGCCAACTGATGACGCGTTGTGAAAACACCATTACATTACAAAGCTGTGGTATATGATTTGCTGAAACATTCATTCATTATTATGTCACAGTCTTACTTAAAATGTTTAATCATATTAATTTATCTAAATGGTGGGAAAAGCATGGTTAGCTATTTGTGGAAAGTGCCAAACAGGTCTTTGTGTGTTGTTGTTGTAACAGTTGTATGTGGGTTGTGATTAGTTTGACGCTTCCAAAATGTTTCCATCATAATGTGTTGTATATTAGATAACATTATATATATCATTATACTATAGGAAACGTTACCATCAGTGTGAGTTGTATTTATTCAGTAAAAACTCTGATAAAATCTATGCCTTCAACTCCCATGAATACTCATGAGTGGAAAATCCAGAAGTACGATCTGTACTTTTCACAAAAGCCCTACATGTCATAAGACTGACACTTTTACCAGTATTAATATTCTTTAATTACACATCTCTGTACATTTATAAACTTTTACATCATCCACAGTTAATATGTTATAAACAAACACTACAGCATAACAGGGTTTTAAAAGTTCAACCATTTCAGTTCAGTCTCTTCAGTGGATCTTCTGGAACGGGTCTTGGCACATCAGTTTTGGTCAATTTGTGCACAAAGCATAGAAAGTGTGGGGTTCAGTTTCGCCCAGTTTCAGACACCACTGCAGATAATGAAGGGTTCACTATGGAGGATCTTCTATTAAATCACTGCAAAGTACATGAGGAAGCAGCATATCCCTTTCCAGCTGTAATGTTCCCTTCTTGTCTATCAGCAGTTGAGTCCAAGACCTGTCCAGTGATCAGGGACCATGAGGAAATATTTGTCCATGGCCTCACAGAAACGAGCTCGATACAGCTCTGGTGACACCACAGTGGGCATTTTACCTGTCAAGAAAGAAAGGCGATGAAACATGGGCTCAAAAAAAGGTATCAGTTTCTGAGAATATCATGGCTATGTTTTAGGAATGTATAACCATACCCTGACCTCCAAGAATCCCGGTAGATTTGACCACCATCTCCAGCTTTTTATCCCATGTGAAAGTCCGGATATAATCTTCAAATATACAAGAGGTTAAATAATCACTAAAAGAAAGTCCAAAATGGATTTTGAAACAACAGATAAGATGTTCTTACCTATGATGCCCACAACTAGCTCATCCGTGGCATCGTCGCGGCCCACCAGCAGGGAATAATCAATGATGAGGTGGCTGGACAGGAAGTGGGCATCGCTGAGGATGGCGGCACGCAGAATGGCCTTGCAGTGTGAGCGAATATAAAGGGGATTGTCATGCACCAGTTTCAAGAGGTTCTCATCCAGGAGCACCACCTCACAGCTCTCCTTTCCTAGTTCCGTCTTCACATTCCTGTTTCTCAGGGATCCCTTCAGGTCAAACACCTGCACAAACACAAGTAACAGGACCACATAACAGAATGTGAAAACAGTATTTTTAAAACGCCAACGTCAAATCAGTTTTAAGTTGCAAATTTAAAGTCTCAATAAATGTACCTGTGCCATCTTTCGCCCATAGAAAAGGTTTTCCATCACCAACAGGTCCAGTTTCTTTTCTGTGTTGTTCTGAGAGTTCTTGTAGCCGATACGATACACTCCCAGAATCTTAGCAAGTGCTGTAGGCCGCTGTTAAACAGATGCAAAAACAGTTTAGAGAGAAAAACCAAAAACGGGTCAAAAATACTGCCTCAGACAATTCTACAAGGTATGTATTTCCTTACTTTTTGCTGAACTGCTCCTGTGATGTAAGTAAAGTAGTGGGGTGCAAAGTCCAAGAAAGACTGGACCTCTAATCTGGGCATCTGCTTCAGAATAAACCGATCATCTGAAGAGAAACAGCACGTTTAACAAAATGCATCCAACAACCTATAAGTCTTCACTTGAAGTAGTTCACTTCCAGAATAAAAATTTACAGATAATGTGCTTGCCCCACTGTCATCCAAGATGTTCATGTCTTTCTTTCTTCAGTCATAAAGAAATTATGTATTTGAGGAAAAAATTTCAGGAATTATCTCCATATAGTGGACTTCAATGGTGCCTGCAAGTTTAAACGACCAAAATGCAGTTTCAGTGCAGCTTCAAAAGGCTCTAAACGATCCCAGCTGAGGAAGAAAGGTCTTATCTAGCGAAACGATCAGTTATTTTTATTTTTTTTTTAAAAAACAAACAAACAAAAAAAACCCCAACATTTTATATACTTTTTAACTTCAAATGCTCATCTTGTCTAGCTCTGCAATGCGCATGCATACTCTGTGCAGTCTGGGTCAATACAGTTTTAGGGTAGGTCGGAAAACTCCAATCTCAATCTCTGTTTTATCTTTTTTTTTAAAAGTGCGTTTGACCTTCTTTGCATGTTCACCTTGTAAACACTGGGTCGGTACTTCTGCAGCGATGTAGGATGATTTTAAAGTTGGAGGAGAAAATGAGATGGGAGTTTTTCGATATACCTGTATTGACCTGGATTACACAGAGTACGCATGCACATGGCAGAGCTAGACAAGATGAGCATTTGAGGTTAAAAAGTATATAAATTCTTTTTTTGTGTTAGAAAATAACCAATCATTTTGCTAGATAAGACCCTTATTCCTCAACTGGGATTGTTTAAAGTAACGGGAGCCCTTTGAAGCTGCTATTAAAACTGCATTTTGGACGTTCAAACTCGTGGACAACATTGAAGTCTATTATATGGAGATAATTCCTGAAACGTTTTCCTCAAAAAACATAATTTCTTTACGACTGAAGAAAGAAAGACATGAACATCTTGGATGACAACGGGGTGAATACATTATCTGTAAATTTTTGTTCTGGAAGTGAACTACTTTACTACAAACAACTACCTTAATGAAAAAACATCTTTATTAAAAGATCTTGCACCCTTAGATCAGGTCGTACCTTCAGTGGCATAGAAAACTGCACCGGACTTCCCGCCACGAGCCTGCCAGTTGACACAATGGGAGAGCGATCGCACAAAATCATCCTCTGAGCTCTCCATAATCTCTTCCCGCATTTTATGGAACTCCTCCGCGTAGTAGATCCGGCAGTAAAACTTGGCATTTGCGTCTGAGAACTCTGCATTATAAGTATAATTTTCAGATGTATTATTTATGTTCTTATTTATACATATACCTATACCTATAATTATAATTATTATTATTAAATATAGTTTTTCATCTTTAGAACACAAATTAAGGTATTTTTAATGAAATCCGAGAGCTTTCTGACCCTGCATAGACATCAACGCAACTGACATGTTCAAGGCCGAGAAAGGTAGTAAGGGCATTGTTAGAATAGTCCATGTGACATCAGTGGTTCAACCGTAATTATGAAGCTACAAGAATACTTTCAGAGTGCAAAGAAAACAAAAATAATGATTTTATTCAACAGTTTCAGTTGAATATGGATATTCATGAGAGTACCACAACATGCACGTAGAGCTCCTGATGCAGCAGCCAGGTTCTATGTCAGAACCCAGAATTGTTGAGTGAAGTCATTATTTTTGCTTTTTTTTTTTTGCACACAAAAAAGCATTCACGCAGCATCATAAAATTAGTTGAACCACTAATGTCAGACTATTTTAACAATGTCCTTACTATCTTTTTGGGCCTTGATCGTGTCCGTTGCATTGCTGTCTATGCAAGGTCAGAAAGCTCTTGGATTTAATCAAAAAATATCTTAACTTGTGTTTCGACAATGAATAAAGGTCTTACAGGTTTGGAACGACATGAGGGTGAGTAATTAATCAGAATTTTCATTGTTTAGGTGAGCTATCCCTTTAATGTTAGAATGTCAATAATATTTACCTGAATATAATCAAAGTTTCAGCCTGCTATTTGAGCCCTGATACTTACGCAGCTCAATGTGTGGGTTTCCTGTCTGCTTCTTCTGTTTGTCTCCAATTTCAGGCTCCTCTGAAAAAGATATACCTTAAACATTTAGTCTCATAAGAAATTCCATATCAGTGCAAATTATAAATGGTATTTGTAAATGGCTAGTAATTGGTAAACTGTGGTTGAGTTTACTGAGTGGGTCAGCATCAACGCTGCTGCGGCTCAGCTGTGATGTGCTGCTGTCAATAGGTTTGGCTGGGCTGCTCTTCACTCTACTCTCTCCAGAACTATAGAAGGGAAAAGAAAGAGAAAGTCAGTTTACGGGTTTTCCAATATACGCAGAAAAAATACATCCGATGAGGGAAATGAGTGTTTGATGTACCTAATGGCCTGGGATGTGTCATCACCTCCAGTCTTTGCTGTTGTCTTTGTAAGCTCTTCAAGGGCAGTTTTATACTCTTTACAGCTGGATGATGGAAATGATAATAATGTCTTATTTTAAAATGCTGATATTGCTGAGACGTTTCATATGTAGAAATCAGTTCTTTAAAACTGTCAACTTCAGTGACACTGATTTTGAATCATTTGAAAAAATGGGTATTTGTGACCCTGAACCACAAAACCAGTCTTAAGTCGCTGGGGTATATTTGTAGCAATAGCCAAAAATACATTGTATGGGTCAAAATTATTGATTTTTCTTTTATGGCAAAAATCATTAGGAAATTCAGTAAAGATCATGTTCCATTAAGATATTTTGTAAAATTCCTACTGTAAATATATGAAAACTTCATTTTTGATTAGTAATATACATTGTTAAGAACTTTATTTGAACAACTTTAAAGGCAGTTTTCTCAATATTTAGATTTTTTTTGCACCCTCAGATTCCAAGTTTTCAAATAGTTGTATCTCGACCAAATATTGTCCTGTCCTAACAAACTAAACATCAGTGGAAACCTTATTTATTCAGCTTTCAGACGATGTATAAATCTGAATTTTGAAAAATGTACCCTTATGACTGGTTTTGTGACCCAGGGTCACATTTAGTTGAAATGACCATTCCACTGATTGAACAACAAAAATATAAATAAATATTAGTTAAAAATGGTTATACATGTACAAAAAGCCATACCTGAGTGCAAAGGCAATGATGGAGCTGGGCTCTCTCTCACACACGGCTATAGGAACTCTCTCGTGCTCATACATCAAATAGTGCTTGTCTGGGTCACTAACATACCAAAAAAAAAAGAAGAAAAAGACTTTTATCAGGTTGAGAACAAAAAGCAGTGATTTGCTTCTTAGTACCCATAATATCATAACAGCCTTACAAAGGAAAAGGAATGGTATTGTAGCTGTTCCCTGGTAACAGGTTGGCCAAGATGGTTTTCATAGTGGATTTTTCCTTCACTTGACTGTCATTGGAACCAAGCAAGTGTCCATCGAACATGTCTAAGCAGTAAAAGAAGAAGAGAGATGAAGAGAGGAAGTCAGGTGGGTTGATTATGTATGATTTTAAACACGAGGTAAGCAAGTTTACCATCTGGGTTGCTGACAGAGTCCTGATCAGGAAAAGATGGTCCGCTCGTGATGACATCTGAAGTTTGTTCAGCTGGAGACGGTAACTGGAGTAAGGACGAGGACCCCGAACTTGACGGAAATGTGTTCAGATGACGGTCCTCTGTGAGAAAGTCTGTGAGTCAACATTCAAGAGCAACTTTTTCCAAATGAGTTAAGGACCAATGAACTCACCTTTCTCTCCATTTGGGACCACAGGGGATGGATTACGAGGAGAGGACTCCAAAGCACTAGTCTGTAAATTAAAAACAAAATGAAAATGAGTCCAGGAGGTGGCTTACTTGAGCAAACTACTTTTTGCTAAATAAATTATTGACCTTGCTCTCATCTGATGTAGCTTGTCTGTGTCTGCCAGGGCTGGGAGGAACAGATAGACGCTTCCTGCCTTTTTCTAGCTGGAACAAGTCCTGAAGTCTGGAGATGGGATAAAATAAAAGCTGTGCTGTTCTGATGGCAGATGTTTAGTTTCAGTCTCTATGGCTGTATGAATACAGTCCTCACCTGTTGTTCCAGGACTGCAGGGTTTCACACAAACCCTGCTTTTTGACCACCACTGATTCCAGAACCGCCTGTAGCTGTTGTGGCGAGTCCATCGCGCTGGTCTGCAGACGCACTTGTAGCTTCTCTATCCAGCTGCGAAGCTCTGATTCCTCCATCTAGGACAAAAAAAATTAATTTAAAGTAAGTGGACATTGGTCCTAGGACATAGTCCTGTAAAGAAACCTACATCTTTCTGCGCAAACATGTCCTCCATTTTTTCTTCCCTGGTCTTGCTGAAGGTGTCAGTTTTTAGGGAGGTGAGACGATCATCTATGGCCAGGTACACTTGAGCCACCCTACAAATGATGGAGGATGAATTAATTTAGCTGTTGTCTGGAGAAGGTTTATGAGGCTGAGTAAAAGTAGGGAATCTTACTTCTGGGAGAAGTCTTTGAGGTCCTGCTGCAAGTTGGCTTTAGAAGGACCCTGGCTCCTGATGATGATTTTTGGAGGAGGCAGACAGATCTCAAATAACCTCACTGGGATGTAGCTACAGATGATAGAAGAGCATGAATACATTTGGATTAAAAGTTTAGAAATATTCAACATCAATAATCAAAAATAAAGAGAGATATATTGTGAAGATGCACACCTGAATGAAGCCACCATCTGGTTGTAGGAGAAGTACTGGTGGTAGTCTTTATGGATGGAGTGGCCACAAGGCTCTGCGTTGGCCCGACGGGTGTACTGGTGACCATAGAAACGAAGCTCTAGATACTTGGCGAACGACATGGACCAGGAGTCATTAGATAAAGGGACTACGGGAGTCACCTGAAACAAAATCGGTAACAGTTAATGAGAGTAATACTGTAGCACATAATAGCTTACATTAGATCTGTTTTTTGTTTTTTTTTTTTAATCCAAATGCTCCCGCGTTACCTGTTTACAGACACGGCACCAAGAGTAGTTGAGGATTGTGTGCTGATATCCGGGTACAGGCGAGTCTAGCTCTTTCAGAACAATCTGGACACAGCCGTTACCGTGCACAAAGCGCCGGATGTGGTGAACCATGGGGGTCTCACAGTACATGCTGGGGCACTGGTAAGAGGGTCTGAATCACCCCCATATAAAACAAAATCAGAATAAACAACAAATACATTATGATGACAAATTTAAATAAAGGTGTTTGCTCAAGAGCAAATCATTTTTAGCAGTACTATTGGAAGTAATCATGAAAAATTTGGTACTGTGACAAACACAGGCATGATGCATATTTTCCAGGAAAAAAGGAAACAAAAATAGATGTGTTTAGTACATTACCTAAAACAGTATCTCTCCAGAAATACGCCAAGAGTCAAGTCATTCTTTCCATAAAACTCCATTGTTACAATCCTGTAAATACACAGCAGATACAGTAAAAATTTGGACCTCCCTGTTTGCATATTCAGAATATAATCAGTAACATGCTTTGTACATCTTAATATATCTTAAATTAATATGACAATATAATTGTACTGAGAGTTTACCATGGACTGACGCAGGGGTTTGGAGCATTATTAGATTGTGCTGATGAGCTACTGAAGAGCACACACAGCCTCTGATGGTTGATTGGATTTAAACAGTCCAACTGAAACATAAAAACAATTAAATGTAGTAAAAATATTTTAAATTACTATTTAGCCCCAGAATGATTCCCTCACTACAAAAAGTAACAATTTACTACACAAAAAAGTAATAAATATAATATTTTTCCTGAAATATATAAAAAATATTTGATTAGCTACTAATGAGTAGCAGCTTAATTTTAACAAAATTTCCAGCTCTGTTTTTTTGCAACCCATATTTAATGCAAACAAATATAACAGATAAATAAAATCAATCAATCAAACACACAAATCAGAGCTCTGCTTTTAAAGTTTAGGGAAAATGTTGAAAACCTGCAACCTTTATAAATTGAAAAGATAATACAGCTTTCATAATAATTAGTTTGACTATGACTTGTATTAAAGGGATAGTTAACCCAAAAATTATCCTATGATTTGCTCACCCTCAAGCCATCCTAGGTGTATATGACTTTCTTCTTTCAGACGAATACAATTGGAGTTACATTAAAAAATGTCCTGGCTCTTCTAAGCTTTATAATGGCAGTGAATGACTGTTGAGATTCAATAGTCTAATAAAAGTTCAATAAAGTGCATCTATCCATCATAAAAAAGTACTTCACACAGCTTTGGGAGGTTAATTAAGGCCTTCTGAAGTGAATCAATGCATTTTTGTAAGAAAAAATATCCATATTTAAAACTATAAACCGTAATCTCTATCTTACGTTAACTGTCATATGCGTGTACATGAGAGAGTGGCATTCCAGCGAATGACGCTGGCATAGAGTAGCCTTTATTAACCCCCAGAGCACCTTTTATAATGGATGTATACACCTCTATTGAACTACTGAATATTAACACCCATTCACTGCCATTATAAAGCTTGGAAGAGTAAGTACATTTGAAAATATAATAATGTATTCATGTCGTGCCAGATGAGGCTTGAGTGAGTGAAAGGGAGACTAGTGCAGTAATCAAAACAAATGAGCACAACAGCACTCACAGAAAGTTATGGATGCATACTGCAATAGAAAGAAAAAGATATTTATATGATGTAGGTAAGTAACATGACATCTCCCCGAATCAACAAGATAGCAGTGAGACTGGTTTTATACAATAACAGTTAAATAAACAATTAAGTGACTTACATTTTAGACACAATATTGACTGTTTCATTGCTGAATGAATCAGTGTTTTTGAACAAATCAAGTGAGTCAATGATTCAGTAAACCATTCATAAAGACAGTCATTTGCCTTGTTTCTGAATGAATCAGCCATTTCAGCTAATCAGTTGAATAAATGACTAAATGACTCACTCATTAAACAGTAATTTTCCACCACCTACTGGTGGTTTGGTTTCACATTTAAGTGTCATTGCATTTTTTCCATTATGTTCCCAAAATTATTTAAAACATCAATCTTATTAAATTATTTATGCATTTGCAGTTTTGCGGTTAAATACATTTATGGCACCTCAGCTTCAAACAGTCTGTGTAAATGCAATGTCACTTCAGACAAAGCTTGTGTTTTCTGCAGTGCAAAGATAGAGTTTGTTGATACTGATTTCATTTGAATAGTAACAACTCTACAGTTTCTTATTATTCTAACTGAATTAATTGAAACAATGTAAGAATTTGATGTGAAAGATAGCATATTTAAAAAGGTTAGGGAAAAAATTACCATTTGACATTGACAATGACATTTGTATTTATTTGTATATGCTGTCAAATATAGTTCTTAGAAAGAACATTTGAATCGCAAAAATCGGTATCGGCAGTCCACACTAACAAAAAAAAAAAAACAGAAATCAGAATCGGCCAAGAACATATTATATGCAACCAGTGCATCCCTACACAGGATGGCTTAAGGGTGAGTAAATCATTGGATAATTTTCATTTTGGGGTGAACTATTCCTTTAAGGCTAAGCGCCTTCTTTCACTGTCCACAAACAATGGATTTTTTTTTGAGGGTTTCAGACCCTAAATCATTGAAAGAGCCTTACAGTTCAGAATGTGGAATAAAGAAACAGAATAAACATATCAGAAGACAAGAAACCCTCACCTTAGTAGCCCAGGTCATTTCGTTTAGTCCTGCCCCTTTATCTTCTTCACTGTCTGACTTTATTGGCGCCTTTGTGGGTGGGGCTTCACGAAATTGCATTCCTTCCCTTTGTCGAATGCGTCCTCCCTTGGCACGATAGTCCGCCAGCATGCGTGCCAGATCCTGACTGCTGCCTAGCTGCTCTACTATGCGGGCATCTGTGAGTTTATGACAGGGCAAAATCTGGATCGTCCGTTGCTGTGACACAGTACCGTTGGTCAGGCTGCCAGAACTCGGGCCAGACTCTTTCAGCAGCTGCCTCTTGCGGCGTCCGTCCAGCTCTTTCGAGTCCTTATTCAAAAGAGGTGAGAGGTAAACCTGTTCTGGGAAATAATCCCGGCTAGGACAACGCAGTCCAGCAGCCGTGAGCAGGTACGGCTCCCGAAAGGTAATAAAGGGTGAAATGCAGAGGATAATGTCTTTAAGCTCCTGTTTAAACAAAGCTGAGATGGATTTGAGGCGGTCATCTGAAGAAGTTACATGTTCGGTTACAAACAGGCCTGTGTCATCTTGTAAGGGATCCCGAAAGAGCCGGGCTGGTGGAAGGGAGGTATCAGAGCTTGTGCTGTCCCGACGGACCAAAGTCTCCTCCAGCTCTTTGTTCTTCTCCTCCTCACCTGACCCTTTAATCACTTCCTGTGATGTCTCTTTCAGGTCTGAAATAAGGAAAGGTGGTGACGTCGGCTGGAGAAAACTGGAAGAGAAGGATGAAAGAGGTGTGGAGGTCTTTCTAATCTCTTCCTCTCCTCCAGAGGAGGAAGCAACTGAACGATTTTTATTTATTCTTGGGCTTTCTCCATCTTTATGAGAAGATTCGGAGATGGAAGGCTCTCTACTGTGCATTTTGATAACCTCCTGAAGCCCTGGCTCAAAGTCTTCTTCTGGAAGAAGCGTGAGATTGTCATCCCCAAGTGTGGAGCCATCGTTATCTTGGCTTTCTCTTTCTCCACCAGTCTCGTCCTCTTCCTCCAAAGTGGTGCTTTCGAGGAGACATGGGAAAGAGGAACTCTCAGACAGGCTAGGAGGCATAGCAAACTCATCCATGAGGAAAGAGATCTCCAGCTGCGAGTGGTACGCCACACACACCATAAAAATGATGATCTCTTTCACCCGTGCTAGCTCATACTCTGAAGCACCACGGAGCTTGATGGTGCAGCCCAGCTGAGGAGGACAGCCCTCAAAAAACATAAGGGACTTCATTTCATCTGTAAACAAAAGGGATAGAGTGAATTTTACAAAGATTTTTAAAATTACCAGCTTAATTTTTAATTTTTAAAAACAATTAACTTTTAGTGATGGCAAAAGACATCCCAAAAATTTTACAATAGGGAAGATGAGCATGCACAATTAAAGGGATATTTCACCCAAAAATGTAAATTCTATCATTGATTACCCTCAAGACGTTCCATCATTACGTCAGTAAAATAGTCCATGTGACATCAGTGGTTCAACCTTAAAAGAAAGGTAGTAAGGACACCATGTGACATCAGTTGTTCAACCGTAATTTTATGAGAATACTATTTGTGTGAAAAAAAAATAACAACTTCATTCAACAATTTCTTCCCGTACGAGAGTACCATGATGCATACACACGTGCATCAAAGACTAATATGGAAGAGAATAAATTGTTTTTTTGTGTACAAAAAGTATTCTCCTAGCTTCATAAAATTACAGGAGAAGTTCATGTCAAGAACAAAAATTTACAGATTTTTTTATTCACTCTCTTGTCATTCAAAATGTTAATGTCTTTCTTTCTTCAGTTGTAAAGAAATTATGTTTTTTGAGGAAAACATTTAAGGATTTCTCTCCATATAATGGACTTCAATGGTGCCTGCAAGTTTGAACTTCCAAAATGCAGTTTCAATGCAGCTTCAAATGGCTTAAACAATCTCAGCTGAGGAAGAAGGGTCTTATCTAGCAAAACGATCTGTCATTTTCTTCAAAATCGTCCTACATCACTGTTTTTTACTCTTCTTTTCATATAGGACGATTTTAAAGTTGGAGGAGAAAATGAGATGGGAGTTTTTCGACCTACCCTGAACCAGAATACACAGAGTTCACGCAGACCTAGACAAGATGATTTAAGGTTAAAAAGTATATAAATAGTAATTTTTTTAAAGATCGTTTCGCTAGATAAGACCCTTCTCCCTCGGCTAGGATCGTTTAGAGCCCTTTGAAGCTTCATTGAAACTGCATTTTGGAAGTTCAAACTCGCAGGCAACATTGAAGTCCACTATATGGAGAAAAATCCTTAAGCGTTTTCCTCAAAAAACATAATTTCTTTACTACTGAAAAAAAAAAAGACACGAACACCTTGGATCACACGAGGGTGAGTAAATTATCTGTAAAATGTTTGTTCTGGAAGTGAATTTCTCCTGTAATTTTATGAAGCTAGGAGAATACTTTTGTACACAAAGAAACAATTTATTCTCTTCCATATTAGTCTTTGATGCACGTGTGTATGTGTCATGGTACTCTCGTACGGGAAGAAATTGTTGAATGAAATTGTTAATTTTTTTCACACAAATAGTATTCTCGTAAAATTACGGTTGAACAACTGATGTCACATGGTGTCCTTACTACCTTTCTGGTCCTTGAACGTGTCAGTTGCATTGCTTTCTATGCAGGGTCAGAAAGCTCTGGGATTTCATCAAAAATATCTTAACTTGTGTTCTGAAGATGAACGATGGTCTTACGGGTTTGGAACGACATGAGGGTGAGTAATGACAGAATTTTTATCTTTGGGCGAACTATTGCTTTAAATAGCCAATATCATCAGATACTAATACATAATAACTGATATGGTATTGTTTAATTGCATCCCTATAAATAACACCTTTTATTAAAATGTGAGTTAAACCTGACATGCATCAGAAATAGAAGTAGAGACTCACTATTTGGCAACTGGAAGGAATGCAGGTAAAACTTGTGGCAGGTACCCAAACGAGGTTTTGTAAGAAGCTGATCCATTGAAATGACTAAATCTCCCTGAGTCATTCGACTCACTCGGTCCAGGACTTGCTGTGTTGATTAAAAAGAGTTATTAATTGAAACATTCAGAAACCAGACCAAAATAACCTATAAAACCCATTTGCCATGCCCTCTCTGATTATGCCATTATCAATGGGTAGCTATGTGAAATACATCTAAAGAGACAAATAATATTTAAACAATTCCTTGGAGAAAATACTAACAGGTTTGACATTAATCACGAGGCTAATGCCGTGTTCCAGTAGCATGTCCTGAGCGATACGGGACACAGTCTTCTCCACCAGCACCAAGTTAGGTCGGACATCAGCAATCCTCTGAACGTAGTTCTTCAGAAATTCCCGCTCCTGGAAAGATCAAATAGTAAATGGGATTTCTCCGATTCTTGTTTTAGTGCATTTTCTAATTAGCATACCCTGGAAAGCACATGTAGGGGTTAGTGGCTGTTACCTGTAGCACAATTGGGTCAATGCAAGTGAACTTGGTCTCTTCTCTGTATAGATACTCAATGGAGCATTTGAGGAGGAGGATCTTGGGGTTTTTGATGTAAGGGTTCATCTGTTGAGAAAGTCCCAGCACTTTTAGCACAGATATTACATGACCTTCTCTGTGGCATAATATTCAGTCAATACAAACCTTTTTGTGTGCAATATTCTTTGTGCAAACAAAGCCATTCACTACAGCAGAGTCAAACTTCTTTCCTCCTGGAATCTGCAAAAAGCAAATGTTAGATATTTGTCTAGCAAAGCTAGATTCATCGATTTTGCATTTTGTGTTCCTCACCTTCTTGATGTGGACAAACTGACGGATATCCATGTCATCATCACAGCTGCGCACATCCGGTCGCACTGTCTGCACAACCTGTCTCACCACAGGCACAATGATGTCACGCCAGGAGAGAGACAGCGATTCACTGTATAGCAGCTGCTGCAACAGCGCCATCATGTGGCTGTGATTAGCAGACCTGAAGAGGAAGCATTATTCATGATGTGTGCTTCCAAAAGTCCCTAAACTCATGTGATTTATATGTGATACTTGTGTGACTATAGAGTAGACACTTGACTGTGTAAAAGTACAGCAGTTAATAGAAGTAATAGAAGTAACAAACCTAAAATAACATTTTATGCATTAAAAACTGCAATCCTCAAAAGTCTTACAGTAAACGCTCCATTGCTTTCTTTTCTCCGTTCTCTTCCCGCAGCTGGTCCAGAGAGCTGTGATGCCAGCCAAGAGGTGTGAAGAGCATCTCTTTAGCTTTCTCCTCAACTCTCCGGTTAAACAAAGACTCTACAGAAGAAAAACCCATTCAGATAGGTAAGACAATAGTTCATATACACCTTTTTTTTTTTTTTTAATTCAGTACATTGACATATATGCATTTAGCAGACACTTTCATCCAAAGATACGTTTATAATAACAAATGACTATTTCATGCTGTTCTTTAAACACTTTTTAAAAATCCTCCATTTGCAGCAATGACAGCCGTACAGGCATAAACAACTGATTTCAGAACATTTCTGTTGCTTTCTGTTGCACTTCCCATAAATGTGGGAATTTCTGATTGACCTTTTGATCAAACAGTTTCCACAACATCTCAAACTTTGATTTGATTAATCGGTTAGCATCTTTAGGTTATTTTGGACTATTCAATCTTTTTGCTTTCACTCAACCCATTTAAGATTTATTTGAAACTTTAAACGAACCTTTAAGCTTCAACTTTTAAAAACATACACATCTTACTGATTCCGAACTTGTAAATGGAAGTATTGTAACAAATTATAATAAAGGAAGTGAGAAACAATTACCTTTAATGAAGGCATCACTGATGGATATATGCTGACCTCCATCTTCAGAGAGCAGGACTTCCACTGACGTAGAGAGAGAAAGTGCATGTGAGACGCAACAGTCATGTGTAGACATTGGAGGAATTAACATGTAGTTAAAGTCAATGTTATTTAGAATAAAATGTAATTACTTAGAGTAAATGCCATAAAATCATGCCACAGTCTAGTACATGACAATGAAATAGCTGCAACAGTAATATTGAGGAAGTGGAAGTCAGTGTTACTGCTTTGTAAATGTGAGGCACGCATGACGTAGCAGCAAACCATGCTTGTGAGGTAGTATGACAAACTGGAAATGTATTAATAGGATATGTTGGACTGGGAAGGGAAATCATGTGATGCTGGGAAGGAAAAAATAATTCATGCTGGACTTAATGCCATAGTTAGGGCTGTTACTTTAATTGTTAAGTATATTTTGGAGGGTTGGAATAGTATTAAACGGTGAGTCTCAGCAAGACATTGGCTCTGTTCCAAACCTTAGTGAGCTGCCTACCTACAGTAGATAGGATTTACAGACATCAATGTCGTTCCAAACTCGTAAGACGGGTTCATCTTCGGAACGCAAATTAAGATATTTTTGATGATATCCGAGAGCCTTTCAAGACCTTGAATGTGGTAGCTGCGTTGCTGTTTATGCAGGGTCAAAAAGCTCTCGGATTACATAAAAAATATCTTAATTTTTGTTAAGAAGATGAACAAAGCTCTTACAGGTTTGGAACGACATGAGGCTAAGTAATTAATGACAGAATTTTCATATTTGGGTGAACTGTCTCTTTAAGCTGTAGCCTTACAAGTTAGCTGCCTATGTAGACAGTATATAGTGATTCAGTTCACTATGTTTTGGAATAGAGCCAGTGAGTTAGTGCTGCTTTTGAAGCAGACAGAGGCAAACCAGGATGGCCAATGGGCCTCTCCGCCTCTCCTCACTTGGTGCATGGATGTCGGTTTCTGGGGTGAACGGGTCATGAGGCTCCATACTTTTTTGCTCAGCTGGGTAAGGAGGCACATGTGGGTACTTGGCCTGCTTCTTGATATGGAAATTGACATTGTCCTGCTCCACATTTAGGTTGATGGAGGCGGCTGAGTCACTGTCCACTGCAGAGTGGAAACTGCTGACAGATGTTCTTTTGCTGGGGCTGGCCGAGTCTGGAAAATTGTGAGAGGGAGCCAGCAAATTGGTGAGGCAAAGACATACTGACTGCTACAGGATGTTAACATTCATGGGATACTTACTCGGTGTGACGTAGTCATCCACTAGCTGCTCTGTGTCACTGTCGTCAAACTTGATGTCTTTAAACCACGAAGGTTCAGAATGTCCCTCCAAGGAATTCACACTGTCGCTGTCTGGAGAAGGGGTTTCTGAGAACTCTGTGCTCTGAAATTTAACAAACAGTTTAACAGTTTAAACAGACTAACAAACAAATGTAATAAACAAACCAGTTTGTTTTTTGTATAGTGCCCTTAACAATACACAAGCCAAATCAGAATCACAAAAATAGTGTTTTCAGTAAGCTTGTAACAACCAGCTATGTTATTAAATCATGTAATTTGAATATAACCATGATGCATGTGTGTGCATTCCTGTGCTTGTAAACAAGGTGCAGTGCATAAAGGTTTTATGTCAGAACGCCGGCTCTTGTGTCAGCAGCACCACACACATGCACCGTGGTACTCATGTGAACGTGGGTCAAAGACTGACACGAAAGAGAAAAAAATTGTTGAAAAAAGCTGTGTTAATTTCGTTAAGAGGTTAGATGCGTACATATAAACTGTATCATAGCCTATTGATGTAAATTTGACGACGCAAAAGAGAACTCATTTTGGTCTGGTTTTTGGCTGCAGACACGGCTTCAAACGATCCCAAATGCGGTTGTAAACGATTCCAGCCGAGGAAGAAGGGTCTTATCTAGCAAAACGATTGGTTATTTTCATTAAAAAATACAATTTAAATACTCAAATGCTCGTCTTGCCTTTCTCTTCCTGAATTCTGTGTATTCTGACTCAAGACAGTTAGGGTATGTTGAAAAACTCCAATCGTATTTTCTCCCTCAACTTCATTTCAAAATCATCCTACATCGCTGCAGAAGTACCGACACAGTCTTTGCAAAGTGAACATGCAAAGAAGATCAAACACCCTTAACAAAAAAGGTAAAACAGCAATATAGGACGATTTCGAAGTTGAGGAAGAACATGAGATCAGAATTTTTCGACATACCCTAACTGTCACGAACCAGAACAAAAACAGTCCAGGCAGAGTAGGACAAGACGAGCGTTTGACATTAAAAAGTATATAAATGTATTTTTTTTTTAATGAAAATAGCCAATCGTTATGCTAGATAAGGCTCTTCTTTCTCGGTTGGGATCATTTACAACCACATTTGGGATCGTTTGAAGCTGCATTTAAACTGCATTTTGTAAGTTCAAACTCAGGGCACCATATCAGTCCATTATATGGAGAAAAATGCTGAAATGTTTTCCTCAAAAAACTATTTCTTTACGACTGAAGAAAGAAAGACATGAACATCTTGAATGCCAAGGGGATGAGTAAGTTATTTGTAAACTGTTGTTCTGGAAGTGGACCTCTCCTTTAAGTTGACTAAAACTAGACTAAACTAGACTAAAACTAAAAACAATTCAGATGACTAAAATATGACTAAGACTAAATGGCATTTTAGTCAAAAGACTATGACTAAGACTAAATTAAAATTTGCTGTCAAAATTAACACTGGAATAATGTTGCTGTTTTTGTTTTCTTTGTGCAAAAAAAAAGTATTCTCGTAGTTTCATAAAATTACGGTTGAACCATTGATGTCACATGGACTATTTTATCAATATCCTTACTACCTTTCTGAGTCTTGAACATGGTAGTTGCATTGCTGTCTATACAGGGTCAGAAAGCTCTCGGGTTTCATCAAAAATATCTTAATTTGTTTTCCGAAGATGAATGTCTTACGGGTTTGTAACATGAGGGCAAGTAATTAATGACAGAATTCTAATTTTTTGGTGAACTATCCCTTTAAGGAGAATAAATTATGACAGACTTTACATTTTTGTGTGACCTATCACTTTAACACAGCCAAAATGATAAAAAAAAAAAAGACAGAAAAAGAAAAACGTCCCAAAGCATGCACATATGTTAAACGACTGTCCAAATATAAACCTGCCACAGAATATTTCTTCTCACCTGGAGGGGGCGATAGAGGGCATACTCATCACGGAAGATCTGATCATGATGGGTGACGCAGTCAAGCCAGCGTCCGTCTACCAAAGCCTGTCCAATAGCTATGGCCTGAGCCCTGTATCAGAAGAACAAAAAGGAAATAAAGCACTGTAATAACATGCAGTTAAGCATCAGACCATGCTTGATGTTGTAATGAACCGAATTATTATTGGTTCTTACCTAGTTGAAATAGTGCCATTTCGTAAGAGCCAGTTGACCAACTCTTTACCCACAATGCAATTGGGGTAAGTACGCAGCCAGTACCGATGATCCTGGAACTCCATCCCTGTACTGTTATGGCAAATCTTCTTCCATAGATCTTTAAGTTGAGAAGAATCCTACAAGATAATCAGCTGTTATAATTAAAAACTCAAATGTTAAGAAAAGTTGAGGAGGAACCAGTAAAAGTCATTTGGTACCAGAAGGATCTTTCTCTCCTCTTCACTGTGGTCAGTCCTGGATAGGGCCCGGCTGTTCTGTGGGCTGACTGAACTTTCATAGGCAGGAACCATGGATGAGCCAGAACGATCCAAAGACAGGTTGGTCACACTAGCTGACCTTAACACATGAAATAAATGGAAAATATTGTATTTACAGCCTATAAAAGAAGCACTTAAATGAACAAGAAAATCTTTACACAATAAGCACCTCTTTCTGGCTGGCGACTTGCCCATATCCTCCTGGACTGCTGTAAGTCTGGAACTGAGACCACTATTCTGAGATTCCTGATGACTAGAGTAATCAAACATATGCACACAAATAAACTTCAGGAACAGCTTAACCATTTCCCTTTGAAACACTACAGAAATAAATGACACACTTAACAGAGTCACACTTAACAGCAGCAGCATGTCTTCACTAGGAGGTCATGCAAAACAAAAGTAACACTAAAACTCACTTCTTCCTCATCCCAATGGAATTTTTTCTATGCATGGAGAGAGAAAGGAGAAAAGATGAGCATTGAGACAGACTCACAACACAAGAGCAGAAGGAGCCAGCTGATTGAATATAGGCGAGCAGAAAGAGTTGAAGTTCATTTACATTAGAATAGTCCCATGACTGTTTTGCGTAATTTGGTATGTCAAGGAGGAAATTCCCTCTTGAATGCAAAAACACAGCATGGAGTTGTGACTACAATACATGACAAAATGACAATATATGTCCACCCTGTCTAAATACTTCTGCCAGTCCACAATGCTTCCAAGGTAAATCCCAAGAAATCATTTTCATATCAAATTTACTCCAAAAATAGCAAAGAAATTACATTTTGCATAAAGAAAATTAAACTTTTTAGAACAGTGAGTTTTTTTGCATTGTAACATTACTTTCATGCATTAAGCATTAAACAGTTTTCGTTATTTTTCTGCAATTCAAATGGTTTTCTCAAAATTTTAAAAACTTATGATTTTGGGGGTGAAATACAACCCCAAACATCTTTTTGAGAAGTTTCATGAGATTCACCCAGCAACATGGTTTACTCCATTAAAAACAATTTTAACAGCAAACTATTAAATAGTTATTAACATTAAAGAAACAACATCTAAATTGTACACTTTTCCTTGTACATGCCATGTTATTTGTTAACTACAAATGTGTTTCTATGCTTTATAGATGAGGAACAGAAAAAAACAACATAAATCATTAGGCAGCTACTTGACTAGATGGACCTGTAAGAGCCAATCTTCCTACAGTCCTCAAGTGAAAGAGATAAAGAGCGAGAGCAGTGATTATGGTAAGAAAGCAGAGTTAAAACAGAGCAGAGAAACACCAGAGGGATAAGGTAAAGTGAGCAGGAACAATGGAATATATAGTGATATGTCTTTATGCCCTGCCCTTTTTCTGATTCTCTGTGTTTTTACCTTTGCCAGGCCAGGTCCTCTTCCAGGAAGATGTTGCGGCTGGCTTTGCGGCCCCCCACAGGTGTGCGTGGTTCGGTGGGCTCCAGAACACACACCGAGCAGGGCGAGTCTGACAGGGCGCTGAGATCTTCACCAATGGAGCTCGAGTCAGCTGAGTGAGCGTAGCTCAATGCTATCTTACGACAGTACGTACAAGCCCGTAAATCACCTGCAGTATGGGGAAAAAAGCCAAGAAAAACTAGATTAGATTAGTTAGACAACGGTAAAGAGCAGTTTCAAACATTGAGGGTTGAATTATACTTAAAACGCAAATTTGCCATTTCAGTTTTGATATTTTTCAACCAATCTTTCAAATAATTGTTTTCTGTTAAAAACTAAAGCTGTCAATAGAAAGAATGAAATAAGAACATAAAATGTAGTAAATCTGAATGTGTTAAATTCAAAAGACAATTCAAAATCTGCTTAAATTGAAAAATTTCTACAGTCTTTTGAATAAAGACTGAATATAAATAAATAAAAAATAATTATCTGAAATTTTCTATGATTTTCTTCCTAGAATGGGGTCGCTGAACTATTGTACCCTGACAAAGAACTATAAAACCAACCTGAATATAAGAATAACCAAAGTAAGATAACAGTTTCAGTTGAGAAAATAATAGCTCAGATGAGGAAATAATGTTGCTTTTTAAGCAGGTACCATTTCCTCCTACAAGGTCAAAGTCCACAGACACACTCTTACCTTTTCAAAATCAAACCAGTTAGTCCACAAAGTTCAAAAGTCACTCTACAACCCATTTAAATCAAAACCCCAAAAGGCCAAACCACCGCAAACACACGCAGCATGCTAGAGGTAGTCTTACTCTTAATCTGACATAGCTGCTCATCTTCTTGTTGAAAGCCTCTTCAAAGAGGCTATGTCCACAAATCAGTGGTCAGAACGAGACCCTCGCTCCCCATAGCGAACACCACAACAGCACTCACCCGTATAGCCCATGAACTTGCCAGGAATTTCCTGGTTGCAGCATCGGCTGCAGAAGATTTGACCGCAGAGTCGACAATGGTGACGCCGTCGAAAAGTTGTGAATTTCTCGTTGCAGTCATAGCACTCTTTACACTGGCTGTCTGGCATCCAGTACTGTTTCAGATCACTGTCCTGTAACATAAAAACATGATTAATCTCTCTTATATTCACCAACAATACAAATAAAACAACTTTTGTACTCAGTAGCTGATTCTGGAGAATGTGCATAGGCTCTTTTGTCTGTAAGCTTCATTTATATCGAATACAAAAAAATACTCAAACATGGGAATTAGTTTTTTTCCCCCCAATGATATATCTTATATTTTCATATATTTTAAAATGTCTTAAAAATACAGACGCATATTTAATCTGTGGAGATTTTCCCAGCTAGTTCACTGGAAATCACTACCTGACTTTTCCCTTCCATGATCTCCTTGAGCCTCTTGAGGGCTGTGCGTAGCTGGACAGCTGTTCGGGGATCGTGGCTGCCCAGAGGGGCTTCTGATTTTCGTCGACCCTCTATGAAAGCAAAAAAAAGAAAACAGCATCCGTCAAGTACAAAACAAAATGTTAGCCCTACTCTAATGTACAATATACAGGTGAAAATGCATGATACACATGCTCATTCAAAACCAAGGCTGCAGTGAAATATCCACCAGCGCTCTTGATCCTGTCAATGATTGCTTATGTCAGCCGCCATAGGTCAGCGAGGATTTTTAAGATTTTTGGTGGGATTATGATTCTCATGAGTAGACTATGTATGAATGAATAGAAGCATGTGAGATTACTAAAACCAACTACTAAAGCTCATAACCAACATGTTCAGCTCAAACCATTTGACGCATCCTTTAACATGCAACAAATGTGGTTCATTTATAACTAAACGCTGCAAAAATCATTTTCTTAATCAGTATTTCTGTACATTGTTTTTCAGTGAGCATATCTAAACATCTTTAGAATAATATAAACATACCTAAGAGTAAGACTCTAAGACGTGTTTTCAGAGAAACAAGTTTATAAGTTTATATTTAAAGTAAGACAAATCTATTTGGCAGTGTGTTAAGAAAAAATAACCTACTGTAATTAAAGATATATGTGCCCCTGGACCACAAAACCAGTCGTAAGTAGCACGGGTATATTTGTAGTAATAGCCAAAAATACATTGTACGGGTCAAAATTATACATTTTTCTTTTATGCCAAAAATCATTAGGATATTAAATAAAGATCACGTTCCATGAAGATATTTTGAAAATTTTCTACTGTAAATATATTCGAACTTAATTTCTGATTAGTAATATGCATTGCTAAAAACTTATTTTGGACAACTTTAAAGGTGATTTTCTCAATATTTAGATTTTTTTGCACCTTTAGATTCCAGATATTCAAATAGTTGTATTTTGGCTAAATATTATCCTATCCTAACAAACCACACACCAATGGAAAGCTTATTTATACAGCTTCAATCTCAATTTAAAAAAAAAATTGTCTGGTTTTGTGGTCCAGGGTCACATATTTTCTTAAAACAAGACTTATATGTTTCTTAAGAAAATGTTTCTTATTAATTAAGGATATTTATTTCTAAAACAATACAAAACACTGATATAGAAAATATTTTCTTTTTGCAGTATACAGACATAATTTAACTCACTGTTGATGAATTGAAGCAGATTTTAGATCAATATGACTTCATACATATGAAATAAAATAAAAAAATCCTCACCTTCCCAGTCCACTGTGAACAAAAAGGAACATACAACAACTTTAGCCCAAAATATCTCTGCATATGTAATATTAAACTTAATCAGCACTCACAGACTATTCAGCTTCTAGTCGTCTTCAAATAATCTCGCAACTTCCAAATAAAAAGTGATGGTTCACAATACTTGTTTACCACTTGATTTATAGTCGTAACTCCAGAATGTAGTCCTCCAGGCTTACAGTCAAACAAAAACTATGCTTCATATATTTCCTAAACCGTTGTCTGAATTTTAATGTCCAGTGACCCTCCTGAGAGTGGTATGGATCATATGAGGGCAGAGTCTAGCCTTCGAATCACGGTTATCTTCAATGATAAACCCTGTGAGAACCACACTGCGGTGACTAGTCATCAATCAAAGAGACCACTGATAGGATTTGCCTTTCTAACTCTAGCAAGAGCATGTCTTGAGGAATTCAGAACAATGGCTTTGTCTACAGAAAAACAAATGATTTTAGCATTCTCTTCTGTAGAATTGTGAAAAACTTGGAAAATAATTGTAGACAGCTGAAAAAAGACAAATGTGTATAGTTGCGCAAATATACGTAATCGTGTATTTTTGTACCTGAAGCAGTGGATGTTCTTCTGAGAAGATCTGAATGTTTCCTGTGGGCCTCGGAGCCATGTATGGAATGGGAGGGGCTTGTCCAGTTGCGCCGTGGCCTCTGCGGTGATGATGAAGCCGATTGACTTTTCTCTGTCGCTGAAGGAGGCCGTCCTTCCTCTGAACAATTGAAACCAACAGAAAAGCTCAGTCTCAGTCAAAAGGTAGAAGATTTCAAATGTTGTGGTGATTGTGTTTAAAAAAATTTGCATTGTGTTGACATTTCTTCTCTTGATCTTGTTTTCCCGAAACAACTTATTCCCCAATTTTTTTATTTTTTTCCGTACAAAATCTAGACTTACCAAGTTTAGCAAGCTTTTTTGCTGGTGCAATGTTTGCACCTGTTTTTTCTAAAAGGAATGAAAGGGAGAGATTAGAGAGTCACTATAAATGTACTTTGAATTTAAAATTTTACGGATTATCACACTGATTAACTGTAAATCAATACATCAAGAATAATATTCAAAGAAATTAAATTTGAATTCCTAAAATTTCTCTGCTGTAGTACAGTGGTGGCCAAATTATTAGAACATTAGTATTTTCACCAGCTAGAAAAAATGGTTTTAGGTCAATTATTTCGTTCTTTTGCTGTAGTTGTGAGATCGCGATGAACTAAGATGAGTGACAGCTTTTAATGATTTTTAAAGGGAGTTTGTAAATGACATTAATTTAACACAACAGTTAAATAAACAAGAAGTTAATATTAGCTGACTTACATTGTCTGACTATAACACTATTGCCTGATTTTGCTCTATTTCATCATCAAAAATAGTTTAAAACAAAGTCACAACTGAGCCGCTGCACATCTCTATTTAAACACAGGGCTGTTTTGTTTATGAATGAATGTGCATTTTTAAACAAATCTAGTGATCAATGATTCAATTATCCATTTACAAAAGTCACTTGCTTTATTCCTGAATGAATCAGCAGTTCAAACGAATCAAATGAATGAATGATTCAGTAATTAAACCAGTGGCTTGTCGCCACCTACTGGCAGTTTTAGTTTAATTTATAAACTATCTTTTCAGTTATTTAAATCATTTCATATTTCTATATTCAAAATTTGACATTTAGAACATTAATCTCAACATGAATTTATGAATTTGATTGCAATCATGCCAACTCTGAGCCTCATTAAACATGAAAATACACCTACAAACTACTTTTGTGTTCTTCTGTGCCACCTCGGTAGTACAAATGAATTTAGTTATTACTGATTTCATTTGATTGGTAACTTATTACTCTACTTGTTCTTATTCTGTTGTTTTAATTAGAAATTTTAATTAAAAATCTTTTAAAAAATATATATTTTTAAAACTTTGACATAAGAGATGACATACTTTTAATAAAGTTAGAAAAATGGCATTACAAACGTAAAAACAAAATTTCCCTTTAATTCACTTTAAGGAGTCAAATATCACCTCGTAATGGGAAGGCAAATTTTTTATCAGATTTTTTTGATTATTGATTAGAAGGTGCTCTAAAATTTTGACTGTGCTCTTAAATTTTTAAAAGTTTGGAGCACAAATGCTCCTAAAAAGAAAAGTAAGCATAGAGCCCTGCAAAGGATAGAAATAACTGACTTAAAACCATTTTTAAGCTGGTGAAAATACTAGCGTTCAAATAATTTTGGCCACCACTGTATGTCACAGTATTTCTTTAGCTCCACTGACCTGAAATATATTACCTAAACAAAATCACCAAATGTCCAACACAAATGCAAATGTTGAACTTTTGTTAAATCTACTAGATTATCTTTCTTTTCGCTATTAAGTGCACATGCAATAGGAGTTTTATTTCTCTAAAGTGTTCTTAGGGCACATCATTTCCTCACAGTAAGCCGTTTACTCCTTAATGTAGAGTGAACTATTACTTTATTAGAGATCAGCTATTCCTTTTAGCCATGTGAACAGTTCTGAGTAAAACTCTTCTGTGCTAACTGGACAGGATGCGGCTAATTATTATTTCTGTATCTTAGTATAATTTCATATATGTAATGGGTCCACTTTCACACTTGTAATGCAGCGCTTCCAGCAGGAATGTTCTGTTGGTATTATAAACAGGGACAAAAACAAACAAACAAACTATGAGAGTAAAAAAAGAACCACAGAATGGGCTCTGTGTTCTTGGTACATTTTGAGCAAAGTCACATGACTGTTCATTTCCCTCCACTGACTGTTCAGTACAATTCCCTCCACTGCCTTTCAGGAATTTTCAGTGGAGCACATTCATGTAAACCTTGTACTTTTATTCCAGAAATCAAATTTATGTTATTAAAATGCTAAAAATGATTATGCTTTAAATGTGCAACCAAACAGTCAATCAGGATGAATACAAAGTACTATGCATTCCATTTCCAAATAAGTGCTATCAACCCATTTAAAAGGACTACATTCACATAATTGCATGAAGCAGTTAAATGGAGGATGATATTCATGAATCAGTGTTCAGACAAACAGTGAACCTTTGAAACCAACCTCATGATTTGAAAAAAAATTAAATGCCGGTGCAAATGTTGATTAAGACATAACTGTGTGAGAAAAATCTGTTTTACCTTTGCTGAAACGGAACAGGCTGACGAAGGAGCTGTAGGCAGAGCGGAGGGGCGGCTCGTCCTGCTCGGGGGTCAGGGGTTTGAAGTGCGTTAGATGGGAGGGACTGGTGGGCGAGAGTGGCGGCTCGGAGCTCCAGTCCATCGCAGAGGACGAGGAGGAAGCCTTGTCTTCGGCAGCCATGTCACTGCCCCTGAGGGACAATCGAACCCAGATTCAATCCAGACCAATTCCAAATACAAGCGTGTATGTTTGATTATATTTGAATGCTAAATAAACATTGGTTGGTACTCTCAGTGTCTAAATAGTGCTAAAATATAAATAATTCTCAGTCTAAGTAATGTCTAAAACCCTGATGATACCGTAACTCTAGTTTAAAGCACTAAAGATAATGGAGAAGTCAGTCATGTGAGCTATATAATGTGAACCTGACTACAAAATAATGTGAATAAAAATGTGATCACACAGATTTGCTGACTACAAAACAAAACTTGACAAAAAAATGTATCACAAGGCAGGAAGTAAAAGAGAAGTTGCACTTATTACAAAAGAACTTCTGGACAATCAGTTCACTTTGTCAATTAAGAAGGATTAATAAAATGATAAGTAGGCATGTCAGTGAGAAAGTGATAACAAATCACTAAAGCATTTATTATCTGTTATCCACTCATTTCAGAAAAAGACACTTTACTAACTAGCTGTACGTGGCTACGTTATATGAATAGAGGAATGGCACAAAAAGGCCGGAAAATGAAAACATAACACAAACACGAGTTTCAATGTCATGTGATTGCTAGAGAACTGTACTATGCTGAAGGCCTGCTCATGAATAGTAATTACTTTATTCTGACGTTACCGGTAAGAGCGTCCAATTAACTAACACAATTAATATTCATGAGCCACACCTTCGTTTTCGTAAACTTCGTTAACTGGCCGCCTGACAAGCGCCAACATGTCAGCGTCTGCCTTTCACCCAATCAGGTAAGCCTAGTCTCAAACTCTCCGATACGTCATTAACATTCAGGAACCAACCTTCGCCATAGTAGGATATGTACATTTGCATTTTTTCCGACGTTTATTATATATATTTTTTAATTATATAACGTTACACGTTCAGCTAATTTTACGACTTTTAACCATGCATGTGCATTACTACTACAAACACGGAAGAAAAGAGCTTTGCTGTGTTATTGTTTTAGCGAATTCAAAAAAGATCATGTGTGAAGTGGATGAGAAACAAGATAAATAATTTTCGCATACTGCAAAATGCGAAAATGCTAAGACATAACAGAACGCAACAGAGCAAATACAGATAAACACTGAGCTATGACACATTTAAGCAGTGATGCTGTTGTAGACTGTTATCTCTGAGTATCTCATCCGTTAATCTGCTGGGGTTATCAGTTAGACACATTCAGTTTTGATTGTGGTTATCTTACAATATATTATTTAATACACACACACGAGTTAGTTTTCGACAACAATGTCATATTTCCTGTTTCATCCATCAAAGGCCCCAGTAAAGTTAGCAATGCTAGCTGCCTGATAAACTAATACCAGCGTACATGTGTCATTACGGCATAACATGAATGTTAGACGTACCTGTGCCGTCGTTTTTTAGACCATGTCTATGTCAGATGTTTAGAGATGTCATTAATCCTTAATGCGTTTAACCCAAAGACATTTTCAGTAATTCCACCCTTGTGATGTTCGGCGACTTGATAAGACCTGTTTAGTCGATCACAGAGAGTTCGAGCAGTGTTATGATAGATAGCTCTACTCGTGATCACACTGTCAGGCATTGCTAATCGATTAAAAAAAAAAGAAAATCCACGCACATGTCAGTTTGAAATATTATTTATTATAATATTTAATATATTTTAAATAAGCTTCTACAGTTTAAGAGTGCATAAACTATCATTTTTAACGTTAAATAAAGAGAATATGTAGATAAAATGTCTAAAATTGGAGTCATATGGTCATATCTGGTTACACTACCAGTCAAAAGTCTTTGAACAGTAAGATTTTTAATGGTTTTTTTTAAAGAAGTCTCTTCTGCTTACCAAGTCTGCATTTATGTGATCGAAAAAGTACAGCAAAAAGAGTAAAACTTAGAAATATGTTTACTATTTAAAATAACTGTTTTCTATTCGAATATATTTTAAAATATAGAATATACAATTTTAAAAATATATATTTTTAAATACAATTTATTCCTGTGATTCTAATATTTTGATTTGTTGCTTTAAAAATTATTATTATTATGTTGAAAACAGCTGAGTAGAATTTTTCAGGTTTCTTTGATGAATAGATCTTTTGTAACATTATAAATGTATATATCATAATTTTTGATAAATTTAAAGCATCCTTGCTAAATGAAAGTATTAATTTCTATATTTTCTTTAAAAATATATATATACTGACTCCAAGCTTCTAAATGGTATAGTGTATAGTGTTATAAAAGCTTTTTTATTTCAGATAAATGCTGAGCTTTGGATCTTTCTATTCATCAAAGATGAAAAAAATGTACTCAACTCAAATGAAAATAAAAATAATAAAAAAAATGTTTCTTGAACAGCAAAACAGCATATCAGAATGATTTCTGAAGGATCGTGTGACACTGAAGACTGAAGTAATGATGCTGAAAATTTAGCTTTGATCACAGGAATAAATTACAATTTAAAATAGAAAGCAGTTATTTAAAATAGTAAAAATATTTCACAATATTACTGCTTCTGTTGTATTTTGGATCAAATAAATATAGGCTTGGTGAGCGGAAGAAAATTCTTTAAAAAAACATTAAAAACTGTTCAAAAACTTACGACTGGCAGTATGACAGACTAGATTTAGAACATGTACAGGGGATGTGTATATTGCACAAATTAAGAATAAAAAACGAAATTACAGTACAATAAGAAATAGAATCAAAAATAAATAAAAACAATGCCAAAAAATTAAATTAGTTGTACATGCTATAAAGTGACCCCTAGCGGTTATGATTCATCATTAAACTGCTATGTACTTGACCACAGCAGTGGAATCATTTCATTTAATAAGAAATAATTAAATTTTTAATGTTTCTAGTTTCCCAGACATATAGAAAACAATTTTTTTAAGGTTAACATTTACACCCTGTCTTCCATGAATTAGGCTTCATCTTCAGATGAAGTAACTTTGTGTTCAAATGTTGTCTTTTCATCACATTCCTTCTCTTTTCTTATGTTAGCAGACCCTTCATGCTTATTTATTCCAGTTTTCTTGTTCTCTACGTTCCCTTGTCTGTCTGCAGATATTGGTGGCAAAGAGGATCCCTATTAACACAGAATATAAAAAAAACTCAAGTCAGAGTATGCATGAATACAGTTTATGCATAAGTAAAAGCATAGGTAAAAATGTATCATAAATATTACGTATGCTCTACTGTACATTTTAGTAATAACTTGCTCACCTGTGCTGTGTACAGACGCGGATATCTCCCTATGTTCTCCATGAGCTGCAGGTTTTTGAGCCATTGCTCATGCCACACCTGAACGCTGTAACGGGGCCTGCAGGTGGACAGACGTTGAAGGATACATTGATTCTCTTTAGTGATGCGAAGCAGCTCCAGCTGTCTTTTTTCTGAGCCAAGACTGAAACAGAAAACATAAAGTCCAATCTGTATGATATGATTAAATATTATGTCAGTTATTCAATAGTACGTTTTATATTATTGTATATATTATATACCTTTTCTTCAAATAGTCATTTTTGCAGTCAACTCCCCCACTGGTCTGCATTATATGGGACATTTTATCTAGGAGCATGTGATTTTCTCTTTTGATTCTCGAAACCCGTTCTTCTTCAAGCTGGTTATGATAGATGAGAGAATGATGTATCAAATTTGTTTTCTATGCACACATTTCCCAAGTTTTACTTTTGACAATTAGGTGGTGTAAATGTCGACATCTGGTGGTAGCTCAGCTGTCCTACCTGTTTTGTCTTCAGCTTGACGAGAATATGGTCATAGGTTTTCGGTGGAGTTGTGTTGATAGTTGGTTTTGCAGATTTAACCTGGAAATATTATGCATATGATACGTTTATGCTGTAGTTTGTTTATTATAACCAAATCATTTATAACACTAAATACAAAGAAGCACGTGATATACTCTCAGTATTAACCTGTATGTATTTTGGCTAATAGGTCATATTCCTCACAAAAAGGGTGCCATGGTATCATATTTAAAACATTAAAAACATATTTCAATTAAGCCATTTGTCATTTTACCTTGTTCCTGTGCATCTCATAGCAGTTTTTGTCCCATCTGTATTGCAGATATTTATTAACACAGGGCAGAACGGGTTGGTAAGCTTGATGTTGCATGACTTTGCTTCGCTACAGCCTGAATCCACCTGCACCAAAAGCCACAATGAGCAGAGATATGAGTTCAGCTTGAGTTTTGAGTCAGTCATGTGGTTGTTGCCATGGCAGCCATTCAGAAAGAAAGTGCAGCTTTGCTGGTCTACATTTATGAAATGATACTCTCTGAGACAGCCACTGTAAATGGGACCCATTCATTCAGTTTGATGAACATTTATTTTCCTAAACGCATCTGCCTGCCTTTTGCCTGCTATTACAACTTTCCTAAGAAGTTAAACCCAACAGCTCCATTAAGAGGGCACCCTCACCCATTTAAAGGTTGGCCTACATAGTGTCCTTGTCCGATATGAATGTTCTGTGTCCTGCAGGGCTCTGTTGTTTTAGCAGAGCACCATGCATGGGAAAGCTGGAAGAACTCTAATATACTGTGTGTGATCCCAACAGAATTCAAGCAACCTTTTAATCTTATGTAACCTTTTAAGAGGTGGCACAGATCTCAAGTGCAAGCAAAGGCTAATGTTATGTGGTGTTTTGTGTTTTCTATCTCAAGGACAGTGAGAGTGGAGATTGTCCCAGCTTCCACTGCCTTTGTCATTTGACATTCATCTGAAGAAGATGTGGGTGATTGTAAGTAGATTATTTCTGGTCACAACAATAATATCATCTTCACATATAATATATAATACTCACAATTAAGTTAGTTTATTAGTTAAATTAAGCTGCAGTTAACCACAGTGTGCCAATGTAGAGTGTTTTCACGACACGTCATTAATCGGCCATATTGGTGGCTCTGAACCCAAACAATGCCACTGAACCAAACAAAACTTGCATATTTTGCTGGTTATTGCTGTTGAAAATGGTTAATCACTGTCATGTTTTGGGCTGTACTAATATAGTCGGACCGGCAAAAACATTTGGAGTACTTTAGACTGCTGAAAGTTAGAACAAATCAAGGAGAAGACTGCAAAAAACTGTCTGAGGAGCAAAAAGCATTTGTGGTTGGTCAAACTGAATCAGGATTTCCAGGGCAAGAATCTTGACAACATTCATGTTTGTTCTTATTATTTTCCGGTCAGGTAGGTGAAATATTAGGCTAATATCTTAATTAATACTGCTCGTATTTATCTTTACCACCTATTAACTTTAGTTTGTCAAAATGTTGTGCCCTTTTCTGCTTACTAAGTCCTTCTCTGTATGATTTAGTAGCTTCCACACATTTTTTCAGTGGTTTAGACAGCATAAATTAGCAGAAAAACATATTCAGTAGTACATTATTATGTATCTCCAATATGACCACGCATCCGGGTAACTGACCAAATCGTGGCGTAAGTGCAAACCCTCTATACAGCCATATCACATGGCTTTAAAATAATAAAATATATAAACGTTAAAATTAATATAATTTTAAATAAATATCATATATCGATATCTTTGTCATACTATCGTTTCATCTGTTAAGGGTGATTTCCATTGACAGCGCTGCTCAGTGCATTTGTTGGCTTTGAAAGTAAAATAACTTTTTACTTCAGTCTTACCGGCTTCAGTCTCTTTCAGTATAAAAGTCTTTACTGCTGACCCACTCATAAAAACAGTCTCTTGTTGCCATCTAACGGCAGAATAATAACTTAAATCACCATCACAAACACACAGTATTTCTCAATACTAAACACTATTATTAAATAAGACTATTATTCATATAAAATATTATTTATTGAATAATGTTATTTAATAAACAACAGCAACAGCCAACATAAAAGTTGCTAGGCAATTCAGTCAAAAGTACAATTGCAGCACTTTGATACACAGCATTAAATTTACATAAAATATAACGTGATGGGATTTTGCCCTCAGCCAAATCTGTTTTCTCTGGAACAATTAGTAGATTAGTGAGACCAAATATTGCCTGTTAGATTTACCCAAAACGAATTATATCTCATGTTTAACCACTATAGAGACATCAGAACCAGCAGCAAATTCCAGAAGAACTGACCAAGGTAAGGCTGCTCTAGGCAGGTTCATGATTGCTGAATGGTCGAAGATGCCCTGGAGCTCACTTCTCTGAAAATACTGAGACCAGTCATAAGGGTCAACTATTTGAAATTGAGAATTATACATCACATTAAAGCTGGATAAATAAGCTTGTTAGGATAGGACAATATTTGGTCGAAATACAACTATTCGAAAATCTGGAATCTGAGGGTGCAAAAAAAAAAAAAAATACTGAGAAAATTACCTTTAAAGTTGTCCAAATTAAATTCTTAGCAATCCGTATAACTAATCAAAAATTACGTTTTGGTATATTTACAGTAGGAAATTTACAAAAAAACTTCATGGAACATGATCTTTACTTAATATCCTAATGATTTTTGGCATAAAAGAAAAATTGATCATTTTGACCCATACAGTGTATTTTTGGCTATTGCTACAAATATATCCAAGCGACTTAAGACTGGTTTTGTGGTCCAGGGTCACATATACATCCATTTAACAAAAATCAGTTCTGTAGTAACTTCATCCTCCAAGAAGTGAAATCATTTTTCTTTGAAAATAGCAGCATCTGTAGATTAGTTCATGTATTAGTTGCTATTTAAGCATTAATACTTTTGAATATCATGAATTCTGTAATATATTTTGTTGGATTGGCTAGATAATTTACCTTATACTTGTATAGCTGTTTAAAGAGCAAGAATATTAGCCTTTTGTTTAGAGAAGTTAACATAATGCCTTTGTAGTAGTAGTGTTAAAAACCTGACAACAGTTGCTTAGTTACTTGGATGCCTCTGTTGTACCGGTGTAGTTCATGTAAACATAACCTCTACTGAACTGTACTCCATTTGTCACTTCAAGCAGCAATGATTATGTTCGTATAATGATTAAGGAACTGCAAATTATTCTCTTGACTTCTGATTTAGATAGCAGTGAGTCATCTCTTGGCCTTTTCTTCAGAAATGTCATATTTGTTCAGGTTTATGAACTGTTGCAAATACTGAGAGTGGTTAACATACAGGGATTGATGGCCTGAAGAGTGCAACATCTCTTGCATTTGAAAAGGTATCTTAAATGGATTTAGTGCTGTTAAGTTTCATAGCCTTATTATTTGTGTGTTTGATATTACAGTCTTTTTGTTTACTATACAATTCACAGTTTAAACATTAGTTATCTGATCACTACAGGGCTACTGGAATTGTTACACTTCTTAGTGAAAATTAATTCCTGGCAGAGTTGCTTTACTGCATGTTTGGTTGCTTTCATACTATATGACAACTTCCTTTAGTATTAGTCACTCATTCTCCACTGAGATCAGAGTTTATTGCCTTGAAAATGGCTTCATGATTTAATCACAGGCAATAAAATGTTACGTGTCTAATTTGTAGCTTAGGTGAGTAATGACTCTGTCCAGACTGCTGCTAGCAGGATTACAAGACGGTGAAACTCTCAGGAGACAGTGACACTGCTGATAGTGCTCATTCAGTTTGGCTTTTTTTTTTAAAAGGAACAGTTGATTCAGAACCAAAAATTCTGTTATAATTTACCTACATGTTGTTTTAAATCTGTATGATTGACTTTCTTTACAGGAAACAATCTGAATAATGTTCACCGGTTTTTTTTTTTTTTTTGTTTTTTTTAAATGTAGTGACCAAAAGGTATACTGTAATGTGGATATACATTAAGAAATTATATAAGCTAGTAATATGACGTACTTTAATGGTGTCTTTCTGTTCCATGCAAAAAAATAACATCACATAACAACATTGAAATAATGACAGAATTTTGGTTAATTTTTTTCCTGTGGATGCTGTAATCTGAGTGTTTTATTTTTTTTGTCACAGAACATTTGACAGTGGTCAGTCTTTCCCTTTGTTAATGTTTATGAACAACACAAACAGAAATCTTGCACTTTATTTTCACTGCATTACAAATGTTGTTACCATGACAGCATATCATTTCAGATTTAGATGGATTTCTGTCCTGATTTTCTCAGGTTCCAAACATTCTACATTCTGATGAGAAAAATATATACGGGCCATTACAGAATTGGTGCAAACTTCGGTCCCACAACCAAAAAACACATTTAAAAAGCATTTAAGTATTCAAATCTTAGGTCTAAGATCATTTTATTATCTATTGAAACCCACAATACTATTAAAAATATCAGTAAGCTTAATATATATAAAATCTTTCAATTGTGAGGCATCTGTTCCAAACCCTAAGGTTAAGGTGAGTACACTGTAAAAACAATTTGTTGAGTTTAGTCAGCTTGAAATGTTAATTTGTACTAAGTGACAATTTAGACATTTGAGTTGATTCAACTTAAAAATTTAAGGCAGCTGGGTAACTTTTTAAATTTAACAAACCAAATTTTTTGTTAAGTCAACTCAAATATCTAAGTTGTCACTTAGTACAACTTAATATTTCAAGTTGACTAAACTTATTTGAGTTGACTGAACTTAAAATTTCAAGGCAGCAGGGTAACACATTATTTTCAGTTGACTCAACAAATTGTGTGTGTGTGTGTGTGTGTTTTTTTTTTACAGTGTAGATATTTTGAGGTAAATGTGTTCAAAAGTATGAAAAATCTGTGTGTAACTTTAAAGAATGTCACTACCGAACACCATTTTTCTATAATTTTTCTATATGTGTACAGCTGTTTAGAACTGTGCTAGCTAACCATGTACTAATTAGTATCTTTGAGCTAGGTTCAAAAGTATCTAAAAATGACACTACAAAACAGACATGACCAAAACTTTTGGTGAAGTTTCAGTAGTGACATCCTTGTTTTTTTTTTTGGGGTGTCATCCCATAAAATTCTCACTACCGAAACTACAACTGAAACATGTCATTATTGCTTTGTAAGTGACAAAAGGGAACACGTAATCCTTTATTTGGGGGAAATAAACACAATTTTAGTACAGTTATGCAATTTTGTTGTATTTTAGTATGTTTTAATAGAGTTTTAGTACTGTATGTGGGTTAAAATTCTGTAATGTGATGTAGTCACTACCAAAACATTCCTGTCGCTACCAAAAATGTGCAGTCATGACCAAAACATGGGATGTTTCATCAAAAATAAAATATACTGAATGATCAGCTAAGATGTGTTTGGTTCAGTGTATATTCAAACTAATGAATCCTTAAAGGAGAAGTCCACTTCCAGAATAACAGTTTACAGATAATGTACTCACCCCCTTGTCATCTAAGATGTTCATGTCTTTCTTTCTTCAGTCGTAAAGAAATTGTGTTTTTTGAGAAAAACATTTCAGGATTTTTCTCCATATAATGGACTGATATGGTGTCCTGAGTTTAATCTTCCAAAATGCAGTTTAAATGCGGCTTCAAACGATCCCAAATGCAGTTGTAAATGATCCCACCCGAGGAAGAAGGGTCTTATCTAACGAATCGATCAGTTATTTTCATTTTTAAAAAAATTTAAAATACTTTAATTAAAAAATTTAAATACTTTTTAATCTCAAACACTCGTCTTGTCTTGCTCTTCCTGAACTCTGTGTATTCTGACTCAAGACAGTTAGGGTATGTCGAAAAACTCTGATCGTATTTTCTCCCTCAACTTCAAAAATCATTCAAAATCATCCTACATCACTGCAGTAGTACAAAACCAGTCTTTGTAAAGTGAACATGCAAAGAAGATCAAACACCCTTAACAAAAAAGGTAAAACAGCGATATAGGACGATTTTGAAGTTGAGGGAGAACATGAGATGGGAGTTTTACGACATACCCTAACTGTCATGAACCGGAAAAAAAACAGAGGTCGGAAAGAGCAAGACAAGACGAGCATTTGACATTAAAAAGTATATAAATTGTATTTTTTTAAATAAAAATAACCGATCGTTTCGCTCGATAAGACCCTTCTTCCTCGGCTGGGATCGTTTACAACCGCATTTGTGATCGTTTGAAGCTACATTTAAACTGTATTTTGTAAGTTCAAACTCGGGGCACCATATCAGTCCATTATATGGAGAAAAATCTTGAAATGTTTTCCTCAAAAAACATAATTTCTTTACGACAGAAATAAATTATCTGTAAATTGTTATTCTGGAAGTGGACTTCTCCTTTTAAGTTTGAAATCAGTATGATCAACTTTTTACCTTTTACAAAGAAAAATTGGATTCAAAATCCAACAAATCACCTATTTCACGTGTAAGAAGATATAAGGAAGATTCAAGCAAAATCTTAATAGGTCAATATAACCCTTCTTATTAAATTATATATTGCTGTGTTTCGGTATAGTGACACATTTGGCAAGAGGACAAATATTCAAATATCCTTTCTGAAAATACAATATGAGAATTATCTGCAAAATTACTAGAAATGTCTACCTTGGATATTATACAATTTGAAAACATACACAATTTGTGGAAAAATACTTTTTTTTTTTTTCAAGATGTTTCCGACTCTGAATGGCCCATATATAGACAAATGAGAGGAATTTAGGACCAAAGTTAACCCCAAAGCTGAGACCTTTGTGATGCTCTAATAATTGCCTTGTTTGTACAATTGATCAGACAGTAACAAACAGCCTTTCTCTGTAATAAGTTTGATCAAGATTTAGGAAAATATGGAAAAGTAAATATGATTGCTGTGTGTTGTGAGAAGTTGCCAGGGCGTTTCTAGGCTGTTCTGTTTGCTAGTGTCTTCTGCGTTGTTCCTGTGCATTGCAAGGTTTTTGCTTAAGCCAAATTCTCTGATATTCTGCTTTTTAGATATGAGCAATATTTTGGGATTTTTTTTTTGTGGCTATTGTCTGCCAGGTGATAATTGCCCTATTGCCTAGATAGATAGATAGATAAAAGCTCAAATTTTTCGATTTTTCAGTCGCCTCTCTCAAAAAGCAGTGAGACTTTCACTGAAGTCTCAGCATTTTCTCCTGGCAAATAAACTTTAGTATGCTTCAAAAGATGTCAATAATGTCTCAAATTGTGCTCAGATTTAACAAGATATCAAAGATATCATAAATCAAAAGACAGAGATTTCAGTTTCCAAGACCCAGTTATCTGAGCTATGTGATCCACATACATTTTTTTAAATATATTCTTCTTCTACTCTTACTATATGTCAGTAATTGACTTATTTGTGTCTATTTTAGTTTCTTATAGGAGGAAATCTGAAACAAAGTCAAGTTAATGCTTAAATGATTTATGACTTAGAGCTCCTTTAAATCTCCAGAGCTATGACAGAGCAACATTTCAGCAATTGAATTTTCTCTGGGATGGTGCATAGCCTTTTTTAGCAAAGGACTGTTCAATTGGTAGACATAAAAGCAAGCTTTCTCTGCATTCTGCCATTATCATTATGTTCTGGTGTAATATTAATGATGAAGAACGTATTATGCTTGGCATAATTAAAACCTCCTAATTTATGCCTGTTGTAGGATGACTTAGATTATGGGATGAATCATCTTTTCTGATGATGTGACCCGGAAAGGTTGCATTTTTCTTTCTGCTTGACATACATAAGTTGCTTTCCTTCCTCATCTGTGTCTTGAGAATCTGTATGCAGAGGGACCGCAAGCCTGAAAAAGTCTCAAAGGTGGCGATGTTCCAGTAAATTAGCTCCAGGGAAACTCAGAAGGGAGCGGGCAAAGCCAGGCATCATTAGCAGAAAGCGTGTTTGGTAAGTTCCTTTTCCCAAAGATGATGCCCATGTGCAAAAATTCCCTCTTGCGCAATTGGACCTGTTGGTGTCTAATTACCAAGCATGGTGTATGATCTATTCCTAGCCTTCTGCGAACTTTAAGAACCAAATGAACATCGGCCGCAGGAACATGCACCATTAATGATGGCCAGTGTAGACGTTTGTTCAGTGCTGTGATACAGCAAATTGCCCTGTTCTGTTACACTATTGTGCCTGCACTGGAGCCACATGTACATGAATGCTAGAAGGATTTATCCAGTAATTATCTCCACTCATGCCAACATATTTGAGGAAGAAAAGCAGTCAGTGCTTATTGTTTGAGTTTTTTTGCATTAGCATTGTCACCTGTTTTCTACAAATGTCATAGAAGCTGGAAGCGGGGCACATTCTCAAGACATTTCAACTGGCAACGCTGCCTGATACAAATACCCATTGTTCCCTGTTGTTTTGCTGGGGAGCACTGGTCTCTACTGAGAATGAAGAGCCAGACGTGCTCCTTCAGGAGCCTGTGAGATCTGTGTTTTTCTCTCACTGTGATGGAAAGTGATCAAGGCAACAAGTCCCAGGAGGGGGAGCGTCTAGTGATGGTCACATCCTCGACAGGATTTCTAGTTGCTGAGGAGACATGCTTGAGATGTGTGCTCTTATTAACAGTGTAACTCTGTCGTCTGATGCCCAGTTTGTGGGTGTTTGCGTCAGTAGAGCCTGTGCCAGCTGTTTACATATGCATATCAATAATGCAGCAGAGGACGCTATGAATAATAACTTTTTTCTTTTTTTTTTTTGGCTTAATTATCCGAATCGCTAGGGCAAGCATTGATATGCAATTTGAAAAAAATGGCTAAACTTATTAAATTCTGGCATCTCATGTTCATGCAACAAACAGCTGTTTGTTCAAATTTATTATTTATTTATTTTTTATTATTTATTTATTTGATCAAAAATGCAGAAAAAAACAGTAATATTGTGAAATATTATTACAATTTAAAATAACAGTTTTGTATTTTAATATACTTTAAAATATAATTTGTTTTAGTGATGCAAAGCTGATTTTTTTAGCATCATTACTCCAGTCTTCAGTGTCACATGACCCTTCAGAAATCTGATACGCTGATTTATTATTAATGTTAGAAAGAGTTGTGCTGCTTATAATTTTTAAGCTGCTTAATTTTTTTTTTTCAGGATTCTTGATGAATAAAAGTTTAAAAGTACAGTTATTTTAAATAAACATTTTCTTTTCATTAAGTCTTTACGATAAGTGTTTACTTTCACTTTTTATCAATTTCCTTGCTGAATAAAAGAATTATTTTTTTAAATTCTTTTAATTAAAAATTTACTGACCCCAAGCTTTTGAACAGTACTAAATATTGTTTAAAAAAGATTTCTATTTTAAATAAATGCTGTTCTTTTAACGCTTTATTCATAAAATAATTCTGAAAAAAGTTTCACAGGTTCCAAAAAAGAAAAAAAAAAACATTAAGCAGGACAACAGGTTTCCAAATTCAGCTTTGCATCACAAAAATAAATCTAAATCTAAAAATTTAAAAGTATTAAAATAGAAAAACATTATTTTAATTTGCTATAATATATTTTAGAATAATACTTTTTTCCCTGTATTTTAAACAAATAAATGTATAGCCTTGATGAGCATAAGAAACTTATTTAAAAAAAACCTTAAAAGTCTATATATAAAGATTGATTTAATATATTTTTAAAAATTGTTTTGTTAAGGACAGGAACCACCTAAAATACCTACATTTATTTATTTATTTATTTATTAATACATTTTTAGTTAACAAATTTAGAGTGATGTGTTACTCCTTTATGACAATTTTAAAAAGCGTTACATATTTTATTTTGTGTGTGTGAATACACACACACACACACACACACATATATATATATATATATATATACACACACATACAAAATATTATACAAGATAGTTAATACACGTTCAATATTATATATACCGAATGCATATGTTGAAAATATATTGCACCAATCAGAATTGAGTGTTCTTGATAGACATGTAGCCCACATTAATAGAAGGACATTACATCTTGCATAAGGAGACATCAAATGATTGTGTGTGTGTTTGAGCAGAGAGAGCCTTTTAAACTCTATCTATTTTTAAATCTATTTATCTAAATGATATTTTGCTGCTTTTACTTATAGAGTTTGATGTCTATGGATCATAGTAAATACTGTGAACCATTTAGAGCACTGTTTCCATGTTGAGTGATGGAACATGTTGCTCCTTTCGGATTGTGCCGGTTAGGACACTCCCCGAGAGATGATTATCACGGCGCATGAGCGGTTCTTGTATTTAGAACAGCGTCATTAAAGTACTGCTGTGGGGAGATATCCATGGGCACAGTCAAAGAACTGCATATGTCAAGTCATCTGATGTAAGGGGAAAAAGTGCATCAGCAGCTCTGGGACGGTGAGGGCGATGGACAAATATGCCCACCATATCCATTGCGGCTCAATCACTACTCTGCTTTTAAAGCAACTCTGACAGTAAAAGGTCTAACTTGCCTCAGGCGCTACCAAGGGACAGTTTTTTTTTAACGTTTTATGTTTCACTTGCATTACGCTCTCACTCTTGGGTACTTTTGGATAAATTGCATATTTCTATAATCCCACAATAGTTTATCCCTCATGCTACGCAGCCTCGGTTTCCAGGTCGTCTGGCCAAAATGCACTACCAAAAGAACAGGAATTAGCATTTGAATGGGTTGACACATTCATTCAAGACAATTTGTGGATCAGATAGTAAAATTCTATTAAGTTAAATTTTACTCACCATATAAAACACTGAGCTAGTCTTGAAGAACTGGTCCAGTTAGAGAATTTTAGCATGCATAAGAGTGGCAACAATTGAAATGAATGGAAAACTAACCCAAGGTCTGTAAAAGCAGGCATATGCCAGCACTGATGCCATGTGTCATTCTGATAAAACATCTCTTAGTGACTGTTTGAAGAGGTGCTGCTTCATATGTGTGTGGGATTTGGCAGATTCAGTGCTCTTGCCCTGTTAGTCATACTGTGGGGGCACTTGCACTTATTTGCCTTTATGAAAATTAATAAAACTACTCTAAGATCTTATTTTCACCTAGTAGCAAGGTGATTTTGTAAACATGGTCAACAAACTCAAATTCTCAGGGATGCATGGGTCAGCTTTTTTTATTATTTGTAGAAAAACACTTCTTCATGCACAGTCACGTAGTGGATTTTTGGCAGGGGAGGTCAGGCCTGATATGTGCGGTCGCCTAAGGTCCCGACATGCCTAACATTCATTCAAGTGAATTGTACTGTGGTGTCATCCAGTAGCTAGTCATTAGTAAACGTGGAAGGGACAGACTGGAGGGTTGTGCACTAATGAACAGGCAGAGAGGATGTTTGGACACTGTGCTCATCAAATAAGATTCATAATAAAGCTTCATTTGCTGCCCATGAGCCTTTTCCATTGAAGGGGAAAGTTTTGATGTAAGCTGAGGGAGTTTAGATTCTTAAAAATGATATCCCTTGCATAACTCATAACAGTATGGGGTTATGTAAGGGATGAAATGCAGTCAGATGGTCATTATCATAAAATTTATGATGTGATCAGGATCTTGACAGGGTTTATTTATGATAATGAGCAGCTGGCTGTACATTATCCCTTTTATTACATAGCTACTTAGCACATAAATAAATAGATGGCTGCATTAATCTAAGTTGAAGTCAGATGCAGACTAGTCCAGTTTAATAGTCATTAAATATTCAACAACATGCCCAGATCAACCAGTCAGAATGAAATATTCCAGAGTAATTAATTATTTTTAGACTTCCATATATGTATATAGTTGAGGTCAAAAGTTTACACACACCTTGCAGAATCTGCAAAATGTTAATTATTTTACCAAAATAAGAAGGGTCATACAAAATGCATGTTATTTTTTATTTAGTACTGACCTGAATGAGTTCACATAAAACACATTTACATATAGTCCACAAGAGACCCTGTTCAAAAGTTTACATACACTTGATTCTTAATACTGTGTTGTTACCTGAATGATCCACAGCTGTTTTTTTTTTTTTTGTTTAGTGATAGTTGTTAATGAGTCCCTTGTTTGTCCTGAACAGTTAAACTGTCTGCTGTTCTTCTGAAAAATCGTTCAGGTCCCACAAATTCTTTGGTTTTTTTAGCATTTTTGTGTATTTGAACCCTTTCCAACAATGACTGTATGATTTTAAGATCCATCTTTTTACACTGAGGACAACTGAGGGACTCATATACAACTATTACAGAAGGTTCAAATGTTCACTGATGCTTCAGAAGGAAACATCATTAAGAGCCAGGGGTGTAAACTTTTGAGCAGAATGAAGATGTGTACATTTTTCTCCTTTTGCTTAAATATCAAATATATTTTTTATTTAGTACTGCCCTTCAGAAGCTACTTACATGTTTCCCTGAAGACAAAATAAGTTAAATTTACCACAATCTTCAAATTCACAATGCTTTCACCCCCTGGCTCTTAATGCATTGTGTTTCTTTCTGAAGCATCAGTGAAAAACAAACAAACAAACAAAAAAACACAGCTGTGGATCATAGAGGTATCAACACGGTATTAAGAATCAAGTGTATGTAAACTTTTGAACAGGGTAATTTTTTATAAATTCAACTATTATTTTCTCTTATGGACTATATGTAAACATCTTTTATGTGAAATATCTTATTCAGGTCAGTACTAAATAAAAAATAACATGCATTTTGTATAATCCCTCTTATTTTGGTAGAATAAATAACATTTTGCAGTTTCTGCAAGGTGTATGTAAACTTTTAACCTCAACTGTAGATATTGCATCACTGTAAAATCCAATAGTTTAGCTTACTTAGATATAATTAGTTATCTTTACTTAGTTGCTATACTTACTAGGTTTTATTAAGTTACAGCTACTTTCAAGGCAAGTAAAACAATTTACTTACTGCTTTGAGTGATGCTTACTTAAAATATTCAAGTAGCCACAAGGGAACCAATGACATTAATAAACCAGTGAGAGGCAGCACTGCTCTAATATGTTGCTAATTTGCAAAATAACAGAAGAAGAAGAAGAAGAAATGTTTTTGAGGTGGGGCTATTTTTAATCTGCAGTTATTTTTCATTAGTTACATTCACTAATTTCCCAAAGACATCTTGAATGAATATTTGCGAGAACATTACATAAGCTGACTTCATAAATTGACGTTGATTTTTGTAAAATGTTTTTTTTACTTACCATTATAGTGATTAATGTTCCCTTTGGTTGGCACTTGGAATTTTATTTATCTTATTATCATTTTCTTTCTATTGTTGCATCAATGCAACATGAAATGATAATTTTTGATTTCAAGGGATGAAAAGTAATAAGTAGGTTGCTTTTAGAAGATAATTCTCTAATTCTGATCTTCTAATTAAATCTTTAGCTAATGTATTTTTATGTTTATTAATTATCTTTAACAATTTCATTGTTTTTCATAAACACCTTGAAAAACCATTGAGACAATCCTTTAATATTTGTGGTAATGTGCTCAAGTCACAAACAGACTTCACCATTCAGCATGTGAATCACAACAATGGTAATAATTCAATTTACTTTATTTTTATTAACTGTGACAATAACCATTTTAATATTTTATTTATCTCTTTTTGTTCTGCTACTACTGACACAAGACAGTAAATAGAATTAGCAAATAAAAACATCAACAGTGAAACAAAGCAACGGCATAATTTATTAGCCGCAATGCACTCTGGGAGTGACTGAGTAGTTATACTAAGTCAAGAGTAAACCTAAAGTAAAGGATCAAGTACCCCCTACAGTTCTTTTTTAGTTACTAGATCTCTTGTGTAAGTAAACTATACTAACTAAGCATTTGTCAGTACAACATACTATTCCTATTTCACTTTATTTTTGCAATTGGTTTGCATGCTTTTTTTTAAGTAAGCCCAACTAATTAGATTTTACAGTGATGTTGCATTTTTGTTGTCATTTTAGAAGTCTTTAAGCTAAGTAGCTACTGATTTTTATTTAAAATTTTTAAATTATTGATGCAACAGTACACCAATAACAACACTTCTTAATATTCCAGCATGAGCAATTTACTGCATAATCAAAAAGAACTAAAATAATGAAGCCTGACAAAATTGTCAGAGGATCTTCCCTTGGGTGCAATGATGTTTTACATTACATGAAGCAGATCAATACTAGGCCTGGCAGTGAGAGTAGAAAAGAAGACCTCAGTACTGCATTACCCCTTAAACAGACAGTCTCTGCAGACACTTATCTGCAAAACCAGGGCAAAATAACGTCTTTCTAAAGCGCTGTGACCAAATTCCTTGTGTCACAAAGATGACGCATGGTTTGAACAGTGCGTTTAAATTTGATGCACTTTGCTCATCTTTAAAAGATTTACACCAATGTGTTGTTGCTTTAATCAGGGAAGTGGCCCTTTCTTCTGTGACTCATAGATTTGGGTTTTGTGATCATCTTGTAGTGGGAATGATTGGGCTGTGTCAGACTTTCTGTGGGGAATTTAGTCAAGAAACATCGAGCCTCAAAGGGGCCCACCTCCCTGAAGACCTAGACATCACAGAAGAGTGACAAGTCTCGGGCTGAACAAAAGTAGGTCGTTAAAGTAGATTAATGCAGTAAATCAAAGTGTGGAGCATCTTGTTAATTGAACATTACTCTTTTGTTTTTATTCTAGGAAAACAATTATGCGAAAGACAGCATTATCAGAATTACAAGGAACCTGTTATTTAAGCAGGTTATGAATGTTGTAACATGGTTGTAATGCCCTTAGAAGATGTATTTTTATCATATTTGACGCTGGACCACAAAACCAGTCTTAAGTAGGGTATATTTGTAGCAATAGCCAAAAATACATTGCATGGGTCAAATTTTTCTAATGCCAAAAATCATTAGGATATTATGTAAAAATCATGTTTCATGAAGATATTTTGTAATTTGCTTTTTTGATTAGTAATATGCATTGCTAAGGACTTCATTTGGACAACTTTAAAAGTAATTTTCTCAATATTTTGATTATTTGCACCATCAGATTTCAGATTTTTAAATAGTTGTATCTGGGCCAAATACTGTCCTATCCTAACAAACCATACATCAATGGAAAACTTATTTATTCAGCTTTCAGATGATGTATAAATCTCAATTTAAAAAAAATTGACCCTTATGACTGGTTTGACCCTTATTTTCCATATGTGACCATGGACCACAAAACCAGTCTTAAGTCGCTGGGATATATTTGTAGCAGTAGCCAAAATTACACTGTATGGGTCAGAATTATAGATTTTTCTTTTATGCCAAAGAACATTAGGAAATTATGTAAAGATCATATTCCATTAAGATATTTAGTAAAATTCCTACTGTAAATATATCAAAACGTAATTTTTGATTAGTAATATGCATTGCTAAGAACTTTATTTGGATAACTTTAAAGGCGATTTTCTCAATATTTTGATTTTTTTGCACCCTCGGATTCTATATATTCAAATAGTTGTATCTTGGCCAGATATTGTCCTGTCCTAACAAACCACATATCATTGGAAAGCTTTCAGATGTGTATAAATGTGTATAATCTTTCAGATTGTGTATAAATCTCAATTTCGAAAAATTGACCCTTATGACTGGTTTTGTGGTCCATGGTCACGTATAATCTTACTTTGTTGGTAAAAAGGTGCATTTTAGGTAGGCTACATTGTGTTGCTGCAATGCCTACTTTTATCATCAATAGATAGTTAATGTTAATTATTAATAGTTGGCTAGGTTGGAATAGATTATTGTGCATCCCATGCACTGTAAATATATGTTCTTATTGGAATCAGTGGTTCCATAAAGAACCTTCAACGTCCATGGAACTTTTTCCATTTTACAAAAGGTTCTTTATAGTGAAAATGGTTCTTCAGATTATTAAAATGTTCCTCACACTAAGAAAAATTATTTTTTTAATAACTGCCTAAAACCACTATTTTTTGTCGGCCAGATGATGCAAGAAAAGACGTGATACCCACAGTATGCCTCTTTCTTCCTTCTAGAACATTCTACAAATGTCTACAAATACTTCATCGAAAACGTAACAGTCGTTTATCCAGATATCCATTGACTGCAAACGAATGAAACGTAAAACCCCGTGCGTGAACACTTTTGAGCAATGATTCAAACAAATAGGTCTATTGAAACAAGCCGTTCAAAGGAACCGATTCCATTTACGAAACGTTTGTGAATCATTTGGAGAGTGAAATTGTAAGATCAGACTTTTTTTTTATTATTATTATTTTATTAAGAAGACTTGAACGTGGAAAAAATGCATTTGGCAAAACAAACGCATAGGGTCTCAATTATGGTAGAACCATACTGTTAAACAAACATTTACACTAAAATACACCTACCACAACATATTCATTTACAAAATGTAATCGAGAACATACTGATAATAGCCAAATGTTAACTCAACGGCTCCAACTGCAGTAGAATGAAACGTAAAATGCGAAAGAGTTTCTGAGTGATAATTCAAACGAACCGCTACGCCGAAACGACTCGTTCGAAGGAACCGATTCGCTAAAATGCATCGGATTTCCCAACGCTACTCTATGCCGAAATGCCGAAAGCGTCAGTGATATGCCAGAGCCCAAACCACGTGTTTTACGTAATGGAAAGGCAATCTTTCAATTCAACCCCTCCTCCTTCTTGTCTATATCCAACACCGATCCAAGGCAAAGAGGAATACGTGCGAGATACTTTTCGGGAGGCAACGGGATCAGTAATGCACAGGTGAAACATCAAGCCGCACTCCAACCGCATCCTCAGCATCAGCAGCAGCATCAGTGCAGTGCTTTCACATTGATGAAAGCTCATGGATATTACTGACCAGCAGCAGCAGCAGCAGCAGAAGCAGCAACAGCAACAGCAGCAGCAGCAGCAGCAGGTTTTAGGAAGACTTCCCTGAGAAACACTGAGCTGATGCTGGAAATGTGCGCTTTGCTCGGAGGTATCGCTGCTTTTAAATGGGATGCATCCCCTCCAGGCTTCTGATGCCGTGCACATCCATCCACCCTTCGTTTGAGTGATGAACTAACAGGGAACGCAAAGATCCGCCGTGTCTTTCACGTTAGTTTATAACGGGCTGCACGTTCCCCCTCTGCAGCACATGCAATTTATAGAGTATCTATTTTTATGACCGACCAACCTTTATTACTAAGAAGAATACCTTTGTTTTGCCAGGTCTACAGAGAATATTTTACCTCTTGCATGAAGACGCTTGGATAGTAATACATATTTTTCTATGATACTACTGGAAAACTGAGCATCCCATTGTGTTCTTATTATTATGCAACCGCAGGGATCTGTTCTTTATCAGGGTGTCTAAGCTGTTGGATCGCTCCTCGCCCAAATCAATGTGGTTTCTTTGGAACATTTTCAGCAAAGGAACGCATATGCTGCAGTGTCTTTGTGGCAAGAGTCTTAAGAAGAACAAGAACCCAAGTGGTAAGAGCCATTGCGTCTTCTTCCCCTCTGTGTGTGTGCTGATCTGCAGTCAAATTTGTGCAGCAAGTCAGTGAATGCAGGCAAGCTGAGGATAACTTGAGCTCTAGTGGTGAGACCAATCACACATATTACAGCCCAAGGCTTTATCATTCAACTTTTTTTCAACTAAATCCCACAGGTATGTAGTGTTAAGACAGGTCGAGCAGTCCTACTCGGGCCGTACGTGTGTATGTGTGTGTGAAACAGGCTTTTGGGTTCATTTCAGGGATGCTGCAGCATCCTTCTCGGTCCTGCATCACTTAAAGTGATGCTGCTCTCTGGCTTTCGTGTGCAGCATTTATTCTTACATGATTATGTGCAGTGCAAAGACCTCATTCCTCTCTTTCTCCTCATTAGGAGATCATTAGCTTGCAGTTTATTCCAGTCTAAACATGTACAGCCACCCTGTTGTTTCACAACAAGATGGAGATACAGTTTGTTCGGCACTCATTCCCCAAAAACAAATCACAACAAGGCGGTCTGCAGGGCACACTTGCGCAGTTTTATTTTAACAAAGCTGTTGACAAACACGCACACAAAGGAAAACTCTGCAGAGCGTGAGGGGACGGCTGCGAGTCCTAAGTTGATGTTGACACCTTCTTTCCTAGACGTTGACACTGCAGCGTAGTAGATCATAGCAGTTTTCCCATGCTGACATGACACATTTTTCCATTGTACTTTCATGGACGCTCTGTCATTCTTGACACTAATTGCTGTACTGCATCATGGTATATTCCAAAAACATTGATGGGCCGTTTAATAACGCCCCACTAACTTTTGAGAACAAATCTTTTTTGGCTTTTTCATAAAAATCTAACTCTTTGATATATTAATGGTTACACAGATAAGCACATTTCTGAGGCAAATCGCTATTTAAATAATAGCTGCTACTGTAAAACACAGTTCAGGACCAAAGTTTAATCACAGCCAGCAGTGATTGTCTCTCCCTAGCTGTAATGTCCAGGGCGACGTGTTCGTAGTGAAATGAAACCATCATTTTCTTTGCTCTGTCAGTGATTAGAAGTAGCAAAGCGTGCGGTTTTTGATTAGTTTACCATGGCTATTATGGTCTTAGCTGCATAACATTAATGAAGAGAGCAGAGTGCTGCCGGGGCCTGCTGGTTATAGTCTACGGCGCACAGACTGTATTTTTAGAAACACAACATGCAGCAGGAGCCGCATGAAGTGTAATCACTGTAGTTTAGTTCTGTTGTATTCAACATCTCATATCAGTCATATCAGTTAACGCCTTATTATATGTAACGATTCTGCTTCTTTTTTAGGGAGAAGTCACAGGCAGAGTTTTAAAGAGTGGTTTCAATGGCTGCCTTCTGTTCCAGCAGATGGCACTTTCTGATAGCCTTGTGTTGGCTAATGTTTTCCTGGCAGGGACAAAGTCTTGCACTTGGCGATGTGGATTGATATGAAGGTTTGTGTTTGCTGATGCTGTAGGACTGGGGTAAACACAGGTTGCTTCTCAACCTGCTGGAATCTGCGTGGCGTTACAGAACTTTTTCCCTCGGGATGCGAGCGAATGGGACGCGTATAACCTTTCATTCATGAATGTCCGTAATGGCTGGAGCTTAGTTTTGGGTTCTTTCAGGAGTGTATAAGACTCATAGGATTCGCATTCACATGGACAATCTGTTCTCAGATGGCGCTTATTTATAGAATCGTTTGTCATAACACTGTTAGATCATTTCTCTGTGCAGAATTGGCAGACTGGATCCTGTTGTGACTTCTGGTGGTGAAATATTATTAAATGAGAGAGCTTGCACACACACACATGGGCTTCATGAACTTTTTTTTTACTGCATGTTTTTGCATGACACCGTGCAGGGTCAAAGAAACACACACATTCAATTCAGACTGTTACAACTAACGTAACTGTTAAAGGTGTAGTTCACCCAAAAAATGAAAAATCTTTTATTCACATGTATCCATATTTTGGCTTTCACCGCATGGACACAATAATGAACACATTTTTTCAGTATATCTTCTTTTTTGTTCCACAAAAGAAAATGAGTCATAGAGGTCTGGCACAACATGAGGGTGAGTAAATGATGACAGAATGCTCATTTTGGGTGAACTGTCCCTTTAAGGGAAGACCAGTAGCCGTATATACTATGTATCTTTTAATTATGTAATTTAAAGTTGCATTGTTGACATTCACCTTTTAAAATGTTTGTCTCTGGTTCACGACATAGAGTTGTCTTTAGATTTTGCAAGAACAACTTGCAGCAAAACTGCACCAAAGCCTTTTTTGCAAGCCTGTGTGTGAAAATAACGTGCCATCCAGTTGCTGAATTAAACAGCATGATGCATTAGTCTATTTATCTTTCTGTTCCTCTAGTTTATAAATCTGTTTATTGTGGGATGGATGCATTATGTCTCATTGTGCGGACTCTCACTGGCTATCAGTACGATCTGAGATAGCAGTCCAGTCTTGCTGTAAGCCATCCTTCGTTTTTTTTTTTTGTTCTTTTGATCAAAGCTTGCTCAAACCCTGCTTAAAAGCCCAAATTGCCTGCTACCTACTAATCCACTACGGTCAAAACAGTGGCAGTAATAACTCATAATGGAAATTTCATGTTTGTCAGGGCTGTTTCTGTCTCCATTTAAAATCTAAAATGTGGCTCATAGGGGAAACACAAAAATATGAAACATTATAAACACCATCGTTGTCACATGTACAAGTAAATCTTTTGCTGTAAAGTAAACAAATAGCTTATTTGTGACCCTGGACCACAAAACCAGTCATAAGTAGCATGAGTATATTTGTAGCAATAGCCAACAATTCATTGTATGGGTCAAAATTATAGATTTTTCTTTTATGCCAAAAATCATTAGGACATTAAGTAAAGATCATGTTTCATGATGATATTTTGTAAATTGCCTACCGTAAATATATCAAAACTTTTTGATTTCTTTTAATAATTTTTGATTAGTAATATGCATTGCTAAGAACTGTATAAATCTCAGTTTCAAAAACATTGACCCTTATGACTGGTTTTGTGGTCCAGGGTCACATTTTGTGGTGTATAGGCCTGAGGGTTTATAATGGGGGAAAAAAAAGTTTATTACCTGTGCAGAATTCACTTTTATGGTGTTAGGGTGTTGTGGGTGGTTGCCTGAACATGGTTAAGTAGTTGCTAAGATGCTGAGTGATTTTTAGTTTGTTGCTTTGTGGTTACTACTGTAGAGTAGAGTACAGGTAGTTGCTAACTTATTGCTTGTTCTATAGATATGACTTGGGCCTGTTCTTCAGTGCAAGTGTGATGCGATCACAAAGCTGAATTTTCAGCAGTCAATACTTCAGTCTTCAGTGTCACATAATCTGAAATAATAATTAGAAATCATTCTAATATGCTGATTTGGTGCTCAAGAAACATTTCTTATTTACAGTATGCCAATGTTTAAAACAGCTGTGCTGCTTAAAGGGACAGTTCACCCAAAAATGAAGTTCTGTCATTAATTACTCACCCTCATGTCGTTCCAAATCTGTAAGACCTTTGTCCATCTTCTGAATATTTTTGATGGAACCTAAAAGCTTTCTAAAGAACATCGTTAAAATGGTCCATGTGACATCAATAGTTCAAACATAATTTTATGAAGCTATTAGTATACATTTTGTGAGCAAAGAAAACAAAATTAATGTAATTTAAATAATAAATGACAGAAGTTTTATATTTGGGCGAACTATCCCTTTAATCATTTTGTGGAACTCTTTGAGTAATGTAAAGTACAAAAGAACAGAATTTGTTTGAAAAAGAAATCTTTTTTAACATTATAAATGCTTTACTCTCACTTTTAAGCAATTTAACGCAACCTTACTAAATGTAAGTATTATTTCTTTCAGTATTTAGTATCACACAAAAGTATTTTTCAATTACTGATCTCAAATGTTTGTACATTATAATTTTTCTGTTAATCAACAGTCATGCAACAAGTTTTGTGTATACATACTTAAAGTCCACAATGTCACAGCTGATCTGAACATATTTTGCGTATGTGTAATAAATTGCATAGTTACGGAGTGATTTTATGGACCAGTGAGATTTTACTGTAGGTTAGGCTGTACAGTGCAACACTGCAGACGTAGAAACCAGGTACTTGTGCTCATTGCCTTCATGGCTAGTTTGGACTCAGATTTACATGCACTTGTAGGTTTATTGGATTGTGCCTGTTTTGACACAACACAGTATAAATATGATTACCTTGATAGTCCACTTACCTCGTTTCAGCCACTGTGCTTATTGTTGTAACTGTGTCTGAGCATTTTCAGGGTTTTTTTGACCGTTTGAGCGGCTAAGAAATGTGCTAATACCTTGAGTCACTATTTCCATGTCAGCTTGAGTCTTGAGTCACATCCTCCAAATATTTATGGCTAGAGCACTTTATGCTTTTCTGTACATTCAACTAAATTACAAGCAAAATCAAATCTCTGCTTCTGCTGTAATCGATACTCTTTCACTTTGGCTGCCAATCTGACCCTCATCCATATGTCTATCCTTTTCATACAGTGATGTCCAGTGCAAGTAAAGGTGCCCTTGAATATCTAGATGTTCTGCAGTACTGCCATTAGTGCACTTTAAAAATTACAATCCCGTTTACAAAACTTAGCTTGTGCCTTATCTGCCAAAACCTCTGCTTGTTCTCTTCACATATGGTACCCTGTTATCACATGCTCCTAAATGTTCACAAAATAAATATTTCACTGCAATGTGCTGCAGTGAATCTCTAAAGTGAAGCTCAAATGGATCTCTAAACCTAGTGAACTCGTAACTTTAATAGAATGTGTTCACAAACACCTGCACATGCTTTGATGCTACATAAATATTTTAATAAAATATTGTAAATACTATAATATATATGTGATACAAGTACATTACAATAATCAAAATGTTAAAATTGTTTAATATGATATTACAACTTTTTTGTAGTATTTTCTGTATGGGAGCACTTGGTTTTTTTTTAAGTTTCCTGATTATTTCCTTTGTGCTTCCCTTTCCACAGACTAACTAACTGCCTGTTTTTTTAATCAGGGACTCTTGACTAGTTCAAAGGGGACATCAGTGATGAGTGACCAGAAAGTTTTAGTGGTACGGATGCTGTGAAATGGCCTGTTCAGGGCATTTACGCTGACAGTGATTTACAGCAACAAAGTGACCAGAAGTCATTCATTTTCAATGGCAGTTGGTGATTTGAGGTGACATATGTGACCACTGGCAATGCACCAAAGTTGAGCAGAGTAACTCTATGCAAATGCACAGCAATGCAACGTGTCAGATAGCGATGTGTCCGGACAATATGCAACAGTTGGATACTGCAGTTGTGGTGGAATAACACTGATTTCAAAACAGTTTGTCTTTTGTGCATTGTAGTTGTTGTTTTTTTCTTACTAGCATGACAAAATGCTGTATTGCTTTATTTGTTACGCTGTATTGTACATGAGTGAGCTAAGGAAATAATCAGAAACAATCTTGAATGTTCTCTCTTAGGTGTTGTTGTGAAGTCTGATTCATTTTAGTAAATTGATTTGTTCATTTCAGCTAAATGGTAAAAAAAACCTTACTGAGTCACCAGTTTTTAATAGAAAAATAAAGTAAACCTGAGCTATTAATGGTATAAAAATGCTTTACATAATGAGTAGCTTGGCAAGCTCAAGGTTTAAAGTAAGTTCTTCTATATTTAGATCAGTCCAGTGGAATATGATGTCAGAGGGACAGATTTAAAGCCATTTAGTCCAGTCATACAGAGGTTCTCCTGGCATAAACGCTGTTTGGTTTAGAAAACTTTCTGAATATCAGTGTGTTGGTCTTGTTACAATCTTTGTGCATGCTTTGTAGTGGAATGCTGACAGTCTGAAGTCTTGAAAAGTTCTTAAGTGTTTGCTAAGATAATGTTTTAAAAACATGGATTTGGAAAACACTTTGTTTAGCCATGTGATCTGTGTATTTATCTGCTGTAGATTAGCTAATTTTTTTGTCAGCATTAGAGTAAATCCAGCTACAAGTAAATCTGTGACTTGAGTGCAAATTTTGCAAATTATATCCTGAACTTTATCAGTATATGAACTTTATCAAAATACTGTACAGGTGATTCTTAAATAAAGACCGTAGACTTTCAGAATAAAAATTTCCTGATAATTTACTCACCCCCATGTCATCCAAAATGTTCATATCTTTCTTTCTTTAGTCGAAAAGAAATTAAAAGTCAGATTTACTAACAGTTTGTGCTGCTTTTGGCGTTAAAATAATACTGTCAGGGTGTACTAAAGACGTGCAGTAAAGAATTAGCGCTAAAAAAAGGGGGTGGACACATTTATTTTTGCAACTGACCTTATTGAATATGCATTTGTAGGAGTTTTCCTTTCAGATGCAAAATTTATGGGAGGAGAATATTAAATGAATCACGAAACATGATTTACTAACACTTGTGCTCGTCAAATTACTGGTATTTTCGCCATTATTTAATGAAGAATGTCTTAAAGCAGGAATTTGCTCTACTCTTGGTACATTGCACTGGTAATTATGCAATTTATCTGGCTGCGTCTGTGTTCTTTAATGTGCGCATTGTCAGTAAATCAGACGCAGAATTTTTCCCTCCCATCTGTGCATTTACGGAGTTGCACTCTAACACTAATTTGCCTTGTTTAGTAAGGTTTTTGAGGTAAACATTCCAGGAAGTTTCAGTGCAGCTTCAAAGGCTCTATACAATCTTAGCCAAGGAATATGGGTAAACAGTATACAAATTTCCTTTTTTTTTATTTTTTATAACCAATCGTTTCGCTAGATAAGATGCTTATTCCTCGGCTGGGATTGTGAAGAGCCCTTTGAAGCTGCTTTGAAACTACAATTAGGACCTTCAACCTGTTGGCTCCCATCATATCAGATCATATAATTTTCTCAGCTCACACCTTTCAGATCTGTGTTATGGAGTTTTTGTCTGCTGAAAGTATTTTTCAGAAAGATGTTTCGTCACTTGTACAATCCATTGATCACACTGTACTTCTATCCTTAAACCTTGTTTTTATTCCTGTCAGAATTTAAATAGAGCATACCCAGTCTAAGGTCTATTGTGTGTCTTTAATTACTTTTCTATTTTTTAAGAGGCCTGAAATATTACATTTGCCAGTATTTCTATTTTTTGGACTGGTCTACTACCTTGACTTTTAACTTTTAAAAAAGACATATCATGAAAATCTGACTTTTTCCATGTTTAAATGCTATAATCAGGTCCCCACTGCATCTACCAACCCAGAAAACGTGAAAAAGGATTATAAGGGGATCTTATTATAATATAACGCCCCTTAATCTGCACGTTTCCACTCACGGTGCCATCATTTATTTTTCGCAAGCGACAACTGTGTGGCAGAAGTTCAAGCAAAGCATGCTTACTGCTCTGTCGTTGGCTGCACAAATGAGCACAAATCACAATTTAGAGTTCCAGCCTCCAAGGAGGCAAGAGAGCAGTAGGATTATTGATTTATTTACTGTATATTACTATACTGTATACTGTATTTTAAACTGGGAATTTCTTTCCCAGCTGTTTACCTTCACAGACATAACTGACTGTTTTGGTACCTCATATGTTTTTAACATAAACTTGTGTGTATTTGACATTTTAAGTGCAATAAGATGTGAAAGAGAGTTTAGTAATCACATGCCGTGTGACAGCCACTTTCTGTGCGTGTGCTTCGGATGTGTGCGCTCAGAAAACCGTATCAGAAATTTAAACTAATATGGTTTAAAACACATGATTTTAGCGCAATAGACATAATCAAAACCAAACTGATTTTTTTGGCAGAATATCTGAGGTACAAGCTATAAAGGCACAGCTCTCTTCTGAAAAAAGGGCAGGGACCAGTAGTTCATTTGCATTTAAAGAGACATGCACGATAGCAGCGTGTTTCTGCTTTCACTCTGATCTTTGATCTGTGGGGTATTTTGAGATGAAACTTCACAGGCACATTCTGTGGACACCTGAGCCTTACATTGCATATTGTAAAAAGGGGCATAATAGGTCTCCTTTAAAAAACAGAAGTAGCCAGAGTTTGAGAATTTTAATAGTTAATAGTTAAATTTAATATTTATCTGACTGCTAGCTTACTTGTTGTGTTAGCAAGTCTAAGTTTTGCCCAAATGTTTCTCTCAAAATAGAAAAAAATTACAAGATCCACACCACCACACATTGAAATCCACATGAAGGTCATGATCATATCATGTGATGAGGAAGGTTCATTTTTCAAGATTTCAAGTAGTCAATTGCCTCAAAATGAATAACCCAGGAAACACTGCAGACAGTAAGTATGTCGTAATTGGCAATGCACAGCTGGGTTTCTTCTTATAGTGTCACAATGAAACCTGTTCTCGCTGTTCATCACTTTCCCAAACTGTTGGCTCCATAAACTGTTGTTCATAGCCATGTCAGCATTGTTTTTCTATTAGTAAACTAGACGTTTCTGCTATTTCAAATCTTTCTTTTTATTTTGTTCATATGTCAGCATAGCCTCTTTGTTAGTGAATGTCTTTCTTGCGCACTTTGCACCAAGGGGTAAAAAAGATCTTGCTGGCTTGTTTAATATCTGAATATTGCTGAAGTATTTGCTTCATGCAATTCTCATGTTTGTGCAGAACATTGTTGCTGTTGGAGTAATATTTGAAATCCACAGTATTGCAAAATGTGCTGTATTTTTTTTGTCACGACCACAACAACAGCTTTAATTCCGCTGTGCGGATGTAATGAAACTTTAGCTGTGGTTGTTGTACGACTAAAAGTCCTACGTTTTGAGCTATTTTGCTAAAATAGCCCACAGTTTCTTACTTGCCTGATGTAACTAACTGCTGCATTTGCAGCATGCTGCAGGGTTAAAGAGTTGTTCTTAGTCTCCGAAAGTGCTTCTTTTACTCAAAGCTGTGTTTGGTGATAATATTCATGGCTCGTCTCATGTTTCTCTTCGGCCCCATTAATGGAATAAACTTTACATATAGAGCAGTCCAATTAAAACAAGGACGGACCATGGGCCCTCTGCAACACATTAGACGCAGTGGACATTTACATAAAGCTGCCATCAAGTTGCTCCTGTGGCTCCATGCTGCAGCGCCACACGGCACAGCAAAGCAGGCAGAGTTTGATTGCTCTTGGCCGGCTGCCCTGGAAGGTGGCATTAGCCTTGATACCCTCAGAGGACAAAGTAAGTGCTCTCTGTACTTGCGTCCATCAGTGTTCAGGGGTTAAACAACAGTCTGGATTAGTATGTGAGCATCATTGTGTGTGAATCTGCCATTGTCTGCGTATCATAAGTGCAACATGTGGGATTATAACTTCTGGCTTTCATGTGGATTCAAATACCTCTCTCTCTTATGTTAATATATTAGAAATGTTCTTATTTTAATAATATTTTTGCACAAAAACATCAGTGTTTCTGACATTCTAAAAATGCTGGGTTAAAAACAACCCAGTGCTGGGTGAACTATGGACAAACCCAGCAATTGGGATGTTTTGACCCAGCTGTTGGGTTAAATGTTTAACCCAACCTTCTGGGTAGTTATATTTCTTGCTGAAAATTAACCCAAAATAGGTTGGAAATTAACATTTATAGTAACACTTTAGTATAGAAACCAATTCAAACCGTTAACTAGCAACTTACTGTATTAGCATGCATATTCTAGCGTATTGGCTGTTTATTAGTACTTACAAATCACATATTCTGACCAAATCTACATTCCTAATCCTAACCAATGCCTAAACTTAACAACTACCTTACTAACTACTAACAAGCAGGAAATTAGGAGTTTACTGAGGCAAAATTCGTAGTTAATTGTTGGTTAATATTGAGAATTGGACCTTAAAATAAAGTGTGACCACACTGATTAATAAGTTGAATAAATTATCATTAAATAATGAACATTTGTTAAATTGCTTATTAATAAATGATCACCTTTTGATTATTGCTGGTGCGTCTAATAATTATGTATCTGATTTTTAATTTACAGTCTATTTTGGGTTCATTTTAAGCCAGCCATATAGTCATTTTTAAACAATAGTTGAGTTAAATAAAAATTTAACCCAACTGCTTGGTCAAAACAATGGGTTTGTCCAGTTTTTTTTTTACCCAGTATTTTTTTTTTCTTAACCCAGCGCTGGGTTGTATATAGGCCAGCATTTTTTAGAGTGTATGTAATATTTTCTTTTGCAAATTCATTAATCAGCAAAAACCTTAACACAAATTACCAGTGACTTTATAAAGATCTAAATATCACTGTAAAAATGCTGGGTCAATCCAGCGCTGGGTGAAATATGGACAAACCCAGCAATTGTTTTTTTTGACCCAGCGATGAAGAATGAAAAATAGGTTGTAAATTAAAAATCAGACAAATAATTACATCAGCAATAATCAAAAGGTGAACGTGTATTAATAAGCAATTAAAAAAAGTTTGTTATTTAGTTACTATAACTTATTAATAAAAAATATTTATTGAACATATTAATACATGTTAATTTCCAACCTATTTGGGTTCATTTTAAGCAAAAAAAGTCTTTTTAAACTATATTTGAGTTAAATAGCACTACCTAAAAGGTTGGGTTAAACATTTAACTCAACTGCTGGGTCAAAATATGTAATATTTTCTTTTGCAAATTCATTAGTCAACAAAAAGCTTCACACAATTTACCAGTGACTTTATAAAGATCTAAAACATACACTCTAAAAAATGCTGGTTTAAATACAACCCAGTGCTGGGTGAAATAAGGGAAAACCCAGCGATTTATTTATTTATTTATTTTTTTTGTTTGTTTGTTTTGGACCCAGCGTTTCAAGTTCTGGGTAGTTTTATTTAATTCAACTATTGTTTAAAAATGACTATATGGCTATATGTACATTTCCAACCTATGTTGGGTTCATTACAAGACATACAGTAACTTTTAATAAATAGTTGAGTTAAATAAAACTACTTTAAAATTTAACCCAACCGCTGGTTCAAAACATCCCAGTTACTGGGTTTGTCCATATTTCACCCAGTACTTTGCTGTTTTTAACCCAGCATGTTTTAGAGTGTAATCTGTTTTTTTTTTTATTACTTTACAGCAAACTATCCACACTTAAATGATAATTGTCTTTTTACAAGCATGTGTATTTTTACAAGTGCATTACAAATAGCTCTCGAGTTAAATGCCGTTAAAGCAATAATTTAGTACAGTGTTTACCCTATATTTAGTAAGGCTGTAATTCAGATTACATTCATGTTTAAGCTTTAGTTCCAAGTATCGTTAAGGTTTCCAGAAGACATAAATCTTTTGTACTTTTATTGAAGGCATTCAATTTGCTGTTACTTATCAGTCATAATATTTCCCCTTTAACTATTAAGCTATCAAATTTATTTCATCAAGAGCTATTGCTCTGAAGTCATATTTAACAATATAATTTCAAGGATAAATGATCTGTGAAAGACGTATCTTTATTCTGTCTACTGAGATGTGATGCAGTCGTATCACATGCAGTGGAATAAATCATTGTCACTGCATGCACATACAGTATAGGTGTGCTCAGCCTTTTTTTTTTATGTTGTCAAAAATGATCCCGACTGATTAAAGTGGATCATTCTCACATGGCTTGTAACAGCATGTTTCAGACTGCCTCAATAAATCATGTGGCAATTTGGATGGTCCCAGGTTCCCAGTACTAGTGTTTCTGCAGTCTTCCATGTCCTGGGCTACTGTATTGGGATAGGGAATTATGCAGTTGAACCTGTCTCTGTTTTACCCACGACACATCTCAGCACTATTTCAGCTCTGGAGTCCAGGTCACATGACTGAGCATGAGCTCCAGTCATTATCTGGTACAGTGCTCTGATTTTTGTGCACACCAAGCTTCTTCATGCTTCAGGACATGGATTCATATGAAGCGATAGGCTTTCGCTCAGAGTAACACAGATCACACTTTATGATAGAGAATCAAATTAAAATGAATGATATGAACAAGAAATGTTTTTGTCACACAGTGGTTCTGTGATTGTGACCACATTTGTGCTCAGCTTTGGATCAGAGATGCTGCAGTAAACAGAGCTGTGTGCCATTCAGAAGTGAATTAAGAATGCCCTTTAAATTCTTATTCCATACAGTTTGAACTGAGGAAGCAAATGGGGTATGTCCAGGAATATTAGATGATATTATGTATTTAATATATTGGATCATACTACGGTATATCATTTGTTTCATTCATTTATTGAAATTTTCAGGATCATGAAAAGCACTTCATTTTAAGGATGCACAATATTGGTAGTTACTGGCCAATATTACACATTTTTTACATTTTGGATATTTAATTCTGTATCCTTATTTCCTCCATTCATGTATTAAAATGACAATTCCTGTCATGTAACATGCAATTAAGGTTAATCTTCAACAACACCATTAATAACACTAAACATAAATTTTAATGTTGTTATTCCTTATTTCACTTGAAATATTTAAGATTGTCAGATTTTAGTTTTTGCAGTTTTTTTTAAGTTTCATTAGTTAACTACTTTAGTTAACATGCACTAAGAATGAACAATACTTCTACATAATTTATTCATCTTAATATTAATTTCAACATTTACTAATGCATTATTAGTTGTGTTTGTTAACATTAGTTAATGCACTGTGAACTAACAATGAACAACTGTATTTTTTAACTAATGTTAACAAAGACTAACAAGTGGTGTTATAAATGTATTGTTCATTGTTCATGTTAGTTAATACATTAACTAATGTTAACAAATGACACCTTATTGTAAAGTGTTACTAAATAATATAGAATTTTAACAGTCAGTAATAACTAATAATAGTCAGAATTCCAATATCTGTGCATCCCTAATTTATTTCCAAGAATGCTATAATTTATATATGCCAAAAGTTATTTGAAAACAATGTGATGGAAACTACATGATTAAATAAAAAATACTTAATTGTTTTTCGAGACAGCTATTTAGAGAAAAATGTTTTCTACATGTCAGGGAACAAAGACTTAATTTATCAGAATGAATCATTTAATTATTTAAGTGTTATTGCAAAACTTGTGTTAGATTAATCAAGTTCAATATATTTCCTACATATCAGGGAACAAATCAGATTAATCAGACTATTAGATTTATAATTAGACTAATGAATATTACTTTTTGTGATGAATTTCTCTGAATTGCAATTTAGTAAAATATTACATAAGTAATTCTAATAAAGTTAGTACTAGCAAATACCAACCCATTAATTTCATGAGTCTGATAAGAAAATGTTAACATTTTATAAGTATGTGGCAACATGTAATAAGCATATGAGAGCCTGATCTGACTACACAAATACAAAACTGCCTGTGCAGTTTCACTAACGTGACCAGAGACTATCAGATGCCTCAAGCATAAGAGTCCCCCCCCCCTCCTTTTTTGTCCTCATGCTTAATGGTTTGGTACAACATTTCCTTTGAAATGTAATTTGTAGTAATCACATTGACTGAATAGGTGTTGTATTTTTGTTACATCAGGCTTGTGTCTATTCATGATAATGGAGTAATTTAGCAGCACACGGAGCTTGCACTTACATAACCTTCTTGAAAATAGTACCTTTTATATTCTGATTTAATTGAGCAAAGTTGAGCTGTAGTAGTGGTGACGTAAACAGTCATGTGGGGGATTGATGTTTTTTTCAATCTACCAACCCCTAAACGACAGCTGTGCAACACTAACAGAAAAATATCCGTAGGTTGTATGATTTTTGTGTGTGAGAGACCTGATTTTCCTTTTGTTGAAATGGTTGCTGCACCCTGTTGAAATCAAACAACTCCTCTGCACCAGCCAGATCTTTTCATCTGTCAGAACTGCTTACAGAGTTTCCTCCTTCTCGGGTTTCCTTATGTAGTCATCAATGCGAATCACTGGCGAGGAGCTTGATGGTGACTCCTAACCGTACGGCACTCCTCTCGTGCTACAGACAGCACTGAGTTTTGGAGCGACCCTCCCCCCACACACTACATGTATTTGGCGATTTGCTTTCGTTCTTAGGCCAGACACTCAAACGCAGATGTGAATGTTTGAAAAAATGCCCAAAATGTTGCTGTGGCATGACAGTGGTTGACCTAAAAAAAGAGAGAACTGACCGAAGAAGACAGTTTACACTAATGCCTGCTGCGGTGTCTTGCCCCTTGTGGTGAGAATCCAGCACAAACTTGCTTGCGTAACCTGTGTTACAAATTGCGAATGCAACATTGTGTGCAATCACATAAGCGTTAGAATTTGCGACTTGTGTTTTAGACGTTAAAATCTGTGACTTCTCATACCGCAGTGATTCCAAGAGCATGGATAGTGGGTCGTAAATAGGTGATGAGATATATCTCAGTTTCATAGCCAGACATTGTTGTTTTCATGGAGAGTTTATCTTCTTTTTACCCATGAAAATATAAGCTTGAAATGATGCAGTCTTATTTTTCCACGTTATTTAACATTATTGTTTTCTTTGGATCAAGATTGCAAAGAGTTCTTTGATTTCTTCAGCAGGGTGCAGTATGCTTTTCTCTCTTCTTGTTTTACCAAGGAAGTTAGGCAAGTTAACATTAGTTTAGCTGACAGTTTTAGCACTTAAAGGAACACTCCACTTTTTATAGGCTCATTTTCCACCTCCCCTAGAGTTAAACAGTTGAGTTTTACCGTTTTCGAACCCATTCAGCCGATCTCCGGGTCTGCTTTTAGCATAACTTAGCATAGATCATTGAATCTGATTAACGGTCTAATCAGATTCAATGATCTATGCTAAGCTATGCTAAAAGTGCTACCACCGGACCCGGAGATCAGCTTAATGGATTCAGAAATAAATTTTCAGAAAAAAAATTTCAAAAAAAGTGAAGTGTTCCTTTAATACAGGTTCAGATCTTCAGGTGTGACCAGTTTCGCAAATTTCGCAGATGGTATGAATTTTCAAAAAAACAGCATCAGCAACATACACAAAGTTGTGAATTAAAAGAAGCTCTGTTATCTGCTTACACTTCTGACTGATGGTTGGAAAACTTTTTGAACTATTAACGACACACAATTAATTCTTTAACTGGACAAATAAACTAACTATAAACTGCCATTAACAAAAGCCAGAGACGCTAAAGGCAGGCAGATCAAGCTCACTCAAGAAAATCCTAAGTACTGAACTGGGAGAGAGGGGTTTATATGAATGTATCTCTGAGGGGAACTGACTGTCTTCAGAGAAGTTTAGATGGTATTTTCTTTTTATGTGACCTCCGTATATTGCATATTAATTTAGTGTTTGAAAGGCAACGTTGCTTTGTTTAGAGCAACAAGTAACACAATAGTTACTTTCCTTGGTAATTAGTTACTTTTATAATGATGTAACTCAGTTACTATTTGTGAGAAGTAACTAGTAACTATAACTAAATACTTTTTTAAAGTAACATGCCCAACACTGCCTATATACAGTAACTGTTGTTCCATAAGCGCCATCTGCTGTCAGAGAGTGAATTTGCATCTCATTCAGCCCATTTGCTGTTTGTGTTTTGTTTAGATATGTTTTATGTAGCATAGTAACACAAAGTTAAGGTCAGACCGTTCTTTTTTTTCTTTTCATTTTGGAATTATTCAATCTAATTTACATTGAAAACTGTTCATGCTGTATGTAGCATGTTTGTTTGGATTGTGATTAAACGGCACATTCAGGAAAGAACCATGATGAACCATCAAACCGACACAATCTTAAAGGAAAAAAAAAGGTAACAGATTTTTTTTTTTTTGTCAATCTGCCCAGCGCTAGTCTAAACTGCAGTTAGAGATTTCTTTATTCAATGACACAGTGGTGATAGTTCAGGGATCAACTGGTTGGCTCTCAATCTTTCAGTTGCTATCCCAGATGTGTAAATCACTAAGACTGTAGCACCCCATGTGTTACATGTGTTGTGGGCTGTTCTTAGTACTGAGCTATGAAGGATGCAGCAGACTACTGTGACCTGACATACTTTTTTTCAGGGACTGCAATCCAGGTACCTAATTTGGCTTTTTATAATACGGAAAGTATGCTTGGTAACACTACAACTCTAGATATGTGGGCAGTTACAAGGCTCCTCAATCACTGGATCATCATTTAATAAATAGCTTAATGTCATAATCAATAGAAAATGAACACAAACAGTTGAAATACTTTAAAATCCACTTATCTGCTTTCAGTGCTAATAGCACAATCTTAATTGTGTTAGTGAGTAAGTTTTTGTGTAGAAATAGCCTACGGCATGCAAAAGTAGCATCACTGCTGTTTTACCGCAGTGTGTCAAAGCATATGTGCCAATAGTAGTAGTATTGGTTTATTAGTTTTTGGTTGTGAAACTGAATGTTATTTAATGTTTATTAGCTCTATCCTAGCCTGTAGCTAGTGCTAGCGTTGCTTGTGCTAGCTGTCAGGCTTACCATGCGGGTGACTGTAGTGCTGTTTGGATTGCAAACAGTATGAATAACCTGTGAAAGTGAACAGTTGTCTCTCAGCTTGACTGTATGTGTGTGAGTAGAAGATCTTTCTCTCTCTTTTTCTGTTTCTCTCTCTCTCTCCTTCTCTTTTTCCAGCAGTCTTCTCAGGGATCTGAGCTACTGGAGGTTGTGCTGTGTAATTTTTGCTGCAGTGCAGCTGACAGTATTGTAACACCGCCTCTCGCAGAATATGTCTGCCTTTTTGCAGCACTGCTTCTAAGCTGTGGAGCAACTCCAAACTGCTTTGTTTAAGAAAAATCGCATTAGTCTTCAGGTTTCGTATTCATCCATCATCATTGACATCCCTTGTGCTTTGTAGCCTTACGTTTACACTTAGATAGCTTTGTCAACATTTTATGCTGACCTTTAAGAAGTTATTATTCCCAGCATTATTGGCTGCTCAACTTATTCCGCAATTCTTTTTGCGGTGTTGAGTAAACTCTAACTATGGTAAATTCCCTTGCCGTCTTTTTTTTTTTTTTTGCGGTAATTGGTAATGATACCATTGCGTATGGCGTCATAGCACAGCTAATTGTAGGTTTATAGATAATTACTATTATTTAGAGGACTGTTAGTGTTTACTCATCTGCCCTAGGCCTAATTGAATACCTTCGCTAATAATGATGCTTTTAAACAGAAAGGGGACAACAGAGAGGAGGAGGAGACTTCCGGAGAGAACGAGAGACAATTGGGAAATGATTGAAGGTGACATTGAGCTTTTAAAGAACAGAAAAAATGATAAAGTTAAACTTAAATGTTCTTCCAGGTCAAAAGGCAAAAGAGCAATCACAGAGCAATTTGCATGCAACAGGGTCTTAAAAATAGTGTCTAAATGGTTTTGATATATTTAAATAGTTTGCTTTAACTCCTAGAACTATTAGAATTAGAAATTTTTAAAGATTTATTTTTTTGGCATTTTTTTGTCCTTATTATGATAGGACAGATCAGAATTGACAGGAAGTGAAGTGGGAGAGAGAGATGGGAGCGGGAGCGGGATCGGGAAAGGTCCTTGAGTCGGGATTTGAACACGGGACGCCCGGAGCGCAACTGTATGTTGGCACGCTGCCCACGAGGCTATCGGCGCCGACTTAGAATTAGAAATCGTATTAAAATTTTGAAATAGTCTTACAGTCTTATATATTTTAAGAACAGCAATATAGACCAGAAGTAAATAATAATAATTTTTTTTTTTTTTTATTTAAATAAATTCTACATAAGCCAAGAATTTGAAAATATAAAATGCCAGTTAGAAGTTTTTGAACTTCTTCTTCTGCTCACCAAGCCTGCATTTATTTGATCCAAAGTACAGCAAAAACAGTAAAATGTTGAAATATTTATAATATTCCTGTGATTTCAAAGCTTATTATAAATGTTTAGCATCATTACTCCAGTCACATGATCCTTCAGGAATCTTTCTAATATTCTGATTTGCTACTCAAAAAAATATGCTAATAAAATTATATTGATTCCAAGCTTTTGAATGGTATAGTGTATAATGTTACAAAAGCTTTTTATTTCAGATAAATGCTGATCTCTGGATCATCAATGTTAAAAAAAAAGAAAAACTCAACTGTTTTAAATATTGATAATAATAATAATAATAATGTTTCTTGAACAGCAAATCAGCATATTAGAATGATATCTAAAGGATCATGTGACACTGAAGACTGGAGTAATGATGCTGAAAATTTAGCTTTGATAAAATTGCATTTTAAAATATGTTCAAATAGAAAGCGTTATTTTAAAATAGTAAAAATATTTCACAATATTACTGCTTTTGCTGTTTTTTTGGATCAAATAAATGCAAGCTTTGTGAGCAGAAGAGACTTCTTTAATAAACATTAAAAATCTTGCTGTTCAAAAACTTGACTGGTAGTTTAACTTTTTTTTACATTGTCAAATTCATTCCTTTATCTATTTATTTTTCAACTTCAACTTTCAATTTTTATTCTTATCTTTGTAGGAACAAACTTCCAAACATCCATCATATATTTATTCTAACGTTCGCTGCTGGTCAACAACATACTTGACTAAACAAGAACAATAAACAAACTTATTTAACAAACCATATGCAAAAAAAAATGAAAATACATAAATAAAAATAAAAAAAATACAATATTGCAATGTCATAATAAAAACAACTGGTAAAATAATGTAAATAAATTAATACTTAAATCCAACAAAGGGGATTAGGGCTTAAATCCAGAGCCATGTCATGCTTATCATATCATTATAGGTTATTTATTATGTACTTTAATTTATTATAGGTCCAATTACTGAATGTAAATTTTCTATGACATATATTCCTCTAATTAAAGATAACTATTTGTTACAGGTTTGTGGCTATTCTTTGAGCCAGTTTATGGTGATAGCTTTTTTGGCATCTACAAAGAGTTCTGGAAGTAAATATATTCAAAAATGTTTCTAATTATAAAAAAACAGACCCCTGAAATATCACCACCCCCTACTTTTTTAGATACAGGGGCAGCTGATTAAATACACAGAACAATGTGTAACCAGTAATATAATGCAGTGTTTTGCAAAGTGTGGACACTTTTTAAATCAGGATATTGTGATAAGTTAATTTTGTGATGATGTACCTCCAATGCCCTTTCTGTCAGTGTACTGACTACAAATGTTTCTCGTGGTCTTCCTGTAAAGATGCAGGCCCCTACACACTTGCAGGCCCCCTTGACTTGCAGAGCTCTTGCAAGCGGCAATATTTGATGCATTGGGAGAAAGGGTTGAATAAAACTGTACTCAGAAAGTACAAGCTCACCTTGTCAATAAGAGATGTGCTGGACCCATGAAGGCCTCCATCTGAAACCTGTATCTTTGTTGTTGAAACAGAGTTTTGTTGTAACTACAACGTTTAGGGACTGCTAAAAGCAACACGCGACACCAACATTTTTATGTACAGCTCTTTTTGTTTGGCAGCACTGAACAAGCGTTATGTTTCCATGGTGAGACGGCTATTACTGGAAATTGGCAACATGGTCTGTTCTGACCTGTAAGAACAATATCAGGCACAACATAATATCAAAGTGATAGAGATGTACTGTACTGGTAACACTTGACATTTCTCAAAGGTTATCATTATTCAACAGCATATCAGTGTTTCTAGTGGGCCACCAGTGCCACAGAGCAGCTGCTTACCCCTGAAGAGGCCATAAGAGCATGGTTAGCATTCACAAGCTCACCGCTGGCTGCTCAGTCCCGATGGTGAAGGTTGGTTGATGTTGAGAGGGATGGAAAATGGAAACCTCAGCGTTGATAGAGATTTTTGAGAAACGCATACGCACTGCAATCAAACTTGATGTGCAGGGTAAGTGCAACCTGGTGTGCCTGCTGTTTTGTGTTGCTATGACAGCTCTGTTCTGTCTGTTAATGACCCTAGTGTTACAAGTCGTAATGTAATTTAGACTAGTCAAAACTCCAATTAGATATCTGTAATGCAATTTGACTAGTAATGCTTCACATTGATGAAATCTATAATGCAATTTTGATGCCAATTCCCGGTCTACAGATGCATAATTAAATTTTGACTGGTCAAAATTCCAGGCTCACATATCTAGAATTAAATTTTTACTAATCATATGCTTCCATGTGAGCTCCATTGGTGTTTACTTTTACATATACAGTTGAGGTCAAAAGTTTGCATACACCTTGCAGAGTATTAATTATTTGACCAAAATAAGAGGGATCATACAAAATGCATGTTATTTTTTATTTAGTACTCACCTGAATAAGATATTTTATATACAATACTTTTACATATGGTCCACAAGAGAAAATAATAGTTGAATTTAAAAAATTACCCCGTTCAAAAGTTTACATACGCTTTATTCTTAATACTGTGTTGTTGCCTGAATGATCCACAGCTGTGTTTTAGTGATAGCTGTTCAGGAGTCCCTTGTTTGTCCTGAACAGTTAAACTGCCTGCTGTTCATCAGAAAAATTCTTCAGGTCCCACAAATTCTTAGGTTTTTCAGCATTTTTGTGTATTTGAACCCTTTCCAACAATGACTGTATGATTCTGAGATCCATCTTTTCACACTGAGGACAACTGTGGGACACAGAAGCTTTAAATGCTCAATGATGCTCCAGAGGGAAACACAACTGGAAACACAACGCATTAAGAGCCAGGGGTGTAAACTTTTGAACAAAATAAAGATGTGTACTTTTTTATTATTTTGGCTAAATATCTTTTTTTCATTTAGTACTGCCCTTCAGAAGATACTTGGATTTTTCCCAAAGGACAAAATAAGTTCTAAAAGTTTTCACCCCCGGCTCTTAATGCATTATGTTTCCTTCTGAACTATTACTTAAAAAAAACAACACACATCTGGGGATCATTCAGGTGACAACACAACACAATCAAGTGTATGTAAACTTTTGAATGGGGGGCGTTTTTATAAATTCAACTATTATTTTCTCTCGTGGACTAAATGTAAACATCTTTTATGTGAAATGGCTTATTCAGGTCAGTACTAAATAAAAAATAACATGCATTTTATATGTTCCTTCTTATTTTGGTGAAATAATTCACATTTTGCAGATTTTGCAAGGTGTATGTAAACTTTTGACCTCAACTGTAATACATATGTTTTGTTAAAACAAGTTTTTGTCTGTAAAATTTTAATTAAATAGATCTACAGTTGCATTTTTATTCAAATCAATCAACTCATTTTAATTGTTAAAAATGCAATTCATAGTAGTAAAATCATGATTATGACTAAACAAAATTTATTATTGTTTTTTTTACACAGTCATTGGTTACACTTTACAGTAAGATTCCATTAGTTAATGTTAGTTAATGTGAACAAACAATGAACAATACACTTGTTACAATATTTATTAACCTTTGTTAATGTTACTTGAAAATGAAAATGCAGCTGTTCGTTAGTTCATGTTAATTCACAGTGCATTAACTAATGTAAACAATCACAACATGTGATTTTAATAATGAATTAGTAAATGCTGAAATTAACATTAAGATTAATAAATGCTGTATTGTTCATGCTTAGTTCATGTTAGCTAAAGTAAACTAATGTTAACTAATTAACCTTATTGTAAAGTGTCACCATGTTTTTTTTATGAATTAGTTTTCTTTTTAATTAACATTTTTACTTGAATTATGAATTATGACGGCATTTAAAAAACATTTTTTTAACTTTTAAAGGGAATGAACAAACAAACATATAATTAAATGAGCAACAGCCTTTAATATGCTAGAGAACTGCTGTAAAGAGAGGCAGTATATGTCTGCCGAATATCACACACCACAGCAGATATGCTGATCAAGCACTATTAAAATTTCAGAATCTGCAAACAAAATCTGCCGTTCCTTCCCCTCTTTCTATCTCACTCTCTCTCTCACTCACTAGGGCATGCAAAGACATGAGTGATTTGAGCAGAACTCGCTTCATTTTCCTCTTCCTTTCTCTGCATGGTTGTAAATAAACAGTGCATCAAAGTGTAAATCATGTGCAGTCACATAAAAATATCGGGGAAGACAGGCATCTGTAGCTAGTGCCAGACAGACAAAAGTAATCACTGCATTGCAGATAATAAAAACAGAAGGTCAAGTTTTTATCTTATCATTACTTTTTTTTAATGAAAAGTCTTTTTTATTATTGCCTTAGTAGGGAAAATGATATGATTATGCATTCACTGCGTCTGGCATCCCCTCACATCCTCCTTACCTGTCTGGAGGGTGAGAGGAGTGACTCTCATTAGAGGAGCTGCTGAGAGAAGGGCAGACCCTGGTGCTGCAGGGTTGCAGGGCTGCCAGCTCTCAGGACACACATTCTGATCTCACTGTTACTCAGACTGTTTCAGTCATTGGCCATTTTGCAGCTCTTAAAGGCCCTGATGTACTCTTAGCAAAGTTCTTTGTTCAGGGAAACCGAAATGTGTAATAGTAGTTATTACGGATTGCTAACGTTGATGAAACGTTAAAGGGATAATTCATTAATTACTTATCTTCATGTTATTCCAAATCTGTAAGACCTTCGTTCATCTTCAGAACGCAAATTAAGATATTTTTGATGAAATCCAAGAGCTTTCTGACCCTGCATACACATAATGCAACTACTACGTTCAAGCCCCAGAAAAGTAGTAAGGACCAGAGTTTGTCTTAACCCGGAAATTCTCCGTCATTGACGGAAATTTTTTATCAGTGACGGAAAAATCAGAAGGCAGTCCGTCATTTTGACAGATTACATTGAGGGTGATCTATTGTCAAATTGTAGCTGTAATTCCCACCCCTGTCCAGTTGGTGGCGAGCGGGCTTCAGTCTGGCAGCAGAGCACGGGATACAGAACAAAAATGAAACTGTCACGAATGTTTTCCTATGCGTTTGATTACGCACAGGCGAGTAAACAGAAGCTACAATGATCCATAGCGCCAAAACGGTATTTATCGCTTGAATTTCCAAAGGAAACGCACAGAATTTGAAATCTAAGACTTTGTTTCATATCAAAAGTAACACGAAGCCTAGCATATTGCTGTTTATTGGAAGGAAGATGCACTATGTACTGTTCATTCATCAGCTGAAAACAGCATAGACCAAGACATTGATTGTGATTTAAGAATCGATATTGGTTCATTAAAATGAGAATCTATTAAAATCGAGAAATCAATTTTTTTTTTAACCCAGCCCTAGCGTATTTTGTTGTTTTTAAACAATGCGCTGTCATACTGTATGTTCGTGATTAAAAACAAACCTGTGAACAAAAATAAAAGCAATTAAATGTGTTATTCTAATTAAAATATGAAAATGAAAATGACGGGTAATAGATTATGATGGAATTTTTACCCTGTCCGTCAAAATGACGGTAAGGACATTGTTAAAATAGTTCATGTGACATCAGTGGTTCAACCTTAATGTTACAAAGCTACAAGAATACTTTTTGAGCACATTAATGAGTAATATTTAACGTAAATATTGTTCCACCTGTTACATAAAATATTAGCGGTTCTTTAGATTGATTCTGTCGCTCTGCAGTGTCTCATAGATTTATTCACACACTCACACAGGTTCCACAAATAACCCTCTTTATCCGCACACATACATGTACATGCTTAACCTAACTCTTGATTGCCGTAGGAATGTTTTGATAATCAGGTAGCACTCAACAAACTCAAGCCACTCTCGCTTGGCACTTTGATGGCCATTCCAGAGGTCTGGGTCACAGTGTATTGTTGTAATTCATCTAACCATTTAATTCTCAGCTTTTTCTCCATACAATGCTGTGGCTTCTAGAAAACACAGTGTAGTCCAATGGCCTTTTTGTCATTTTTGGAGCGGATTGACTAAATAAAATGTTTGAGTTCCAGCCCTGAGCCTAACTCTAAAAGCTGACTGGTTGATGTAAACTTTGTTTCTGAAATCAACAAAGCATGTTGATGCAGAAAAATGTCCTTCTTTGCTTAATCGTGTCCATGATTTTATTTCACATCTCAGTCAGTACATCACATTAGCATCAAATGAGGAAGCATTCCTCTCTCTCTGGACTACAAGAGCCCATGAGGACAGTCTTGCAGGGCTTTTGGATATAGTCCATGCAAGAGGAACCACATGACTTGCTCATTAGTAGTGAGTGTTTCTTCACAGTGCTTTATTAAATTCAAAATTTACCATGTTTGCTTACTTAATGCACATTCCTGGTCTTGTTCTGAATTATTCATTGGTGCTTTTGATTCCAAAGAAAAAAATGCTTGTAATTTTTAATCGAGATGTAATAATTTGGTCTTCCTTTAAAATGACTTTTGATTTCAGCTCATGTCACTTAGGCTGTATGAGGAAAAATAAAAATAATTGTTGAATTTATAAAAATTACCCTGTTTAACAGTGTACATACAGTTGATTCTTAATACTTTGTTGTTACCCCAGTTATCCACAGCTGTGTTTTTTTTATTTTTTTATTTAGTGATAGTTGTTCATGAGTCCCTTGTTTGTCTTGAACAGTTAAACTGCCTGCTGTTCTTCAGAAAAAAATCATTTAGGTCCCACAAATTTTTGTTTTTTCAGCATTTTTTTTGTGTATTTGAACTCTTTTCAGAAATGACTGTATGATTTTGACTTTCATATTTTCCCACTGAAGACTACTGAGGGACTCAGAAGGTTAAAATGCTCGCTGATGTTTCAGAAGGAACTGCAATGCGTTAAGAGAGCCTAGGGGTGAAAACTTTTGAATTTGAGGATCAGGGTAAAATTATTTAAGTATCTTCTGTAGCTTCTGAAGGGCAGTACTAAATTAAAAAAAATATGATATTTAGGCAAAATAACTCATGAACAACTATCACTAAACAAAAAAAACAGCTGTAGATCATTCAGGTAACAACACAGTATTAAGAATCAAGCGTATGTAAACTTATGAGCGGGGTCATTTTTATAAATTCAGCTATTATTTTCTCTTATGGACTATATGTAAACGTCTTTTATGTGAAAATATCATATGGCATTATATCCAATTTAATTTACACATCAGTTATAAACTCTAATTATGTGCTAAATGGTGCTTTATGGTTTAGGGCACCATGTTGTCCTTTAACAAACATTGACTTTACAGTTGGAAATACCAAATTGTTTAACTGTTTGTAGGAGAGTTGTACGCGCATTGTACGCGCAAGGTTATGGCACACATTGAAAGGGATGTCAGATGTCAGATTGGCACCTCGCTGCGTAACGCTCGTTCAACAAACATAAGATAGGTCGTCACTACACCTCCTCCATCTATCTTGGTCGTGATGTGTGAAAAGCCTCATAATAATGGCTATCTAAATATAGTTGGCTCTTTCAGAGGTGGCATAGCAACAGAGTTGGGATCCGTTGACTAAAGAAACTGAACTTCAGAACTGCCTTTTGAAATCTCTTTGAATAGAGTGATCTTGACTCACTGTCTTTGTCTTGTTTAGATGTTATATACTGAGAAGTTATGTAAAAAGCTGGGAAATAATGGATGCGTGTTTGTTTTGGTGAAGTTGTTTGGTATAAAAGAAGACTTTGATACAATACCTGAATTTTCAAGTCAACATCAAGTGGTACTGTATTCACAACCCATTGTAGGCTGCTTATGTTACAGTGGCATGTGAAAGTTTGGGAACCCCCTGCAGAATCTGTGAAAATGTGAATAATTTTAGCGAAATATAAGAGGTCATACAAAATGCATGTTATTAAAACTATTAAAAAGGGTTCAAACATTCACTGATGCTCCAGAAGGAAACACGATGCATTAAGAGCCGGGGGGTGAAAACTTTTGAACAGAATAAAGATGTTCAAATTTTTCTTATTTTGATGAAATATAGTTTTTTGCCATTTAGTACTGCCCTGCAGAAACAACAGAAGATACTTGCATGTTTCCCAGAAGACAAATTAAGTACAATTTAATTTTCAAATTCAAAAAGTTTGAGCTTTGCGTGTTTCCTTCTGGAGCATCAGTGAATGTTTGAACCATTTTTAATAGTTGTGTTTGAGTCCCTCAGATGTCCTCAGTGTGAAAAGATGGATCTCAAAATCATATAGTCACTGCTAGAAAGGGTTCAAATATGCAAAAGATGCAGGAAAACTCCAAGACATGGAGGATTTTTCTGAACAGTGCTCCATTTACCTGTACAGAACAAACAAGGGACTCATGAACAACCATCACAAAACAAAAAAACAGTCATAGATCATCCAGGCAACCACACACAGTATTAAGAACCAAGGGTTCTCAAACTTTTGAAGGGAGTTATTTTAATAATTTCAGCTATTTTTTTTTTGTCTTGTGGACTATATGTAAACATCTTTTATGTAAAATATCTTTCTCAGGACAGTTCTAAATAAAAATACCATGCATTTTGTATGTATTTTGGTAAAATTTTAAAGTTTTACATTGTCACAGATTCTGCAAGGAGTTCCCAAAATTTAATGAAAAAGTATATAGATAAAAAGGAACAAAAAACAGATCAACAGCAACAACAGGTAAACAAACTTCATACATCCACACCAATAGGTGTCAGTATAAAATATACAGTGGAAAGTTTATATTACTTTGCTTTTGTTGTCTCAGATCTTTATTTTCCTCACATCCCAAGTCACAGTTGCTCTGTTTCTCGCAACATTACAAGTTTTTGTAGTGTTTCACCTTTGCTGTCTCATCAGGAATGTTGTATTATTTTAAATCAAATAGCAGCAGTTAATGAGATGTCACACTGGCCTCATGAGGGGGTCTGCTTCCCTGGCAGGTAAAGGCGTTGTGTGGTACAACAAAAATATATTTTGAACTTTCTCAAGGGCTCTTGTCTTCTGTTAAAGGTTGGAGCTTTAAAACTGAGTAATTATCATCTTTGACATCCTCTCGCACAGGCATTTAACCTGTTGCACTGACTGGCTTTCCCACAGGGGAACTGATGTAGAAATTGTTTTAATGTCTTCCATGAGTGGGCTAAGCAGCTGCTACATGATTCATCATTCTTTTTAGGAACGGCAAGAAAAAGGCAAAGAGGAGGATAGTGAGGATAGCATGGGAATGATCAGTTTTGAACGCGGATTGTCTATTTGCTGGTACCGGACAGTTGTGAAAAGATAGTTTGCCCAAAAATGAAAATCATGTCGTTCCAAACCCATAAGACCTTTGTTCATCTTCAGAACACAAATTAGGATATTTTTGGAAATCCGAGAGCTTTCTGACCCTGCATAGCCAGCAATGCAACTGACACGTTCAAGGTCCAGGACGTTGTTAAAACAGTCCATGTGTTGTGACATGGAGGAGTCCTTACTACTTTTTTGAGCATGTGGGTGTCAAACAATATGAATTGTCATTTTGGGTTAACCATCTCTTTACACATTTAACATCGGTCCTTGCAGTGGCACAGTATGTCACGTACTGTATCTCAAAGTGTTGTGTGCTATACTTAGCTATCAGATGAGGGAAGAGAGGGTGAGACAGACAGAGCGACATGTTATGTCAAGTGATGGGTCAATGTTTGAAAGAGAAAGAGGCCTCTAACAGATAAAAGAATGGCATGAAAAAGAGACGGAGGGGGGTTTTGTTCAAAGTTCCGGATCAATGATCAGGCAGCAAAATTTTTTCCTACTAATGTCTTTCATAGCTCAGAGGACTGGTAGCTCTAAATGTGCAAAAGTGGAAAATGTCAATGATATATCCATGTAGAAATTCCAGTAAAAGAGCCTGACTCTTATGCAATATTCACATAGCCCCGGGTAACGTGAAAGTAAGGAACCGTTCATTTGTGAAATGACTGTAGAGGCTAATAAATTACCTCTATAAGTTATCCACTATTATTACTGTAATTCACTGATTTAATTTATACAAAGAAAGCCAGCTGGTCTCATGAGACTGTGGGCAGTGCTCAAAGTTGCTGCATCCATTATTCCTCTCTGGAGATTCAAAAGTGATCGTTTTACCCAACGCAGCAGCATTTTCTATAGAAGGCTCAAGTAAGGGGGTCTGGAAGTAATTAAGTTACCAGTCATTGTTGGGTTGACTAAGCAGATGCTGAAACAGCAGCTCCCAATGCACCAAGATTTCCCACCAAAAAGTGGAATCACATTTCTTTAACTTTACTTAGCATGCAGTTTTTTTGAAAGTTTCGTTTTGCGGGATTCATTAATTATTAGTGGCGCTTGCTAAGGCAGACATCATCATTATTATTGTCCATACTCGGGGTTGTGTATTTATCATTAGGATTGTTAGTATGACCTCCAAGTGAGGACAGTTGTGCTGTTTGTTTTTTAAAGTGACTGGACAACAAAACAGGTGAAAAAATCCATAAATTAAATGTCGCTCTTTTTTGTCCCTGTGTAACTTTTAAGTAAAAGTTAGATTTTAGTTCAAGTTTCTAATTTTTTAATGAATTGTTATGAATATATACACTGGCTTTCAAAAGTTTAGGACCAGTAAAATTATTACGTTTCTTATACTCATCACGGCTGAATTTATTTGATCAAAAACACTAAATAACACAAAAATAATAATGTTATTAAATATTAAAATGTAAAATAACGGTTTTATATTTTTTATATATACATTAAAATATAATTTATTCCTGTGATGCAAAGCTGAATTTTCAGAATAATTACTCCAGTCTTCACATGATCCTTTAGAAATCATTCTAATATGCTGATTTATTATTAATGTTAGAAACAGTTGTGCTGTTTAAATTTTTTTTGCAACCTGTGATACATTTTTCAAGATTCTTTGCTGAATAAAAAGTTAGAAAGAACAGCATTTATTTAAGATGGAAATCTTTTGTAACAGTATGAACTACAGTTTAAATATTTGGGGTCAGTAAATGTTTATTCTTTCTTTTTTTTTTTTTTGAAAGAAATTAATACTTTAATTCAGCAAGGATGTGTTAAAGTGAGTAAAGACTTTGTTAGAAAAGATTTCTATTTTGAATAAATGCTGTTCTTTTTAACGTTTTATGAAATTTAGTATCACAGGTTCCAAAAAATATTAAACAGCACAACAATTTCAAACACTGATTATAATAATAGATCAGCGTATTAGAATGATTTCTGAAGGATAATGTGACACTGAACACTGGAGTAATGATGCTTAAAATTCAGCTTTGCATCACAGGAAGAAATTATAAATAAATGAAAATTACTTTACTTTTTATTTATTTAAAAATATATTAAGATAGTAAACAATTATTTTAAATTAAAATAATATTTCATAATATTGCTGTTTTTTTCTGCATTTTTGACCATATAAATGCAGCCTTGATGAGCCTAAGAGACATTTAAATCTCACTGATCCCAAACCTTTGAACAGCAGTGTATATAAAAATATTTGAAAGTATTTAAAAAAAAAAAAAATCATCTGAAATATAGAGCAGAAAGAAACAATATTAATAAATAAATTTGGTCAATTTTTTATTTACTTATTTATTACATTTTTATGATATTTTTCTCTTTTTTTTTTTGCGGACACCCTAACACCCTTTTGGAGCCTACTGGGGGCCTCCGGACCCCATTTTAAAACCCCCTTGTCAACAGGACACTCTTTTTTAGCTTACATTGTTTGTCTGCTGATTTACATCTACAGATCAGCAATAACATTTTTCAGGCATATGAAGTGAAACCTAAGCTAAGTGTGCGGTACAGCACTACACAAAAGGCTAGTGATTCAGTTATACAGATTGTATTTATTTATTGAATGTGTCATTTTTTTTTTTTAACACTTCTATTTACATGTGGTAGCTGGTAAAGCCCACAAGCACACAAAGCACTATTCACTGTGGTGTAATGTTCCTGAATCAAATGTCAGTGTGTTTACAGAGGACTGCTCTACTGGCTTTCAAAGAGGGGGGAATCTGTTTGTGGCTAGCTGTGCTTCCTCTGAATCTATCGGCCTGTATCCTTTTTCCCTGCGAGGGCAACATCTCAACACTGGACCTGCCCGGAAAGGCAGGTGTCAGGAGAACCCGATCCCCTCGGGGAGTATAGACCTGTGATTCTGCGTACCAGCGTCTTGTTGAATCCCTTAAGATGACCTCCCTCTGTCCTTCAGCAGTTCTGAGTGGATAGAAAGTTGAGAGAATGAGACAAGAAGGGAAAAAACTCTTATCTCTCAGAAACCGAATCCTTTGATGACACTGACGAATGGATGGTAGGGGTATGTGTGGATCTCTGGCGAAGAGGACGTGAAAGTTTGGAGTAAAGGATGGACAAGTCAGCGTTATTGAATGAGCTTGAAGTCTTAAAGGAATATTCTGGATTGTGGGATGTGATATGTGACCCTGGACCACAAAACCAATCTTGAGTAGCACTGATATTTGGCAGAAATAGCTAATAATACATTGTATGGTTGAAAATTATTAATTTTTCTTTTATGTCAGAAAGGATATTAAGTAAAGATCGTGAAGATATTTTGTCAATTTCCTACTGTAAATATATCAAAACTTAATATTTGATTAGTAATATGCATTGCTAAGAACTTCATTTGGACAACTTTATTTAATTTATTAATAGCTTATTTCAGCTTTCAGATGATGTATAAATCTCAATCGACCCTTACAAACTGGTTTTGTGGTCCAGGGTTACGTATAATTCGTGATATAAAACAGGTTTCAGTGCCAGTTTTTGGATGATTTAACAGGTGAATGTGAAGCTTTTAATTTTATAAAAGCAAAAACAAAAGTCTAACTTTAATGGTAATCAACACTGGTAATGTTAACTGAACTTTAACTTAACTAGTGATATTCATTCAAAGGGACAGCATGACCATGGAAAAACTTAATTGTGCATGTTTTGGTGTAAAAAAAACTTGACTAATATTCTAAAAGAAAACAAAATGTATGATACAACCCCTTTGAATTCTATAACTATGGTGAAATTATTATTCATTGAATCTGTTTTACAATCCGAAAGCCTCGGATTTGCATAATTTGCAATATGGGACTGCTATTAGAATGCTGTTTGTGTATGAGCACTGTCTAATTATAGAGAGACTCTAGCCTGTCCTTGAAGTACATGACTGCTGAGGTGGCTGTAGTTTGCTGCAGTGGTGACTTAAGGGGAGATCAGGGGTCAGTTTTGTTGTTGGATTCTCTGATTCACGCAGCCTCTTATTTGATTACCCTCCTGAAGTCAGGCAGGAGTGTTGATGGTGCAAACAGGTAAGGGTAACAGACAAGGACACATACCTGAAGGCTAAATAACTGCTTTGAATTTTTGGTTGTTTTGTATTTTGTTCTACAGCTTAATTTCAGACATGTGGTCAAACAGCAGATGCAAAAGAAACAAAACACAATCAGCTTAAAGGTTTATTGATACCTTAGACTGCTACCTCTGTATATGCAGCAGCTGTTTAAGAAGTGACAACTAGGATTGTAACGATTCCTCGATTCTGTTTGAGTATTCGATTTTTAAAAAATCCTCAGCTGCTTTTTGCCTGTGTCGAGTAATCGGCAAAATACCGGTAGTGAAGCATTCCACATATTAAACCCATTTAAAATCATAATAAAGCATAATGCATAATGCTACGTAGAATTTACAAACTAAATACATATATGCGATGCAGGTTTAATATATGCGCTTTTTTGTTTTTGTTTTTGTACATGTGTACAGGTTAAGTGGAGTGTCTCAAGCTCCATCTTTGCATGTTGTTGTGAGTTTGGGTTGATTATAACATTTATTTGAGAACGTAACGTGCGCTATTTCATCAGATTTGTAAAGTCAATCATTTACAAACCTACACAAACACAGGAGAACACATTATCTTTCTCATGCTAACTTTTTATCGCGATTTCAAAATAAAAGCTCAAACCCTCACTCTGAGTTTACACATTTTTGTGTCGACATATTCAAGAAATTACAGTGGCTATAGCGTTTCTATCATAAATAAATGACCAAATATTAAAGATTTAAGTGGACATTTGAATTAAATGTTGTTGAGTTAATATTAAACACGGATTAGATCGCGCAGTGAAGTGTAAAAACAATCGTCAGGCCGTTGGCGCCATCTGCAGGCATTTGTTGTAATGCGTAATGCACATTAGTTCTACTGTTTGTTATACATTATGTATATGTTTAACAGTTTTGTTCAATAAAACCATGATTACTTTTGATACTTTATTTGAACTAATTATTATTGCCTCATTGCTATTGTCAGTTTAAAGGCTATTGTTCACTTAGGTCTATTTTTATTACTACAAAAAATAATTCTAATTATCCGATTACTCAATTAATTGTCAGAATAATCGACAGATTACTCAATTGCCAAAAAAATAGTTAGTGACAGCCCTAGTGACAACTTATCAAGAATGAAATCCCCAGTAAACACACACATATCGCAGAGATGTCCCATCTGGAAAGCATTGCATTTTTTTGGTACAACCATCTGATAAACATCTTTAAGTATACATTTGCATACATTTTAAATCAGAAACATCACAAAAACATATGCTGAGTGTCAATCCAACAGCTACTGTACACATCAAATAGAAATCTCTGCTATTACAAGATATCTGTGAAAGCTGTTATGTCTGGTGCGCACACAAGCATGATATATCCAAGGTCACATACGTCTGTAAGGAGAACTGATGTCATCACATCCCGAGTTAATAGGGTCACATCATTGTAATGACGGGTTTGATACTCAGCCTTACTCATGTGAGTGAGTCAGTCGCTTCCTGGATCAGGCACGTGTGTGTGTGTGTCAGTAGACTGCTGGGACTGTGTTTTATTGTGCCTTAACTGCATTATGAATCCATAAATGTCATATCCCTCCAGCAGCGTGGTCTGTGCTGGTTACTGAGGACTAGGTTCTTCCTTCTTTCATATCTGTGATTTTCATTGCCTGGAGATATGTTCTTGCTGTATGGATATATATATATATATATATATATATATATATATATATATATATATATATGGTTCTTTAAACTGGAAATGCTTTTATAATACACACAAGATATAAATGGGTTGTATAGAGTGTGTGAGTTAGTAGTGTTGAGTGTAAACTAAACGTAGACACTACTAACTTTACTGCATCTTTTTAATAACATGCCAGCCTGTTTTCCTCAGTGACAAGCTAGTGTATAAATAGTGTATAAGATTTTTCTTTTTTTTTTCATTTTAGTAAGTTGATTCCTTTGCACGAATTATGTGAAGAAACCAATTTAAAAAGAAACCTGAATATCTAATACAGGCTTTTTTTTTTATACCAGAGCATTTAGCAAAACACTACACTACCAGTCAAAAGATTTTTAATGTTTTTTTTTTTTTAAAGAAGTCTCTTCTGCCCACCAAGCCTGAATTTATTTGACCCAAAGTACAGCAAAAACAGAAATAATTTTACTATTTAAAAGAACTGTTTTCTATTTGAATATGTAATTTATTCCTGTGATTTCAAAGCTGAATTTTTAGCATCATTACTCCAGTCACGTGATCCTTCAGAAATCATTCTAAAATTTGTATTTGCTGCTCAAAAACATTTATTGGTATCTTTATGTTGAAAACAGCTGATTAGAATTTTTTTCAGGTTTCTTTGATGAATAGAAAGTCCAGAAAAACAGCATTTGTCTGAAATAGACATTGAAATGTCTTTATCATCACTTTTGATCAATTTAACACACCCTTGCTAAATAGAAGTATTAATTTCTATAATTCCCAACCCCCAGAATTGTTGGAATGGTATAGTGTATAATGTTACAAAAGCCTTTTATTTCAGATAAATGCTGATCTTTGGATCTTTCTATTTACCAAGAAAAAATTTAGTCAACTGTTTTAAATATTGATAGTAATAATATTAATAAAAAATGCGTCTCTAACAGCAAATTAGCATATTAGAATGATTTCCGAAGGATCATATGATACTGAAGACTGAAGTAATGATGCTGAAAATGTAGCTTTGACCGCAGGAATAAATTACATTTTAAAATATATTCACATAGAAAGCAGTTATTTTAAATAGTAAAAATATTTCACAATATTACTGCTTTTGCTGTATTTTGGAGCAAAAGAGACTTTAAAAAAACATTTAAAAATCTTACTGTTAAAAAAAATTTGACTGGAGTTGTATTTTTTTTATTTTTTGCTAATGTATCTGTTTACATTTAATGCTGCAAAAGAAGTAAGGCTCTGATTTATATTCTAAATTATATTAATTGTTAAATTATTATGTATATTGTATTATCTAACTATAAGTTAAAGATATTGCCCAAATGCATTTATCTGTTTTTTGTTAGCAGCTTGTATTTCAACAATTTTAAATAATGAGTACCTTGTTGCTTTCCATTATTCATCATCAAAAACTTGACTAAACTAGGTCCAGTTATTGAAAATGGTTAGATGAAAACCATATGAATCCAACAATACATCATCAAATGTAAACCTTTACACAGATTGGGTCACTGCTGATATCAAATGTCCTGATGAAGGTAAACCACTATAATACAATGAATCTGTTAAGTTCATGTTTTCCCAAGGAGTAGAGGAATTTCTGTTTTTCATCTGAAAGGCAGCAGCCGCATGTGCAATAATTATCCATTACCATCTCCAAATCTGTGAATTTTAAATAGGACTAGACTGCATTAAATTAGTCTTTTTTTACTAAAAGGAGTCTATAAAAAAGTCTATAAAAACAGTTTTGGCTGCAACATTAACAATTCATTGACTGTTGTTTGAAAAATAGTATTTGTGAAATATTCATGATGGATTTGTTTTAGCACAAATCATATTACTTATTCATTCATTGGATGTCATGGAAATTCATCAGTGGCCATTAAAATTCGCTTAAAAATGCCTCAAAATGCTCCTAACCAGCAGCCTTTAGAGTTTTGGCTGCAGTGTAGTGCTGCATCCCACGTTCAGGGTTTGGCTTCCTGGTTGGATCAAGTGAATGCACATGTAAGCAGTCTTTTAGCCAGGAACACTGCATTTGTTTTTAAGGGTTATTTTCGATTACTCTTAGACTTTGATTGTTTTTGGTGCCAACAGCTCTTCTTTATTATTTATTCATTCATTTGCATTGTGATGCAGAACTGTGCAGCGTTGACCTCAAAGGGGCTGTTTGACCAGGGCTTGACAGAGACATTGTCAAGCGTTGTTGCCTCAGAGTGATATAAAGTACATCCACACTATATTTTCATAAAGTCTGCTTTCTTCAGCTTCTTTCTTCACCATCCTAGGCACGCTGTGATTTATTTTCATTGTTAATGATTCAGTGTTAATATCATACTGCAACTGAAAGCAACCAGCTTCACTTATCCTTGGGAAAAGCAAAGTAGCAGCACAGCGGAGAACATGTCTTCTTGATGCCAACTGGCCCCAAACGTTATCCAAATAAGGCATTAGGACTAACAGTGCTATTAGCTCCTGCGTGCATACAAATGGCTTATCTCCCTGGTTCGTCTCTCTGCTGTAGCCCATGGGTAGCGCTTGGCGTGGTGATTTTCGTGTGTGGCCGCTGTAGAAACGCTGACTTGCTGGAAGTGTCTGGCTGTGATGGATGGTTCTTTGAGATCCGTGTGCAGGCCTTATCCCTGAGAGAACAGCTTCATACTCCACCTTTGACATGTTCTACAGGCGGCCTTGTTGGAGTCGATCGCCACTAGCTCACAGCTGAACACCCCACTCCTCACAGCATGCTGTTAATTGGCTCTTTAATTGTCTTCAACCTGGCAAGTCTAGGCATGTTGTACTTACAGGCTAGCAACATAGAGCTGTTATTTTAACCTCAATCAAATCTTTCAAAGAGGTCAGTAATTCGGTTGAATATTGAGTTTGATATGAACTGTTGCTCCAGAATGGTGTAAATAAATATTCATGCAACACTTACAATGCAAAATACATTGAATTTTGTTACTTAGACTTAAATTACCAACGCTATCTCATGCAAGACGTGAAATATGTACCAATAAGTACATATCACTGCAGATTCCAACAGAAATGAACACTAGAGGAGGTAAAACAACGAGCACTTGTAATCGTTTTCGTACACTGTTATGATTACAGCTCCATATGTTTCGCTTTCCGGTGTTGAACCCCGCCAGATTACTACCCCACTAGTATTGGTAGGTTTAGGGTTAGGTGTCAGGGAGGGGTTAGGATTAGGCAATCATGTGGCGATTTCAACGAGAGAGGGTAATAATTTTGAAAATGGACACAACACAGGATGTAATAAGCTTGCTCGGTAGCTCAGCCGGCACAGAATTGGACTTCTTGGGTACGAATCCTGTGAAAAACATCACTCACGATAAAAGAGCTGAAAGAAGAGATCGAAAAACAAGCTAAAATGCCATGCTTGCGATTGCGTTTTTCCGTCACATTAGCTTTTGCTCATACTGTCAGGTATTATTACGTTATTTTAAAACATCACGGAGCATTAGAATTAGAGCGCCACTCAACGGACATTTCAAATCAGAACTGCAGTGACACATACAAAATCGACGTCACATAAACGCACAATATGTACATTCATCTGTTCCAGGGAAAAAAAAACTAACATTTTTTTAGCGCCACTCAGTAGACATTTCTGCAGTGATATGTACTTATTGGTATGTATTTTGTGTCTCGTGAAAAAGCTACCACAGGTACGTTTTTGTCATGAGATCAGGTTGACCAGTTCATACGTATTTTATGAGGTGGCTAATTCGTACAAATTTGTACAAACCTGTGCGATTTGTCTAGACCCTAGTGACGGGTAGGTTTAAAGGCAAGGTTGGGGTTGGTCATTCGTACGAATTTATACGAATTGGGTAATACGTAAAAATTTAGCAAAAATTAGCCACCTTGTAAAATGTGTACGAAATGCCATGAGTTTGGGTTGAAATTACTGATAACTTAAATTCTTCTTAACGCAGAGCTGTCGTATGCCATTACAAATCTTGAAATATGCACACAAGATGCATATATTGATTTATTGCGTTTTTTGAGCTTGGCAGTGTAAATCACCATCTACATTTGTTGCATGGAAAAGAAAACCATGGACATTATGCAAATTCTGCAAACAGAAAAAGACATGAAGGAGAGGAAATTATAGCTTTTGATTTCTGAGTGAACTTTCCCTTTAATAGAAGAATGGCATTTGAGCAAAGAGGCAAATATTATCTATAAATAGCTTGTCAGCATGTGTTTTAATTGCACTACATGAAAGCTCATTGTGATTGATATATGGAATCAAGGACTACTCTGGGAGGTTTTACAATGTAGTGTAAAGGCATTTGAAAATATTAAAATTCTAATTTTAAATTTGAATTAAATTTAATTCAAGCCAAATTTATTTTTAAGACACCTAGGCCAAAATCAATTGGTCGAACTGTTTATGATAAGAAGGCTTTCCAATTCTAATGGTTTCAGTTCATACATTCAGAGCCATATAGTAACATACTCAGAGAAACTCAGAGCCTTAAGTATGTCTGGCCTTTAATAAACCAGACTGTGAGCAGCCAGTTCATTGCAGGTACTATTCAGAAGTGAATGGTTTTTTTAATTAGCAAGGCTGTTCGAGTCTGTCTCTGTGCTTGTGGGATAGAACTTGTTGAGTCGTTTTGTTACATAATCTACACATTAAGTAATAGCTCTTCCATTAAATAGAGTGATGTAGAGAGACTGTATCACCCACCTGACTCTGTTCAGCTGCCTAATAACATTTATCTCAGTTCAGAGTGGGAGGAGCATTTGAATCCTCAGCTGATGTCAGAACAATGGTGACTGGGGAATTGTTACTGATTGTCAAAAGTCTGATCAATAACCTTCCTAGTTTTTGTTTTTGCTTGCCATAATAGAACGTAGTTCTGTAATAGGGAGATAGTTCAACCAAAAATGAAAATTCTGTCATTATTTTCTTACCCTCATGTCGTTCCAAACCCTTAAGACCTTTGTTCATCTTCGGAACACAAGTTAAGATATTTTTGATGAAATCCGAGAGCTTTCTGACCCTGCGTAGACAGCAATGCAACTGGCATGTTCAAGGTCCAGAAAGCTAGTACGGACATTAAAATAGTCAATGTGACATCAGTGGTTCAACTTTAATGTTATAAGGCTATGAGAATACTTTTTCATAAAATTAAGTTTGAACCACTGATGTCACATGGATGTGACATATGAATAGAGTGTTTCCACGACATCATCAAGCGGCCATATTGGCAGCACTGAATGTAAATGATTCCACTGAACTGTGTGGAACTGACAAATTTTTTGCTGATTATTGCTGCTGAAAATCGCCAATTATTGTCATGTTTTGGGTTGTAGTAATTAGAGGTTGACCGATGTATCGGTTTTGCCGATTAATCGGCACTGATAGTTGATTGGCGGAACTATCGGTTATCGGCAAAAATCCACGCTGATAGTTTTTTCCGGGTTCGGTCCGTTGCTGGAGCAGCTGAGAAGATCGTCAGTTTTGCCCGTTGTGTGACTAACATATTTTTATATTTTGATTAGATAACCACAAATGTTTTAGAATAGAAGCAGTTAAATTGTGAAAGTGCACAATATCCATATGTATGCAATTTCAGTACTGTGGCCTTTGATTGTTGATGTAATGGTAGCATTTTACAATACGAGTCCATTTGTAAAATTAAGATTGATAAAAGCTGTAGAATAGAAGTATTGTTCCTTGTTAGAGTGTGTTCATTTTAGCATTTACTGATATATTTTAAAAATGTTAGTTGCTTTTGTTAATATTAATGAACAATGAACTAACTGTAATGATCAATATATAATTAATATTAATATTTTTATTCATTTACGAAGTATGGTTCAGTAGGCTACTTTTTTTAAATAGTAGAGCACTATTTATTTTCCGTTCAGTATCCATTGTAAAAACTATCGGTCGATTAATCGGTGTGGTCCAACCTAGTTATCGGTATTGCTAAAATCCAATATTGGTTGACCTTTAGTACTAATCAGTTGGACCAGGAAGAATATTTGGAGTACTATAGACTGCCAAAAGTTATAACAAATCAAAGAGAAAAGTACAAAAAAACTGAGGAACAAAAAGGGGTTTTGTGGTTGGCCAAACTGAACCAGGATTTTCAGGGCAAGAATCTTGACAACATTCGTGTTTGCTCTTATCATTTCCAGTCAGGTAGGTCAAATATTAGGCTAATATCTTAATTAATACTGCTCATATGTATATTTACCACCTATTAATTTCAGTTTGTCACAATATCCTACTTACTAAGTCCTACCTTTACTACCTTTAAGAGAAGAACACTGATAATACTCTAAGATGAAGCATATGGAATTACTTTGCATATTTACTAACATTTAGCTCATTTCTACAGCATGGTGGGAAGACAGGAATATAATTTCAGTCTGTCTTCTCAGTTTTTAGATGTATTGTTGTTTACATGTGTCAAGCTCAATTATGCAACCTTGTTATTAAAGCTGTAGTAAGAAAAACTATTGAATAAAAACATAGATTTGGTTCCAAATCAGACAACTTAATTATATTACATTTGCAACCATAGTAACACTGTTTTCGCATCATTTGCCAACCATGTATCAGACTGAACTGACTGAAAAATAGATCATTAACAAAATAACACCAAAGGAAAATCATGATACCCTGCACCTGGAATGAGTAACTGGGTTACTGTGGAAATTAAGATTTGCCTACTGTATCAATAACACACTGTGCTATAGGCATGTAACATCTCATTGATTCTTTTATGAATAAGTTATTATTAAGTAACTGTTGAGTAACAGAGTGTGAGTGAGTGGCATGACAGCAACTGTGTGTTGGGAACTCATTGGAAGCAGGTGTTGGTTCTCTTCTATGACATTCTATTGTGTGATATTGCTATATTTCTGAACTTCGCGTGACGGCCGGAACGGTGACCAGCGCTGTCCCCACCTTTGTGTAACGAAGTCTGCTCAGGTCAGGTTGGCGCAGGAAGTGTGGAAGGACGTCAGCAGAATTTGACCCAGATAGCTTTCCTCCACTTTGAGTGCTCCACACATCAAACCAATTTATCCCCCTCCTGTTAGTGTCAGAGCGTATTAGCACTGACTGCGTGACTGTGAGTCTGCCTGATGCGGTTCAGTAACCTGCAGGGTCACGCGCTCATCCGAGAGAATATGACTGGGAGTTTGTACCTACATAGGGTGTGAACACAGCGTCACCCAGCCTTAATGACACCTAATGGCTACTCCTCAAAAATAATCCTTGAGCAAAACCCTCAAGATGCAGAAAGCTGGGGATTGTGTAATACTGTACGTGGAGGGCCAGCTCTCACCAGGTGTGAAATATTGCTGCCTTCAAGTCCTCCTGAGAAGTCCCTAATTACAAATTCAGAAAGTGTAGTGATTTAAAGTAATTGTGGTCTGAATAAAATAAATGTGTTGGGCAGTTTCATATTTCTTTTATTTTGATATTTTTATACTTGTGCAGTTGATGTTTATGTATGTTATCATTGTCTTGCAGCCACAGAAGATGATGGGGAATGTACAGTATAGTTTTGCGCTCATAGGCCCATAGGCCTTTTCTTGTATACAGTATATATACATATACAGTACAATGCACCGTGCAGTGCTCCATACTGCTGTTTGTTTTACAGTATTGGCCATGAGAAAGACATAGAGCTAAAGAATACCATGTTTACTCTTACCGGGCAACTCAGAGAGCAACTTGTTTGTGTAGGATAAACAGAGAGTGAAGAGGCGGCCCTGCTTACAGTTCACCAGTGCACAGCAGCTACTATCATTCAGTAGTGAGTGAACAAAAGGGAGAGGATGGAGAGAGTAGACAGGAGCACAGAGGAGGTATAAGTGTAGCTATACTACCTACACTAGTGCACTACCTACACCACCCACACTTTGCATCAGTGTTGTGTCCTATGATTTAGATGCACTAATCCGTGTTTCATTTTTTTCATTTTTGTGAATAGTGATTTAGATAATAGATAATTTAGCATTAAAGTATCTTAAAATGATCTTGACCATCTCAACTGTATCCAAAAGTTAAAATCAAACAAAAATGTATTTTTGATATATGTTGAGTGATGGCGTAATTTTATTTATTACATAAAAATTATTTTTACATAAAAAAGGTGGTAACAGTATACATAAAAAAAAAAAAAAATTGTAATATTATTTATATATATAATGTGGTAACAGTATACATAAAAAAATTAACATTGTAATATTTATATATATATATATATATATATATATATTGTATTATTTATTTTATTTTATTGTTTTTACACAATTTTAAAGAATGTTACTTTTCTGTAAGGTGGTATTATGTGGAAACAGTATGTATAATAAGTAAATAAATAAATTGTCAATTATTATTATTTACCATTTTTCCTTTGTTTGCATTTTATACATTTAATCTTTTTAAGTTTATTTAATCTTTATTACTTTAAACTGTATTTAGATACCTGGTTTGCTAAATGGATCATAAAAAAAACCTCATATAATATTTATTTGACTTAATTAGGTTGATAGTAAATATTTTCAGAAGGTTAAATATTTTTGACATATGTTGAGTGATAGCTTAATTTAGTTAAATATAGTATTTGTAACCCGGTTATACATTCTGATATTTTATTTTATTTTTTATTTATTTTTCATTCTATTTTTATTTTTTTTATTTCATTTCATTTCATTTTATTGTTTTTACACAATTTTAAAAAATGTTACTTTTCTGTAAGGTGGTATTATGTGGTAACAGTATGTATAATAAATAAATAAATAAATAAATAGTCAATTTAAGGTACATTTCATTATTATTATTTACCATTTTTCCTTTGTTTGCATTTTATAATTTTAATCTTTTTATGTTTATTTAATCTTTATTATTTTTTAACTCTATTTAGATACCAGGTTTGCTAAATGGATAATAAAAAAAACCCTCATATAATATTTATTCAACTTAATTGGGTTGATCGTAAATATTTTCAGAAGGTTAAAGTGGACAAAAATTATGTATTTGTAAAATATGTTGAGTGATAACTTAATTTAATTAAATATAGCATTAGTAACCCTGTTATACATTCTGATAGTTTATTTTATTGTATTTTATTGTATTTTATTTTATTGTTTTTACACAATTTTAAAGAATGTTACTTTTTTGTAATGGGGGTATTATGTGATAACAGTATGTATACATCAAATAAATAAATAAATGAATAACTATAACCATTTTAAGATACATTTCATGATTATTATCTGTCATTTTTTTCCTTTGTTAGCATTTTATAAATTTTATCTTTTTATTTTTTTATGTGTGTTTAATCCTTATTGATTTAAACTATATTTAGACACCAGGTTTGCTAAACGGATAGTAAAACCACTCATATTATATTTATTGCACTTCATTAGGTTGACAATAAATATTTACAGAAGGTTAATTACCTCCTTTCACTGAACGTTTCAATGATTTTTATTTTAAGTGTCCTATTTTGACTGCTATTTGTGGAAAGTGTCTGTAAATAATAAGTTACCTCCGCCACTGCTCTGCTTCCTGACAGAGATCTGCTCATTTTAACTAGACCAGAGAGACCGCACAGGTGACGTCAGCCCTGCAGAGAGAGGAAGTCATAGTCCAGTACACAGATCGCTGTTACATGCTCACACACACGTTTACACAGCGCATTAACATTTTCTTACTGTCACCTTGTAGGCTTTAATGAGGCTGTAAGTGTATATCAGTGTCTGGCCATACGCACACACACACACACACCTGCATGTTATGTGCAAAGCAGATATTATAACAGTCACGGTGTTGAGCGCCAGTGTCCTGCGGGCACCTGCTCTGGGTGGGATGTTTCTCCGCACGCCGAATGGAAACTCTAAGAATAGGCATGTCACCTGATGGGGGCTGATAACACACTATTGATGGCTCCGTGGCGCTGAGTGAGACTTGAGGGTGCCGAGTCCCGGGTGTGAATCACCCCGCTGTCTGCTGTTAACACCCTCACGTAACCCCTACTAAATGCTGGGCTTAGACACACACTTTTAAATCAGACATCATATTTCTCTAATTTGGTTTGTGCTTATCTTTTATTGTTGGAACGGTGTAGTCAAATGCTCTTTTATCCCACCGTTTTGTGGTTCATCCGTTATGAAAAAGGAGTTCATCTCCTAAATATTGTTAATCCAATCCAAGCCCCATTTGCCAGACATAATCCAGAGCCATTAGATGAAACAAGAGTGTATTATTATGACCTGGACTGACTGTACCACACACACCTGCCCATCTCGGCTCTATTAAAGCCAGTATGTTTCATTCGAAGCGCGTGGATGATGCAGTGCTCGCTTTAGACGTGGTGTTTCGTAGTGCTTAGAACCGTGTGACTACGTTGTGAGGCACAGGAAAATGTTTTCAGTATTCAGCGCTAAATTGGATAAATAGAAGGTTGGGTTTCATGCTGTGTCTGTACTGGACAGTTACGCTGTTGTCGGAACAAAACTAGATGGGCCTCATTATAATCAACAGAGCTGTCTGCCGTCGACGCGCTCCACATTTACTCTCGCCGCTTATTTTCTCCATCCGTCTCAAATAAAGTGGTTTTTATCATGAGTTGATTGCTATGAAGTTTGGAATACATTTAAATAACCTGAAATGAATATATTTTTGGTCCCTGAAGGAAATTTTGTCTTGGATCTGTGGCGCTGTACGCAGAGATAAAACACGATTGCTCTCTTTCAAATCATTATATAAACTTCTGTCCGTAACACCAAAGCCAGCTCATGATGTTTCTGGGCTCTGGCCTACTTATTTAAATCATCTTTGTTTTTAACCATATCTTTCCCAAGTAAGCCATTTTCTGTGAATATGTGAGACTTCCCATTCATTAGCAGCTATAGGATAATAACTAGAAGAATAACAAAGAAAGTACAGTAAACAATAACTCAATTTGCAATGCAAAACAGTGTGTTTATGTTTGTGATCAGGGGCATATAAGTGGTGTGTAGGTGCACATGACCAAATTAAAAAATGCTGGGTAAATAACAATTCTGTGTTTGGAAACAGTGATGACCTTCTTTGTGGGCGAAGCCTGTCTGGTGGCAGAAAAAGACAGTTTTCAAGTAGCAGTCGATGGAAGCCATGGAATAAAAGAATAGGAAGTTTATATTTTAAAATTCTGACTACTCTCACAATTCTGAGATTACATCTCGCAATTCTGTAAAAAAAAAAAATCAGCTCATCTTTCTCTCTTTTCTCCTCGGCTCAGAATAATGAGTTTGTGTCCCACACTTCTGGCTTTTTTCCTCAGAATTGACAAACTCGCTATTGTTGAGTTAAATCCAGTTATAAAGTGTGTTATAAATTGCAAGAAAAAAGTCAGAATTGTGAGGTAAAATAGGCAAATGTTATGTCAAATGTTATAGGTTTAAACAGTATTTTATGCTGTAACTGTAGGGCTAATACAATATGTCCTCTATAAACTGCATATGTGAATATTATGTGGCCAAATTGTTTAAATCAGATTTATTCTTTAAAAGTAGAGTAATCATAGCAGGTTTCATCCATAGTCTGTCTGTTTAAACATCTGCGTTTAGTTTCAAGTGTCGATGACAGTATTCTATAAAAATGAGTTGCATTCCGATTCTAACATCCAAAGGCACAACAATACATTTTGCTCTTCTTCCATGGATTTTACCTGTTTGCCTCCACTTTACCAGTGTTTTTTCGGCACCACAATGAGTGTGCATCTGTGAGTGACGCAACTGTGACGTCTGCTCCAAATTGGTCTACAAGTTCAGACATAATGCTGTGTTCCAGACAACTAGAAATTCAGAATTTTCCGACTTCCTACTTGGAAATAACATCTGGAACTCTGCTTGAACCTCAGCAGGATGTATCATTTGACGTCACTGCTTCCAACTAGCAGTGTGGAGCTACCTTATGTCAAACTTAAAAACATTAGACATTAAAATTATATCCTTATCATTTCATCAGCTGTTTTCAAAACAAAATTAAGTATTTTAGGTTTTTTTTCTTCTGTTTTTGTCATAATTGACCGGCATATGTTAACGTGAACTGTCATTTACTGGAACACACTGAAGTTGGAAGTGGGATATTTCAGCTTGGCTGTTCCCACTTCTGACCTTGTTCACTCATTTGCATATTGACATGGTTGACAGCTGTTAATGCACAATAACTGTTATAGATCAACTAACTGTAATACTGTCTAAGATTTCCTTTCGAACTGAAAGCATAAATCTAGGCTACGTGCTGCCGGTTTAACAGCCAAACGCAAAACGGTGACGCTTTATTATCTTGGCAGCGCTAAAACCGGCAGCCCACACCAAAATAAAACCTTGCTATTTTAGGTTTGAAAATGTTGAAAGTTCAGATTAAAAAAGTAAATACAGTACTATAAAATAATTGTGTTTTTATTAAGGCTGTGAAACCATTAATCGTGATTAATCGCGTACAAAATAAAAGTTTGAGTTTGCCTAATATATGTGTGTGTACTGTCTGTAATTAATATGTATATATAAATACACACAAATTAATGTATATATTTAAGAGAAATATGTTATTTATGCACAAAATACTTTTTTATATTTAATATAAATTCTGTAAAAATTATAATAATACATATACTTGTAAATATTTCTCAAATATATACATGAATGTCCTTGTATTATATATACATTATAATTACACACAGTACACACACATACACTAGGCAAACTCAAACTTTTATTTTGTATGCGATTAATCGCAATTAATCGTTTGCCAGCCGTAATTTTTATATTAAAATATAATAGTATTATCACACTGTATTTATTTTGTTTATTATTTTATTAAAAAAATAATTATGTAAATAAAGTGGAATAATAGTATTCTTACTATTATTAATTAATTAATGATTATTATTTTTTTTATAGTATTATTATTATTTTTTTTTTTAATGGGTCACACTGTGTGCAGTGTGAGCAGTGAGCACCAAACCAAGGGCCAGTTTTACTAAACAGGGCAAATTAGCATGAGAGACAAACAGTGCCGATAATTTACTAACATCTCATTTACATATGTGATCATGGACCACAAAACCAATCTTAGGTAGAACAGGTTTATTTGTAGCAATAGCCAACAATACATTGTGTGGGTCCAAATGATCAAATTTTCTTTTATGGCAAAAATCATTAGGATATTAAGTAAAGATCATGTTCTATGAAGATATTTTGTAAATTTCCTACTGTTTTGTAATTTCCTCCTGCTGTAAATATATCAAAACTTACTTTTGGATTAGTAATTTTGCTAAGAACTTCAATTGGACATTTTTAAAGGCGATTTTCTCAATATTTAGATGATTTTCAAATAGTGGCCAAATGTTGTCCTGTCCTAACAAAGCATACATCAATGGAAAGCTTATTCATTTAGCTTTAAGATGATGTATACATCTCAATTATAAAAAATGGACACTTATGACTGGTTTTATGGCCATAAACCAAGTGCAGTGCAAATTAGCTTAGTAGCAAATAAAGAATAAAGAAATAAAGAAGCCACAGTACGTTGAAAAGAACCAGAGACCAAAAAATAAAGGTTTGCTAGAAGTATTGATAGACCTGGTATGGTGTGACTCCTAGTTGAGGATTCCAAGTCGTCTTTTATTTCCTGGAGCAAATTAAAAATAACATGGCTTGGCAAACAATATGTTAGAATAATGTGTTCTTCTGGCATTCCAAATAAATTAGTACATGTGGAAAAAATCCTTGCCCTTCTACCATGCGCTTTCTGTTCTCTGCAGTGCCTCCTCCTAGCAACAATAATTGCAGCCATTTCAAGCGCAAAATAGTTTAAGACTTAAGCTTTTTTGGGGTGTTAAATAATGGTGCAAATGCCAGTAAACTGATGAGCGCAAACATTAGTAAAAAACGTTGCGTGATTCATTTGAATACTTTCCCCCCATAAATTTTGCGTCTGAAAGGGAAAATCCTAATAAATAAAATAACTGTGTCCACGCCTTTTCAGTGCTAATTCTTTCTTTGATACCAAAAGACGATTTCCGCTGACTCATGCTGTTAGTAAAACTGACCCCAAATCTTCAGGTGCTCTTATGAGAACCAGAATGAAAAAGTGATGTGCACCCTTGTTTATGATAATGAATAAAAATATAATAAATACCAGATTGCAGTATCAAACAGCATAACAGACTGATTTTGTACAGCTAAAATAACTGGAAGCAGCTGACACGGAAAGCCTTGCACACTGAAGTAAAAAATGGCTGTGCTTATGTTAAAACTGTGAATAAGCAATTGTTCCAACGCTTGCTGTACATTACGTGTCAACTCACTGACTAGTTAAATTTGAAAAGATGTAGCATTGCACATTTTGCACAAGACGTCAGTTGCTTCCAGTGTAGGCACAATGTTATTTGGTATAAGCAAGAAAATTAAAATGTCATTTTATTTTATTATTCTTATTCTAAAAAATATAGAATTAAAACTTGATTTTAGTCCCAAGTAATAATGTTAGTTCATTCATTAACACTGGTGTGCTGGCCAACAGATGGAAACCACAGTTCTGGATGAATGTTAAGATCTGTGCAGAATCCAATTACGGATGTCATTATCGTAGCACCTCAGCTTCCATCTCTTCTCTCGATAATAGCCGTCTCTAACAGCCACAAATGCATGTGTCAGCAAAGGACCCGGCAGCCACTGCCCCAAGACACGTTCAGTATGGATTTACAGTCAGCAGTAAGAGCACAACGTGAAATTCTAATCCCTCCTGTTTGTTTTTTTATGACCATTGTTATACCTTTTTTTATAAGAGTAATGGAGTTGTTCAGCAGGACATTTTCTGCCAGTCTGTGTGTCCCAAAGATAAGGTGAAAAAACAATGCAATTTCCAGGGGAAAAATGTGTTTGTTGCATATGTTTTACAGTAGCAGAAGCTACATGTCGGTTAATTGCGGTCTGATGCTGTTTTCACTTTCAGCTCACTAATGATAAGTGACTGCAAGGGAATTACAAACCACTTATTACTGACTTCATGACTTATTCATGACTCTCCAACATGACAATTCCAAGTGATGCATGCTTAGTTTAGTCAGTATGCACGGGGGACAGCATTATTTTCAATTCCTTGTGAGAATGTGTGTTTGTTTTAGGAGTGAGGTGCATAACGTTTGTAGCTTCTGGAGTTTTAGATAATTCTGTGTTCTTGGAGTAGCACTTAACCTCGCCCCTGTGTTTGAAGTCTTCAAATATTTTACGGTGAAAAGCAGCGCTGGCATCGAAATTAATGAGAGCATGTAATGACGAATGAGGACTGATATGAAATAATATTGAATTATTCAGCATTAGGGTTGAAGGAACCTTTTCCATTAAGAAAAATACTACAACCGAATGATTTTCATGCTCATCAGTGTTTACTTCAACATTCAGAACGCTGTCCTAAAATACTCTGACAGTGTTTCCTGCACCAGTATTTAGAGACTATTTCATCTAGAATTGTGATATTCAGATGAACAGCATGATTGTTGAGTGTGACGTTGATATTATACAACAGCTCAGTAAACAGCAAGTTTATACTGATTGCTACATTTAGACTGTGTTCAAGTAGGCATGAAGACTGCAAGTTTGTGTAGAACTTTTGATTACCTGATGGGAGACACTTAAAGTGTTGTAAAAATACTACAAAGTTTTTACAGCTTCATTTACACATTTTGATTTTCAATGCTTTGCATTTTAAAATAAACTTCTGAATGTCTGTTCAGTACTCCCTATGTAACAAACAACACAGTTTAGCTGTGCTGCTTCTAATTAAATGGTTAGTTCACCCAAAAATGAAAAGTAGCCCATTATTTACTCACCTTCCAGGTATCCTAGGTGTATATGACTTCCTTCTTTCAGACGAATCCAATCGGAGTTATATTAAAAATTATCCTGGCACTTCCAAGCTCTATCATGACAGTGGGCGGGTGTTTCTCTTCATCAGTCCAAAACAAGTCCAATAAAGTGTATCTATCCATAATAAAAAGTGCCTTATACTGCTCACAGGGTAAATGAAGGCCTCCTGTATCCATGTTTTAAACATAATAATCATTTTAAAGGAGAAGTCCACTTCCAGAACAACAATTTACAAATAATTTACTCACCCCCTTGTTGTCCAAGATGTTCATGTCTTTCGGTCTTCAGTTGTAAAGAAATTATGGTTTTTGAGGAAAACATTTCAGGATTTTTCTGCATATAATGAACTTCATTGGTGCCCCAAATTTGAACTTCAAAGCTTCAAAGGGCTCTAAATGATCCCAGCCGAGGAGGAAGGGTCTTATCTAGTGAAACAATCAGTCATTGTTGTTGAAAAATAAAAATTCGTATACTTTTTAAGCAGCTCGTGTAGCACAGGTTCTGGGATGTGCGTTCTTGAACGATTCCTTAATTTTGAACGAATCGTTAACGTGACTCGGGAAGAACAAGTCGTCTCGGGGAGTGATTCATTAATTCGTGCATGCGCAACATCCTATTAGGTTCTTTACTGTAATTAGTTCACCTGTTTCGAGTCTTCGGGTTTTTCGAGTTGTTCGTTCATCTTATGGGGCTGTCATGTGATGCTGATTTTTGTTTTCCGAAAAAAATTAATGATTGTTTCACTAGATAAGACCCTTCTTCCTCGGCTGGGATCGTTTAGAGCCCTTTGAAGCTGCATTTAAACTACATTTTGGAAGTTCAAAATTGGGGCACCAATGAAGTCCATTATATGAAGAAAAATGCTTAAATGCTTTCCTCAAAAAACATAATTTCTTCACGACTGAAGACAGAAAGACATGAAAATCTTGGATGACAAGGGGGTGCGTAAATTATTTGTGAATTGTTGTTCTGGAAGTGGACTTCTCCTTTAATGTAGCTTACTGTTGTACACAGAAACTGCTCTGGGCAGATGACGCAGGACGTCGGCTTTGTGCATACGCCGCTCAGATGTGATGAACGCAAACGCGTCGTGGAGAAACCGGAATAAAACAATGGTCACAAATTAGAAGTAGAAAATGAGGATTGTAAGAACAATGATGGAGGAGTTTGATATAAACCATGAGGAGACTGGTTTTCCTTTGAAAGTAAAGAATCTTTGCTTCCTTTGCTCCTGTAAACAAACATTGGTTTTCACAAGACTCACACACAGACACGCGCAACACCGACGTCCTACATCAACTGCCCGGAGCTGCTTCTGTGTACAACAGGGCGCAAGCTAGATTAAAGTGATTCTTAAGTTTAAAACGTGGATACTTTTCTTATAGAAAAAACATTGATTTTCTACAGGAGGCCTTTATTCATTCCCCGGAGCCTTGTGAGGCCCTTTTCATTATGAATGGGCGCACTTTATTGGACTTGTTTTGGACTAATGAAGAGAAAAACCCACCTATTGCCATGATAGAGCTTGGAAGTGGCAGGATAATTTTTAATGCAACTCCGATTGCATTCATCTGAAAGAAGGAAGTCATATACACCTAGGATGCCTGGAGGGTGAGAAAAAAATGGGCTAATTTTAATTTTTGGGTGAACTATCCCTTTAAGTGATTCCGAACATTTAGCAAAATTCACATACTGTACTTTCCTCTGCACCAATAAAATGTGTAACGCTTCACATTTTACTCCCAAATTATATGTAATATCTAATTAATTTAACTGACACTACAAAGTTTTTCTTGGCATCCCATGATTTCGGGGTATATGAGTTCCTGAACTTGATGGGACAGACCTACAGTAGTAGTGTTTTGTTTCTGAATGAATCAGTGTTTTTGAATGAATTGGTTGAATGAATGATTCAGTGACTCTTTGTCAATGGCTGAATTTGAAAAAAGCGTACTATTCTAAGTGCTTCTAGCATATTTTTTGAAGGCAGAGTGGTTTGGTAGTATGCTATTCCAAATTTAGCCAGACTTTTTTTTTTCTTTTGTTTCTAATTATAAATAAGTTTTGAACAAACTGGTTAAATGAATAATTCAATGACTCAGTCACTTCTGAATAAATCTGTGTTTTTGAACAAATCACTGGAATAAACAACTCACTTGGAATAAATGAATAAATGACTCACTTGTAAAGACATTCACTTGTCGTCACTTACTGGTTTAGCGTTTTATAAAAACATCTCTTAGCCAGTCAAATTGGACGTTAGTAACTTACTGTTGTATTATTTTTATTTTTGTATTTAAGAAGCCATCATGGTTGTTTTAGTACATATCAAGGCACAAAAAAAGTGTGCAATTTATATACTTTTTAACCTTAAAAACTCGTCTTGTCTAGCTTTGCCATGCGCATGCGAACTCTGGGTAATGTCAATACTGTTAGGGTATGTCGAAAAAATCCCATCTCATTTTCAACTTCAAAATCATCCTACATCGCTGCAGAAGTACCGACCCAGTGAACGTGAACGTGCAAGGAGTGTCAAACACCCTTTACAAAAAAGGTAAAACAGCAGTGTAGGAAGATAAATGTTCACAGTGTTTCCCACAGAATTTTGTGAGACTGTGGTGGTGGACCTCGGTCCCACTAGGGGGGTGTGGGGGGGCATGCCCCCCCCCAGGAGAAAATTTTGTACATTTTAAAGTTAAATTCATCTCTCTGGTGCACTCTGAGAGTTAAAAATTAAGAGCTCCAAAAACTAAACAAAGAAAGAAATCTGGTGAATTGACTTGTTCTTAAAGTTTACAGGGAACTCAGTCAGTTGTGATATAGTGTCTCAGTCTAAAGTACACTCACACTGGTCAATTTGGAAGCCAAACAAATTAGAATATTATAATAATAATAATTTTATATTATTATTCCTATGACAGGAATAGCCGTATATTGTAAAATAATTGCACTGTAAAATAAATTAGTAAATAAATACTTATTAGTAATTAGTAAGTAAAATAAATGAAATAAAATTAGTATTTTTCAGGTATATTATTTTACCTTATTCTTCTGTAGAATATTCTTCTGTATTGTAAAATTACAATACTTTTGTCCTAATTTCTACACTTGCAAGCAGGACCTAAAACTAGTTTTGCCACATCTGCCAATGGCTGGTGATTTGAGAAAATTTATCAGCCCTAAATATTTTTTTTCCTGGCCATTAATCTGTTTTTGCAGTTGTACTACTACAAAAACTAAACATATTTAATAATGAACCAAAGAACCAACCACTGAATTAACCACAATACAAACAAAGATGAAACACATGTAGCATGAGCATTTTTTAATTTAAATTTGTCTGTATCATTTCAACATTTGAATAAAAAACAGAATGGTCTGACTTTAAAGCTTTGTGAAACTATGCTAAAACCTGCATAAAACAAAAACAACAGACTGAATTTCACTCTCTGACAGCAGGTGGCGCTTGTGAAATAGAGGGGAAAATGCCATCGAAACAACGCGCTTGCTCTGCTTGTACAGTATTTTCTGTGCGCGTGTCTGTTAATTTTAGTCCTTGCTTCCAAGAAATAAACCTATGAGCTTTTATTTTGACGGAAACTGCAGTAGAGCTTTTATTTTGGCGGAAAACTCCAGCTTCAGTGCAAACAGGTTTACAAACGCGTCTCATTACAAATCTAGTGAAATATTGTAAACATCTGCCCATTAAATTGTTGGAAATTATGCTAATGTGACAATGCGTAACTGGTTGCCGTTGCATTCTCAAACGCGCGCTAAACTCACGGCAAAAACAATGTTCACCGCATTGACTGTCAACCAAAGAGTCGCTCTGACTCTGACGCGGCAAACATCAAATCAAGAACTGATCGTCTGACTCTGAATGAAGTGCGTGCTTCACAAACAAGCAGCGAAACAGACTTGATGAACGGATAAAACCATATAACGCTTAGTTCGTTTGACGGACACTTTTCCAAAGCGATGGCACGAAACACAACGTTAAAGACGTCTATGTTAAAATGACGAGTATAAATATTTTCGGTTTATTATGAAACTGTGGCGGGACAGATGAGACTGTGGCGGGCCGCCACACTCTAATTAATGAATGGGAAACACTGGTTCATGTTCATGCACATTTGAAATGGCCTGAATTTAGCAGCTTTAGCACGTCTGTTTTTAACATGTTTTGTCCTTTACTCAACTTTATGGTCATGTCTGCGTTGCTGTGAGTTGCTCACACACTGAAAATGTCCCAGTGGAGAATATTCTGCTGTTCTTGCTGTACCACACGGTGACTCATGTACAGTGAGTCAAAGATGGGATAAGTAGACTCTTTCATGTTATTTTGGGCTATTGGGAAAGAACTGGAACAAAAAAACAGGTTGGGCTTGAACGTACATTACCTGTACCTACATTAACCGCAGATCCACAGCTCTGCAGGACTGTTTTAATACCATCCCTCTCACTTTTTCCTCCCTCATCAACACGTACTTAAATAATTTTGCACATTCTGAAAATACACCAAAAGTGCTACATTCTTTTTTTTTTTCCTCGTGCAAGTTCATAGTCTGAATAATTTGCAACTTGAATGACTAAAGCAGAGTAATGGTGCAGGTGTTATTTCTCTTTTGCTTCCATAACAGTGTGTATGTGTGTTATGTTCCCAAAAGGTGTGATGAAATCCTCACGGGATGTGCACACCACACATAACACCCTCCCCACAGGAGCGATTGTCAGCTGCCCCATCCTTTCCTGCCATGCTCCCCTCCTCTTTACATCACGTACACAGGAAGTACTGCATTTTTTTAAACCATCTCTAAATTACCCATGAACACATTTAGTCGCGTCGTCAGACACACATTAGACACAGATGAACAGATGGCGTTGTGAACAAACATTTAAGTGCGTGATTTATTTTTGACGGTTGTTGGAAGTGCTGAGCTCAGGAAAAGAGGTGGTTCTGGGCACGTGTCTCCTCACCTCTGAGCTTTAGTTAAAGGTCTGTTTCCACGGTGAGGATGACACTGAATCTCCTGTGGCGTGCATTGAGAGATGAAGATGTTTTGTGTGGGAGCGCTTTTGTTTGCACTCCATTCCCTGTTAACCCCAAGTGTAAATTGTAACTCTTTTCTTACATTAAAAACAGTTAAATACAGATGCTACTATTTCCTCTAAGATAGGCAAGGAAAACCCATATTAAACACGACACTTAAGATGTGGAGCAGTTATGGCTCACTGAGAAGCAGTGCTGAATATTTATGAATGTTTAGACATTTGCTGTGATGTCTGACACATTGAGCATTTCTAAAACGCTTCTCTCTTAAAGTTTGGTTGAGCATTGGCTGTGGTTAAAGGAGAAGTTCACTTCCAGAACAAAAATTTACAGATAATGTACTCACCCCCTTGTCATCCAAGATGTTTGTGTCTTTCTTTCTTCAGTTGTAAACAAATTATGTTTCTTGCGAAAAACATTTCAGGATTTCTCTCCATATATTGGACTTCCAAAATGCAGTTTAAATGCAGCTTCAATGGGCTCTAAACAATCCCAGCCAAGGAAGAATGGTCTTATCTAGCAAAACGATTGGTTATTTTCTAAAAAAGTGTGCAATTTATGTACTTTTTAACCTTAAATGGTCGTATTGTCTAGATCTGCCATGCGCATTGAACTCTGTGTAATGTCAATACAGTTGAAAAACTCCTGTCTCATTTTCAACTTCAAAATTGTCCTACATCGCTGCAGAAGTACTGACCCAGTGAACGTGAACGTGCAAGGAGTGTCAAACACCCTTTACAAAAAAGGTAAAACAGCAATGTAGGAAGACTTTGAAGTTGGAGGAGAAAATGAGATGGGAGTTTTTCTAACTGAGTTTGCATGCATTTGAGGTTAAAAAGTATATTAATTGTACATTTATTTTAGAGAATAACTGGTCATTTCACTAGATAAGACTCTTCTTTCCTCGGCTGGGACCGTTTTTTGATCGTATTTTGGAATTTTAAAATCACGGGCACCTTTGAAGTCCACTATATGGAGAACATTCCTGAAATGTTTTCCTCAAGAAACATAATTTCTTTATGACTGAAGAAAGAAAGACATGAACATCTTGGATGGCAAGGGGGTGAGTAAATTATCTGTAAATTTTTGTTCAGTTGTTGTCATTTCTGACCACAAATGGAAAGTATTCATTCAAGATATTTCCAAACACACGTCATTGGTTGAACAAAAGTTGCTGTGTCATGCATAGATGTGCCACAAAACACAGTGTTTACAATATTTGGGAAACCAACCTATATATGTTTAATGGTTCATAATTGTATCTGCACATTAAGCTAGAATAGAAGAAAAAAATTTGACAAGAAAAAAATGCAAACAGCAGCTTTGAGTCATCTAGCTTATTTAAATAATGAATATTAATGGGTACATATGAATGGCCAAATTGGATTCTAATTATTTCCTTTGATTTGTTTGTTGGAGCAGCTATTTTATACTTTTTATGAGAGCTTTCAGGTGCTTAAATCTTTAATGACTTTGTTATTATACGCTATGCTTGTTAATTGTTTTAATTAAATTAATTTATATATCACTGTGTGGTGTTTGTGCTCCATTCAACTGAATGTAGAATGCTTTTCCAGTAGAATTTGAATTTAAGTATCAAACCAAAAATTCAAGTTGATCGAAATTCAACTGTGTTTGAACTAGAAATGTTTTATTGTTTGTATAAAATGAATAGCGTACAGCAAGAGAATGTGCCTGCAGTAACAATTATGACTCCTCCATTCCTCTATAAGAACGGACAAGTGAAGTCAGATTATGCTGCTGAGTCAGACTCATATATATGACTCAATAAAATGCCTATAGGCCTGCCTTTTATAGCATTGACTCATTGAATCTTTAGCGTGACGTCCCGACATGCAGCAGGGACACAGAAAGCACATCAACTGTGCATCTGTGCACACGTATGCTCCTGTGTAATGTGGCACTGTGACACAAGTGCCACATGGTGATTGTGATTTTGCCAAGTAGGACGTCTTCCAGAATCAGCATCTTTTGTTGGTCCTGGAACAGCATTCCCATCAAACAGAATCCTAACCCTATCATTAATGTGTACCTGAAGATTTAAGTAGTGTTAAATCAGAATAATGGCCCTGCTCTGTCATGGTTTAAAAGAAATATGGTTTTAGACCAAGAATATTGATCAAAAAATGCCCTACTTGGCAAAATCTGTGTAGACTGCTCCCTACACACTCAGCGGGGGATATCTAATAAGTGCATCTCAAAATGAGTTAATTTGGAATCTAACAGACAACACTTGAGTTGCTCAGATTGGTTTTGAGTAAGATAGCATCCATATGCTTATGTAAACAGAAGTGAGTAAATACAAGGGGGGTCTTTAGCTCTCTCATTTGAGCTAAAAGCCTTGCGTTCCTCAGTGGGCTTTGGTCAAGAGCCTATGTTCTATGCAGCTAGAAGAAGATCCACTTCAAGTTAATTGCTGGCTTCCTTCTGAGTCATGTCCTAGTCCTCTCTGTCTCCATCTACCCTTCTATGGTTAGTGTGCATAAATTAAAGCGGCGCATTATTATAGAACGGTAATTAAACTGACTGGGAAGTACCTGTGCATTAAACGGTTTTACTGCATACCTGCCAGCCAATCAGAATCCAGTATTCAGACAGACCATGGAATAAAATACAACAGTTCTTTCTGAAGCCTTTTCCAGGCGTGCAATATTCTAGTGATATCAGAACTCCAAACTCTCCAAAATGTTCAGTCTTCAGAGGAGTTTACTACTAATTACTATAGTACTGTATCACAAAGTCATGTAATTAGGATAAGTGTTTTATCGCCAACCACTGCAAAACCATGCCGGAACTCGTTGTTGGTGTCAGGTTGTGATTTACATTCGCTGCGTGTTTGGAAAGTAATCCTGACAAATGTGGAGATCTTAATCACTCTGTACTTTGCCCATTCACTTTCAAGCCTAGCAATCATGTGAATGAGCTGCATTACTAAGCATCATACCGCTTTAAGAGGGTATAAAAACCGGAGGTAGTTTGCTCTCGAACGTACCTGCAGAAGTGCACTTCAGAGTGCAGGAAGTGCAGGGAACCATGTGACTGCTGCTCTGTAAATGAGGGGATGTTCATCGCTTAATGGAGGCTGTGTATGATCTTTATGCCACCTTTTATATGCTGTACTTCTCTGAAATAGCATATTACACCCTAATGTGCGACAGTGACTCCGTGTGAAGTGTGTACTATTTTCCGAATGAGTGAATCACTCAGCAGACTCGAATGGATCAGATCATTTCAGTGCTTTCCATAGGATCATTTGTGCTCTGCCACACTGCATGGAAAGAATTTTTATAGAAAGCTTGTGTGGGATTGATGTGTTGTTTAGCTTTATATGGATCTCGCATTTTGCTAAACAGCAAAAGTTCTAGCTCAATTATGTTTAATTAAAAAATGGTAAAATTTAACAGTTATTAAATGTTTGCAGAAACAGTTGTTTATAATTACTGATACATTAAGCTAAGAATTGCTTTTATATCACAGCCAATAGCTGACAAATGTCTAGTAAATTCCATGTTTGTAAAATGTGTTTAATAATTAAAAATAAAATAATAAGAACTGACATCAGTTATTTTAAATGCTATGTGAATTTAGGCATCACAGCATTCTGTTGTACACCATAATGGCAAAGCAAGAAACAAGTTTTTAACATTTTTGCAAATTTTTTAAAAACAAAAAAACTGAAATAAGTACATTGCATAATTATTCATACCCTTAACTCAGTACTTAGCTGAAGCACCTTTACAGCCTCAATTCTTTTTGAGTATGATGCGATAAGCATTGCACATCAGCTTTTGGCAATTATCTGCCATTCTTCTCCTCACTTCTTCACCTCACAAGCTCTGTCAGCTTGGATGGGGCAGACACACATTTTCAGGTTTCTCCAGAAATGTTTGATTGGGTTCATGTCCAGGCTGTGGCTGGGCCACTCAAGGACATTCACAGAGTTGTCTATAAGCCACTCTTGCTGTGTGCTTAGGGTCATTGTCCTGTTGGAAGGTAAACCTTCTGGCTAGTCTGAGTTTCTGAATGCTCTGGACTGAAATATCTCAGTATTTTGGTGCATTGAGCTTTTCTTCTACTCTGATGAGTCTCTCAGTCTCTGCCGCTGAAAAACAGCCCCACAGCATGAGGCTGCTACCAGCAGACTTTACTTTTGGGATGGTACTCTGCAGGTGATGATGCCTGGTTTCCTTCAAATATGATGCTCGGAAGTGAGGTTCATCAGCCCAGAGAATCTTGTTTCTCACAGTCTGGGGAGAGGATTGAGTTTGGCCACACCGTCATAAAGCCCAGATTGGTGGAGTGTTGAAGTGATGTTTGTCCTTCTGTAGGTTTTTCCCCTGTTTCCATATATGACCACGGAGCTCAACCTGAGTGACCATCAGGTTCTTGGTCACCACTCTAACCAAAGCCCTTCTCCATCAGTGGCTCAGTTTGGCCAGCTCTCGGAAGAGTCCTAGTTGTTTCAGACTTCTTCCATTAAGGGTAACAAAAACTAGATGCTTCTGTGAACCTTCAATGCAGCAGAATATTTTTTCTGAACTTTTCCCCAGATGTGTGGCTTGATGTAATCCTGTTTCTGAGCTGTACAGGTAGGTTTTTTTTTTTTTTTACCTCAGGGCTTGGTTTTTGATCTGATATGCATTTTCAACTGTTAGACCTTTTAAGACGTGTGTGCCTTTTCAAATCATACCCATTCAATTGAATTTGCCACAGGTTAACTCCACTCGAAGTGCAGTAACATCTACAAGCAATATGAATGCTCCTGAGCTAAATTTCAACTGTCCCAGATAAGGGTATGAATAATTATGCAATGGAATCAATTAAGTTTTTTATTTTTAATAAATTTGCAAAGATGTTAAAAACCTGTCATGGATGCTCGAATCCATTATAATTTTATAAAAAATACTGCTTTTGTTTCATGGAATGTAGTTTTAAGAGTGGCTTGCTGCATCGTTTTCGGAGATGCGAGCTCCAAAGCGTCAGCAGCTGTTCAAGCGCTCATGAACCCGCCGAGAGCACCCTTACCTCGGCCAGATCTTCTGGAATTTGTTGCTGGCTCTGATATCTCTGTAGTGGTTAAACATGAGTTATAATTAATTTTGTGTAAATCTAACGGGCGGTCTTTGGTCTCATTAATCTATTATTTATTCCAGAGCACTACATAATACTCTATCTAATACAGTGAGCTTTGGATACAGTAATAAAATAAGCTTCAGTGAAGCAAATCAACATTCCTTGGTTACTAGTTCTAAAGTGATGTTTTCGAATTATTAACGGAGGTTTGGGCTCAGCTGTTCAACTGTCAAACTGAGATTTGAATACATGGAGGAAGGAAATACAGTAGTAGGGTTTTTAAAGATACTTCATCATTGTCTCTGTTTTATTTACACACTTGTGCTGTTGAACTGTTGTATAAATGCAATATCACACTCATAGCCATGCAATATGAAAAAGCAATGGAAAATATGTATAGACTAGTCACAATATCTCCATCTGAAATGTGCATTTACTCCGGGAAGTTGTGTAAAGTCAGCCAATCAGATTACAGCTTTCCATTTCGAGAACTTGCATTCCATTTTTTTTTCGAGCTGTATGCATCAGATGGTCAGTGAGCGGACTGTGGGCGTCTGAGGCTTAGACTATTGTAGGCCGCAGCTGGTGCTGCTTTGTTGCATTATATTGCTTGCCAAATCACCTTAGCGCTTTTAGACCAATGTTAAACATTTGCTGGTTAGGTGTTTAGGCTCTACAGCGTTTGATGAGACAGACTCCATCTGATTTCCTGAACCCATCGATTGCAAGCAGCGCTACTGAACTTAATCAGTCCTGGTGCCAGTTCAGTGCAGTCAGCATGACCTAGCCCACACCACCCCCACATCCCTGGCTTCTTATCAGTCCAGACTGCACCAAAGAGCGCTCTCCCACTGGAGATGTCTCCAACTAACCAAGCATACTGTACAGAGCCACAAACAAGGGGCATGTGTGTGCATAAGCTAGTAGCGATGTCCAAGTCTAATGATGTGCTTGGCTATAGCACTCATTGACTCTATCCATCCATCCATCTACCAGTATTAAATAAATACATTTGTGTGCACAGTTTCTGTTTCTCCTGTGCTGTTGCTGTCTGTTGTAAGAACTACATGTGGAGAACTTGGCCTGTAGTCTTATTGGCTCTGAAAAATGATGAAGTCCATAAATCTTGTCATTTGCCAGTGACAGAACGTGCGTACAGTAATTCTGTGACCACGCTGTGTAACGTCGAGAGACAGGGCCTAGTTCTATGGACCATCCTCTAAATAGCAGCATTGTATGAAGGTATATGGGCTGATTCTGCTGGCATTATCCTTTTGTTCTGCCCTAGTATGAAGCAACTTCTTTTTTAATGCGTTTGAAGTATTTAACCCACTTTCAGCACCCAGCAAGAAGGGCATAATGTGGATAGATGTTAGGAGAACGCTGCATCTCTGCAGGTGTTTGTTCTTATTGGAGCTGTCCATGGTGCTGAATTTCAACAGACAATAGTAAATGTGCTTCCCCAATGTGATCTCATTAGTGAAATTCGTACATAAAGTGTGCTTCTAACACACATACACTGGTTTTATGTTTGAATAGACACTGATGCAGCGTCTGACATCATCTAAAGGAATTTTTGAGACGTACAAATGTTTTGAAATCATATAATTCATAAGTTGATTTTACTATATTTGTACGTTTGTACATTGTTGAATACTTGTTGTCCATACAACTGTAAAGCAAAAAATACGAATACCTAGGAATAGTAATGAGATCATCCTAATTTCCCCAGCAGGAGTTAGCGTAAGTCCCACAGTTAAAAACCCTGGCGCTCCTGATTTCCAGCTGAAATAAAGAGACGCCCCACTGGTCTGTTCTCAGTAGTCTGACCCGCCTGGGAATGCCACGGCTCAATGTCCCTGGCCACTGCTAATCCCAGTGAGTCCTGCAGCACTCCTGAGGTCAGGCTCTTCCGGCAACTCCTCTCAGCTTTCTCAGTCTGTCTCAGTGTCTTCTGCCTGTCATCAGCTCTCTGAAGCCCAGAGCAGCTTTAAACGAGTTGGGGGAGGGAATGATGGAACAGAGAGAGTGTGATATGAGAGTAGGTGGTATGAGTAATTTTGTATCACAGGGATAGTATGTACTATATGTTGAAATAAAACCACATTTTTATTTCTTTAAGAGCAATTATGTCACTGTAAAGCAACACAGTAAATTTGCCCGAGTAAAATTTACTCAAATTGAAGAAAATTTTACTCTGTGCCAGATAACATTTGGTCCCTCTCTGAAAAGAGTAAAAGTTACTCTTTTGATAGAGTTGTTTTTCCAAAATTAATTTTGCTCAATTTGGTGTTAATATTTTACTCTCTCCTGTTACATTTGACTCTATTGAGTGTTTTTTGAAATTAACTCTTGTACTATTTTACTCGGTTCAGAGGTACAAGAAATTTACTCTGCTACTTTTTAACTCTGTTCAGAGGAAAGTCAAATTTACTCTGCCAAAATTTACATCTCCTCCAGAGTTGTTTTTTATCAATTATGAGTGAACCTTAAAGACTAAATAACTCTATCCAGAGTTAATCTTTTAAATTACATATATTATATTCTATCCTCAAAAACCCCTAAAAATAGAAATGAAAAACTTGCTTTTCAATCTGAAAAAAAAGAGTCTACAACAAACTGTATACTCATGTCTCACAATTTTATTTTTTCAATCTCCTATTTAAATAATACACTTACATTTACAATATTACACTTGTGATCATGATCATTTGGTGGTTTCTGCATCTATATCATAGACAGTGTTTTGCAGAAAGCTATACACAATGGACAGGTCTTACAGAGTAGAGCATATTGGACAATTACAATTACAATAAAACAAGACTGGACCCTACTTCTCGTCAGCCCAACAACAAGTAGATACAGCTGGAGACTCTCTCGAATGCCATCCAACTGCTCTTGGATATTGGTACCAGTCTGTAAAAGAATGAAAACACATTATTGCCAATGTGACTTAAAAGTTAGTCAATATATATAGCATGAATAAAGAAACAAATGAATAAAGATGTCTGTCTTCCACCAAAGTTTATGTTTTACATAATTCCAACAGATTGTTACTAAATATGTGAAGTAGAAAATAGCAGCACAAGAACAATAATTTAGAGGACAGGTGATTAAAAAGATTTCTCCCAAAAATGAAAATTCTGTTATTAATTAATTACTCTCATGTTGTTCCAAACCTGTAAGACCTTTGTTCATCTTCGCAACACAAATTAAGATATTTTTCAAGAAATCTAAGAGCTTTCTGACCCTGCATATACAGCAAGGGTACTGCCACATTCAAGGCCCAGAAATGTAGTAAGAACATTGTTAAAATAGTCCATGTGACAGTGATTCTACCATAATTTTATAAAGCTACAAGAATACTTTTTGTGCACAATAAAACCAAAATAACTACTTTACTCAACAGTTCTTCTCCCCCAAGTCACTGTCCTCCACCATTAAAGACAGTATCATGATGAATGCGCATGCTTTGTAAACAAACGCAGCGCATGTGTGTTCCTGTGTCAGCAGCATCACACGTATGCATCAGGGTACTCTCGATTATGGTGGAGGATGGTGGCTTGAAAGAGAAGAATTGTTGAATGATTATATAATTTTTCTTTGCGCACAAAAAGTATTCTCGTAGCATTGTAAATTATTGTAGAAACACTGATGTCACATGGATTATTTTAACAATGTCCTTGCTAAGTTTCTGGCCTTGACCGTGGTAGGACTCTTGCTGTCTATGAAGCTCAAAGATCTCTCAAATTTTTTCAAAATTATCTTCATTTGTGTTCCGAAGATGAAAACAAAGGTTTTACGGGTTTGAAACAACATGAGGGTGAGTAATAAATGACAGAATTTTCATTTTGGGGTGAACTATCCCTTTAAGAGCCTTTCTGAGAAATAAGCACGTTCAAGATCATACAGTAATACAATATTATCAACTAGTGTCATTTGATATGCTTCATTAGTAGCTTCACCTTGATGAATTTCACAAGACGATCACGTTTGCCTAGCTGAGATCTTTCCCGGTCTTACGTGGCGGTGACTTGAGAGGGTGGCAAAAGGTGAACCGGCATCAAAATGGAAGACAATTTGCTGTTCCAACCTGGAGATACAGAAACAAAATAAAAATTTCTTTTAGGTTTTTAGTTTTTCATCACAACCAAGTCTTGATGACTACAGATGTGTGGATGAACTGAGCTGAAACCTCTACAAGTATTGAAATGAAGTCATACACTTATACATTATTTTTTTTATTCAGAGTCCTAAATGAAGACAATTTCTAACTGTAAATCTGCAACTCCTGTACTAGGCCCTTGCGAAAATATCAGGGTAGAAATGTTGGAAAATAAATTGAAAATATTTGCAACAGCTACTTACATAACGAAACTTGCTCCTGGGGTCAACCAAGCATAGGAATAGGGAGATGATTCTCTTCGCAGATTCTTCCTTTAAACTACAGAAAGGGCTTTTTCTACACACACACAAACATAAACCAATTACAACCAAAACCTATAACATCATAAACATCAATTAAAGTACGGTATAAACAACCTACCCATGTTCATTTGTCAAATGTGCTACCACGATTTTCACCATTTCACCATTATTAATGAAAAGTATTAAAGATATTAAAAATGTTAAAGTTTCTCTTACCACGTTCCCAAAACATTTGAAATGTAAAAGGTTTTGAAGAAAAAAATATATTTCTTTGAACTTCATTCTGACAATGTTGTTGGTTTACATCCTGAAGAAACCAAAAAGACAAAGTTACAAAGTTAAACACAAGGCAATAACACTCAGTCAGATGATGAAAAACATTCATTAGTGCACTACACAACATGAGTTATCTTTGTTCACTAATATGTTTTTAATTTGTAATAATTGCTTGGTTTATATCTTTAATGTATATGGCCTAATTGTAGGCTAGTATTAACATTGCACTGTTTTATGTCCCATTTCCAACGTTTTTTCCCTCTTTCTCTGTCACTGAGGTGGAGCGTTTATGAAATATTGTTCTTATAAATTCTTCCCATTATTTCCGTAATTAAAGTTTACATATTAAAAATGCTTGCAAACTACAATGAAGTGGAAAAGTTATTGTACGTGTTCCGCAGTGGTCAAAAAGGATTCAATCGAATTGAATTTTGAATTGAAACACTGACATTCTGCAAAAAAATCACAGACTAGCCCTCGTAAATGTTAAAAATACCTTTCGTTCTCATGAGAAACAGTTAACTTACTGTCTAAATAGGACTAATTCACATCAAAATGGCCTTCAACAATCCAGTTAAGGCTAACGTTAATTTAACTCTTTTCCGAGTCAAGTACATGTGGTGCACAACTCGAGTCTATCGATAGTTTAGTGGACAAACATTGATAGGCAGCTATAACGTTAGCTAATTTCAATTAACGTTCAAAATAAATGTTCAAAATATATATGTTAGCTATTTGATTTCAAACTTTGCCTAACATTAACTAGTTTTCAAGCTGACAGGAGAAGGCAAGCGATCTCTTAAACATTCAAAACGCATGGCAAAACGATCCGAACTCTAAGCAAAGGCGAATATAATTAAAATAAATAGTAAGACTTTGAAACTTTACTTACTTCACCATCCAGCAGAAGCGTGCCGTCTTCTAAACCCAAAGCAGCAGCAGTCGATGGCCGTGATTAACAGTAATGGCGGATCAACGAAGGGATGAGAGTAAATTGGGGAGGAGTCACAGTTACTCTGTAATTTTGCTCCCACTCTATGGATAAATTTTACTCTGTACACTCAAAATAGAGCAAAAACAACTATTTGTGAGGAAAAAAAATTTAACTCTGGAAAAACTACGCCATTTTTCCTGTGAAGTGTAGCCAGCTATAGTGATATAATATACTATTTCAAAATGTAAAGTCTGTGTTCACAATTTATTGTATTTGCTAGAGATGCTAGAAGCATGCTGCTTTACCTCCATATGAGTCATGTGAACTGTATATCATTGTGGTCTCTTCTCCTAAAGTCCTGCATGATTGCACTGACCCCAGGTCATGTTAGTGGCCCAGTAGAAGACTGTTGTTAACTGGTTAATGGGAAGTGCTCTTACTTTATATGGATCTAATAGGACATTTCTGTATTTTACTATAATCACTATATACACTCCCAGAGTTTTTAACAGAATTTAGATAAATATGAGCATTTTATATACTACCAGTCAAAAGTTTGTGAACAGTAAGATCTTTTGTGTTTTTTTAATAATTCTATTCTGCTCACCAAGCCTGCATTTATTTGATCCAAAATACAGCAAAATCAGTAATATTGTATATATATAATATATATATATATATATATAATATATAATATTTAAAAATAACTGATTTCTATTTGAATATGTTTTAAAATGTAATTTATTCCTTTGAACAAATCTGAATTTTCAGCATCATAACTCCAGTCTCAGTGTCACATGATCCTTCAGAAATCATTCTAATATGCTGATTTTAAAAACATTACCAATATTTAAAACAGCTGATTTTTTTTTTTTTTAAGGATTATTTGATGAATAGAAATATCCAAAGATCAGCATTTATCTGAAATAAAAAAGCTTTTGTAACATTATGCAGTATACCATTCCAAAGCTTGGAGTCAGTATAATTTTGTTTTTTGGGAAAGAAATTATAGAAATTAATACTTTTGTTTAGCAAGGATGCTTTAAATTGATCAAAAGTGATGATAAATACATTCATAATGTTACAAAAGATTTCTATTTCTTATAAATGTTCTTCTGAACTTTCTATTCATCAAAGAAACCTGAAAATAATAGCATGAGCTAGAATGATCATGGAGGATGACTGGAGTGATGATGCTAAAAAATCAGAGAAATCACAGGAATAAATTACGTTTTAAAATATATTTTAAAACAGTTATTTTAAATAGTAAAAATATTTAAAAAATGTTACTGTTTTGCTGTACTTTGGGTCAAATAAATTTAAGTACATTAAAAATCTTACTGTTCAAAAACTTTTGACTGGTAGTGTGTTCAAATTAAGGTATGATGAACAATAGAATTTAGGTAAATATGAGTTTGTAAATTACTGTATTAAATGTTAAAATATGCAAGCATCTGAGTGGCATCTGACTCAAATGAAGTGGAGAATGATTTTTGAACCATTCATTTTTAAATAAATTTTGCCTGCCTGAATGAACTGATTCACTAAAAATGCATTATTTTCCAATGCTACATATGACAGAAAGTGGACATTTGACACGTTTTAGCATTACCTCAATTGCCCTGTCGGTAAGCCCCGCCCCCCTTAGTTACTGTTGTTCCCTCGGACAAACAAATGGGGTTGCTCACTTTCTTACAATGACAGCTGGCAGTGTGAAAACCTTGTCCCACAATGTGTTTGCACAGGCATCGTTTTTTCCATTTTTGTAGCATAAACACCATCAAACCGATACGAGCTTCAGATCCTTCCAATGTTTCTCTATGGCGCTGAAACCTAAAGATGTCTGAGTTCCACGCCCTGCTCAACTGACACTTGACTGCCATTGGCTCATCTGGCGTTCGAGGGGAGGGGCTTACTGATAGGTCAATTCACTCACCTATACACAATTTAGTGTCATGTCACAGTACTCCAAGTAGCTAGGTATTGAAAAATGTCCTCTAGCTCAGCTCTTTTCAAAACACATTCATACTAATTACAAATACAGTTAAGTTAGTAGTGCAGCTTCATTACTTTTAGTTAATGACTCCCCAACTCACAGCAATGGAGAACCTCAGCAGGGCCTTCTTTATTTAACAGCGTCTCTGCCTTATAAATAATGGCAACTGTTGATGCTTTTACCAGCCTGATGATCAAAGCGTTCTCAAGTGAGCTAAGATGCTGAGAGCTCTTCTTTTACGAAGTACTGTCCTGGATGCAGGGGAGATGAGGTGACCGGTGCATGCTGGGAGTTACGGGATGGCTCCATGTGGGTTCCAGCAGGTCAGTAGGTTCTGTGCTACCCACAGCAACACTTAGCCTACTGCCCACATGCATTCCAGCTAAGCGTGCCACCCACTTCAGAGGCTGCGGGTGCAGGTGGAGGCTTGATGGTCCCATGAGAGCCCGCTAGGAGGTTAAACGAGGTGACATCTCTCTCTCTCTCCTTAACTGTAGTTCTCTCCATCTCCACCGCTCTGAAACCCTGAGCTCAGCTTATGATTTAATGCCCTATTCACTCCCCACTCCTTCCCCTTAGAACTCTGCCCCGCTAGTGCGCTAAATCAGCATCTGGCGCCACATATCAGGCGGACGTTTTTTTTCCTCCAGAACGAGTCCCTGTGGCGAAGCTGGTGTTTTGCAGGATAACCTGCACTGGAGTACGCATAGCTAAGGACGTACGACTACGAGTGCCATACATCAACCGCGTGCAGATAAAAGAAGCAGGTCTCTTAACGACAGCCTCCTGAGGGTTGCGGCGTGCGGAGAGAGCTGTCGTTAAGCAGATGGGCCGAGACCTGGAAGTGAACGCTGCTCCGAATGCTTCCCTCATCTCCTTACAGTATCTTTAAAAGCCCCTGGGGTTTAATAGAGCAGTTGTTGAATAATTGAGGAAGCTCAATAAAGCCTAAGTTAATTTATTGTTTTTTTTTCTTCCTGTGGTGGACGTCTCTTAACCTCTCGTCGTCCATCCCATCTTTGGCTCGAGGTGCGGAGATGTATTGATTTGTTCACGGATGCTGAGTTCTGTTATATTTCAATATGAATTACGATGAATGAAGCGGCACGGAGAAGAGCGCTTATGAATCATTTTCCTTCTCTGAATTCAGCTCGTCTACTGCAGCCCGACCGGGATTATATCATGCCTTATATCATATGCTTTGTTCCACTGTGCCCTTTTTCCCTCACCACTCCAGAGAAAAGTCTGAGTCATTTGTGGCCACTGTTTGACTTGATAAATGAACATCCCTGTCTAGGTGCCAGACGGTTACAGGTTAGGTTGCGGGATTGACCTTAACTGTCGCCATGCATACAGCTCATTCTTGGAAATCATATTTCTATGTGGCCTAATAGCAACCACACACACACACACACACATCAGTGCACACCTTTAAATAAATATTACAGGTTAAACAACTTAAAGGATTAGTTCACTCCTACATTAAAATTTCCTGATAATTTACTTACCCCCATGATCAAGATGTTCATGTCTTTCTATCTTCAGCTGAAAAGAAATTAAGCTTTTTGAGGAAAACATTCCAGGATTTTTCTCCATATAGTGGATGTCAATGGGAACCAACAGGTTGAAAGTCCATATTGCAGTTTCAGTGCAGCTTCAAAGGGCTCTACACAATTTCAGCCGAGGAACAAAATGTTTTTGTTTTGTTTTTTTTAATAAAAAAGAGTTGGTTGTGGTTAATTCTTTGTCTGTGTACTCCAATTCAAAAAGGTAGGGTAGAAAAACTCCATCTCAGTTTCTCCTCCAACTTCTCGATACCATGTGATATCGTTGTTTTACCTTTTTTTTGTAAAAAATGTTTGACCTTTGCATTTTTGCTTTGTAAACACTGGGTCGGTACTTCCATCTGTCACGCTTGACCTTTCCAACGTGACTACATAATGCAAGTCGTGGACACAGAGCTAGTGCAATATGAGCATTTGTGATTAAGAAGTATATACATTTTTATTTATTTATTTTTTTAAGAAAATGGCCGCTAGATAAGACCCTTATTCCTCGGCTGGGATTGTGTAAAGCCCTTTGAAGGTGCATTGAAATTGCACTTTTGACCCTCAACCCACTGATCCCCATTGAAGTCCACTATATGGAGCAAAATCCTGGAATGTTTTCCTCGAAAACCTTAACTTCTTTTTAACTGATGAGGGAAAGACAAGAACAGCTTGGATGATATGGAGGTGAGTAAATTATATGTAAATTTTAATTCTGTTCAGTCATTTACTCATGTTTATTTCTGCAGAACACAAAACATTTCTTTTTTTTGTGATATTTGACATTTTAAAGATGTTTGTTTTTTTTTTCCCATACAGTGGAAGTCAATGGACTCCAAACATTATTCACTGTATGGAGAGAAAAAAAAAAGGTTTGTCATACATGTTTGGAATGATTTGGAGTAAATTCTGACAGAATTTTCCCTTTAAGTTCTTAACAGCATCGTTTGGCATAGACAATCATTTTAACTTGTCCTTTAATTTGAAAATAAAGGAAAACATATGAAGTAATGCGTTTTCAATAGAAGTCTGTGGGGCAAATGCAGTTTTTATATAATTATGTTTATTTAAGATTAACAAACAAAAGCAGGGTTTTTAAAATTTTTCATTGCCATGGACCTCAAAATATGTTTCTTGTGAGAGACCCTTGTGCTAAAATGTAAAATGTAAAGGCAGCATATATGTGACCCTGGACTACAAAACCTTAAAAGTACATTTTTTAAAACTGAGATTTACACATCATCTAAAAAGCTGAATAAAGCTGAATAAAAGCTTTCAATTGATGTATAGGACAAAATCAATAGGTGCAAAAAAATAAAATAAAAAATCAAAATATTGAAAAAATCACCTTTAAAATTGTCCAAATGAAGTTTTTAGCAATGTATATTACTAATCAAAAATTAAAAATTGATATATTTACGGTAGAAAATGTACAAAATATTGTCATGGAACATTTAATTTATATCCTAATGATTTTTAGCATAAAAGAAAAATCAATAATTTTGATCCATACAGTGTATTTTTGGCTATTGCTACAAATATATCTGTGCTGCTTATGACTGGTTTTGTGGTCCAGGGTCACATATTTTCTTATACAGACTTAATTTTACTCTGTGAGAAAAAAAGTAAACATGATATTTGGACATCCATTTTAAGTGCATTACTCTATTACATACTGTATTGTACTATATGTTTGTTTGGTTGGAGGCAAGTCCCAATTATTTTCTGTGGTAATTGACAGCATGCCACTTTCTTTAATGTCTCTGGCTGTTCCTCATTAGGCTGTAAGTTTTGGCTTGGGTCTTGGGTTTGAGTGGAAGGGAGTTAATGTGTTTTGCTCATTATGGTGGGACAATCAGATCCTGACTCATTCCCACATCACAGCTAGACATCCACTGAACCAGCATGACAAAGGCCTGACATAGTTTTTTTTTAATTGTTCACATCCAAAAAGGTTGGAAAGGTGCCAGGTTTATGGAGCCAGTTTGAAAGACAGAGTGTGAACTGTTCAGTGTGTGCATGTATGAAGGTGTGGTGTAAAACTGTACAACTGTAAATTAAGTTGTAAGTAGTTTTATAGAACTGTAAAATACTAATACTAACAACAATGATTTCCTGAACAGAAATTATGTGGAGTTCATGATGAGAATTTAGTCTATTGCTACTGTTATTGTTTGATAGAGAGCTATTGAATCTTCACTTGTTTTCTCATAATTCTTATTTATTTTGTAACTTTAGCTTAATTTTTTTTAGTGTTTTTTTTTTTTTTAGAATTATGATTTTATTATCTAAAATGGTGACTTTTCCCTATTAATCTTAATTGTAGATTCATGTGTTTACCACAGAACGAAAGCCTTTTGTAGTCTTTGGAATTTAATTATCATCAAAGCTCAACTGTGCCATTTTTCAACATCACCTTTCTCCTGGGACTTTGCGTAATCGGCCCCCGTGATAATTCCTGCTGTATTTAAAACCTCATCCATCTTATACAGGCCAAAAACACACTGAGACCACCCTGGATCAGTTCCTGTTTCTATAGCATAAAGTAGATTGCCTGTAATTGGTGTCTTGAGTACATTTACTTTAATTCATTTATCGGACCCTTTTATCCAAAGTGACAAATGAGTAACTCAGAGGTCTAGTGCATATCACCAAAATGAAAATGAAGCTAGTGATAGCTCTCATTATGTCTTTGTAATTTGTGTCATAGGTTTTACTTACAGTGTCTATGTCAGAGAGCAGTCGCCTCTTTTTACATCAGCGCAAGCGCGGCCCTTCAGTTGCTAAGAGAATTTATCTTGATCCTGCATGCGCTTTTTGATTATGCATCAGCTGTCATGGAATGCTAAATTATTCATATTATTATTATTGATATGCCCATAAAATCAGATACACATGGGGTTGTCATTGTGTTATTATCAGGGCACCGATGTATGTCACGTAGACCAGATGTGTAACCTCCCACAAGGACATGTTAGAGCACATGACCTTTGATCAGCTATTGCTGTAAACTACATCAGAACGATGGATCAATAACAGCTCTCTTCTGCTAAACCTCATTTGTCTATGAGGATTGTACACTTTCACTAGCCAGTGAACATTTATACTATTACTACGTGTTTTTTGTGAACGTTGTGTGAGACAGCAGGCAAGTACAAAATCTTCAAGAATGTTCTTGAAATGTGGATTTAAAGCTTTTTCAAGTAATTAAAGACTTAAACATTCATATCAATATAAAAACAATTGACGTCATTATTCCATGTGTCAAATCTTTATGACATACTAAAATAGTTTAATTACTTATGTTTACAATAAATAAAAGGTTAGTTTTCATTAGATTACCTTGTTAACATATGTTTAACACTAGTTTAGAAAAGATATATTTTCAGTATTTAAACTACTGTTTTAAATGTTTGGGCTCAGTAAAATAAAATAAATAAACTAATACTTTTATTCAGCAAAGGTGTATTAAATGCAATGATGCATTAAATGTAAAGACAAAATGTCTTAAGGGATTAGTTCACCTCCAGAACAAAAATGTACAGATAATTTACTCACCCCTTTGTCATTCAAGATGTTCATGTCTTTCTTTCTTCAGTAAAGAAATTTTGTTTCTTTTGGAAAACATTTCAGGAATTATCTCCATATAGTCGACTTCAATGGTGTCCCCAAGTTTGAACTTCCAAAATGTCTTTATCTAGCGAAACGATCGGTCATTTTCTAAACAAATTGACAATTTATATACTTTTTAACCTCAGACGCTTGTCTTGTCTATTCTCTGCGATGCACACATGAACTATGTGTGGTCCGGGTCAATACAGTTAGGGTAGGTCGAAAAACTCCCGTCTAGTCTTTTTTCTTCAACTTCAGAATCGTCCTACTTTGCTGTTTTACCTTTGTTTGTTAATGGTGTTTGATGATCTTTGCATGTTCACTTTGTAAACACTGGGACGGTTCTTCTGCAGCAATGTAGGACTATTTGGAAGTTGGAGAAGAAAACGAGAGAGGACTTTTTCGACATACCCTAACTGTATTCACCTGGATTACACAGAGTTTGCATGTGCATTGCAAAGACGAGACAAGACGAGCATTTGAGGTTAAAAAGTATATAAATTGTCAATTTGTTTCAAAAATCATTGATCGTTTCGCTAGATAAGACCCTTCTTCCTCGGCTGGGATCATTTAGAGCCCTTTGAAGTTGCATTTAAGTTACATTTTGGAAGTTCAAACTCGGAGGCAACATTGAAGTCCACTACATGGACATAATTCCTGGAATTTTTTTTCTCAAGAAACATCATTTCTTTTTGACTGAAGTAAGAAAGACATGAACATCTTGGATGACAAGGGGGTGAGTACATTATCTGTAAATTTTTGTTCTGGAAGTGAACTTCTTCTTTAACATTTATTATATTATTATAATATTTATTAATATTTGTTAATATTTATATTTCAAATAAATGCTCAAAACAGCACAACTGTTTTTTAACATTATTAATAAGAAATGTTTCCTGAACACCAAATCAGAATGATTTCTGAAGAATCATGTGACATTGAAGACTGGAATAATGGCTGCTGAAAATTCAGCTTTGCCATCACAGCAATAAATTACAAAAATAAATAAATAAAATAAAATAATAAAATAATTAAAATAAATGTAATATTAAATTAAATATTACATTAAATAATACCAATACTAATAATACTAATACGACTAATAATAACAAAAAATAGAAAACAGTTATTTTAAACTTTCACAACATTAAAGTTTTTGAGCATAGACATAAGACATCTTTCAAAAACATAAAAAAAATCTTACCAATGGCAAATGTTGGAACACTAGTGTATGTTTATAAACATTTGTTTGAATACTAGTTACAGCAGTTCATTTTGTATAGGTTTGCTTGTCTTACAACTTTAATATTGTGAAAGATCTGTTCACAGATGCTGCAGTTTAGTGTTTTGTGCTGTGAAAACTCTCCAGACTGTGAATAAACACATCTGCATCATCCATCCATCATTTGGATGGCACTTTCATTTTATGTATTTTTTTAAATTAATTTATTTTTATTGGCTTTTTGCCATCATGACCAGCACAGAAGAGAACCAACAATACAAAATAGGCAGGGAGAGGAGACTGGCTCTGTCTCTTTTCTCAAGAATGAGAAAAGTCTAATATTTAGACAGTGTTTAGTAGTAGCTCTCAGTTGCTGGACCCTGTGTAACACTTTGGTGAGTTACTTTAATTGAATGTGCGCTTTAAGATTGATCCATCCACTCTCTTATATCACTCTCCGGCTTATTTAGATCCTTATTGGCAGAAACCATCAGTGGATCTGATGCAGTCATTCATTTAGCTGCGTAAACCGTGCCAGAATGCTAAAACTACAGAAACAGGAGCGTCCCGGACAGATGCTTTCGTACAGTACAGCGCTAATACTACACCCCAATACAGGACACAGAAAAAGGTGGTGGACAGATGGCTTCCTTGATTGCGTTTCCTTTGATCTATTACAACATCGCAGGTTTCTTTAGGGTATTTAATCATCTGATGGCGGGTTGGTGCAATCCATCCTGATTGAGTAATGCTAGCAGAAATATTACAGCTAGATCCTCCCCAGTGGCTGAACCTGGGCATTTATTCAAAGGAGGTCAAGCCACAGGATGCACGGTTTTATATTATGGCAGTCTAAGTGGGATAGAGGTTTAAAAGGCCTCGTCCTCAAGCCATATTGCTGATTCGGTCATGATAAGATGAATCATTTATGAGTACAAATTTACAGGGGACATTTTGGCTGCAGCTGCGAACTGTCTGAGGCCTCCCATCATAAAGACCTCCCACCAAACACGCATGCATTCACACCTTCTCTTTTACTCCGGCTCTGCTTGGCAGCTTTCTGCATGAGGAAGTGTTAAATTGGCTGCGTTAGTGTTTTTTGGTCGACCTCTTAGAAATGGCTCAGAGCAGACATAGTAGATGGAGACGGTCGTAAATAGCGGGGTTCTAGGAATAGCAGTCTGAAGTTTATAGCATTTGACCTTTACTGATGCATTATGGGTAAACAGTGAGCGTGTGCTTGCAGGCATCTCCCCGCTGGAGATTATTTGTGTGTGTGTGGTGCGCGTGTATGTGCGTCTGAGCGTGTTGACGCAGTATGGATGCACCTGTGGAGCGATATGGCCGTAAACCGTCTACGTGAGCCTTTAGGGAGCTCGCAGGCTGTTACCTAACAACGGTGGACTCCCACTGCATCATGACTTTCACCTTTATCTTTTAAAAGGACGAGAGAGAAAGGAAGAAGAGGGAAGGAGTGGGCGGAGGAGAGTCGGGCAGAAGGAACGTGTCGAGAATAAGTAAACTGGGGAATCCCAGATCTGTTGGCGTCTGTCGCTCACACTCAGACTTCCGTCTGATCGCTCTAGAGCTGCTGTAGACTTGAGAGCCGCTTTCAGCCAAGCCACACCCCTCCATTCAGCCCTCTTAAGCCACATCCACTACACAAACCAGATTTGTTGTACATGCACAAGTCGTCGCTAGGCTATTATAAGCAGAGATGGGATTTTTTGTCAATTTTATAGTTCTGATTCTGATTTCCTTTAACAATTCTGGTTAATTAGTGCTTTTGTTAGTGATTATTTTATACTTCTAATAAATAAGTATTTTTTGAAAAACAGAATGCCAATTCTGTTACAAAGTTTTTATAATGATAAACAAATTTAAAATAGTTGTGTGTGTGTGTGTGTGTGTGTGTGTGTTTTAAGAGACAGCATACGTCTATTCCATTAATTGGCCTTAAGGGGATAAATAAAAATTCTGTCATCATTTACACTCCCTTATGTCATTCCAAACTTTGAAAAGTGTCTGTTTTTTTTGTTTTTTTTTAATTAGGTCCACACAATGAAATTCAGTAGGATCCAATGTTATTTGGAACCCAGTGTTCTTAAAGGAGAAGTTCACTTCCAGAACAAAAATTTACAGATTGTCATCCAAGATGTTTGTGTCTTTCTTTCTTCAGTCGTAAAGAAATTATGTTTCTTGAGGAAAACATTTCAGGATTTATCTCCTTATAGTGGACTTCAATGGTGCCCGCGGGTTTGAACTTCCAGAATGCAGTTTAAATGCAGCTTAAAATGACTCTAAACGATCCCAGCAGAAGAACAAGGGTCTAATCTAGCGAAACGATCGGTTAATTTCTAAACAAATTGACAATTTATATACTTTTTAACCTTACATGTTTGTCTTGTCTATTCTCTTGCGATGCACACGTGAACTCTGTGTAATCCGGTTCAATACAGTTAGGGTATGTCGAAAAACTCCCATCTCATTTTCTTCCCCATCTTCAAAATCTACATCGCTGTTTTCCCTTTTTTTGTGAAGGATGTTTGTTTTTCTTTGCACGTTCACTTTGTAAACACTGGGTCGATACTTCTACAATGATGTAGGATGTTTTGAAGTTGGAGAAGAAAATTAGATGGCAGTTTTTCAACAAAACCTACCTGTATCGACCCGGATTGCACAGAGTACGCATGCGCATCGCAGAGTTTACACAAGATGAGCGTTTGAGGTTAAGAAGTATATAAATTGTCTTTTTTAGAAAATAACCAATCGCTTTACTAGATAAGACCCTTCTTCCTCGGCTGGGATCTTTTAGAGACATTTGAAGCTGCTTTTAAACTGCATTTTGGAAGTTCAAACTCACGGGCACCATATCAGTCCATTATATGGAGAAAAATGCTGAAATGTTTTCCTCAAAAAACATAATTTCTTATCAGCTGAAGAAAGAAATTATCTGTGCATTTTTGTTCTCACTGTACTGTAAAAAATTCATTTTTAGGTCTATATTAATTATATGTTCTACAACAATACTAAAAAATTATTAACAATTAATTCATTAATGTTATTAACTGCAATATTATTACAAAGTAATTAAGTGGTTTGTTTGAGAATCAGACTCTTGTTGTTGCACTATATTAGAACCTGCTTGTAAGAGTCATTGTTCTGGAGCTGTACAATATTGGAAACATTTTAGTATTTTAGTACAGTAGTTTGTCTGCGTTAGCTGAAGAGTACATATGCATGATTCATTAAAAGGATATCCTAGTGAAAAATAAATATACTAACATGTATTTAAAATATTTTTTTTGTCATGCTAAGAATATTACAAATACATTTACGTATTATGTATTTAATAAAAATACTAAACTGCTATATTTAAAGTGCTTAATTTTGCGAAAGTAGCGTTGAAGTCCAGCTAAAGATATACTTACGTATATTTGATTGTGCTAAAGTGGAGCTATTGGAAGTATACTTTAGGTACACTTTAAATATTTTGCATTTATTATTTAAAGACCATACAGACCATACAATTAAAACATATTTTTTCGGCTTAATATTAAGAAATGTGCATTGTGCACAAGTGATACTCCAAATAAAGTTTAATTACAACTTTTTAATATTTTTTTATATCAGTATCGCAAGCGATATGTCAGTAAATATGTTAATAGACTTGAACTATACTTAGTATAAAATAAATGCATTTTTAATCTATTACTTTTTTAATAGGTTAGTTCACCCAATATTAAAAATTCTGTCATTAATCACTCACCCTCGTGGTCCCTAAGCTGTAAAACCTAACACAAATTAAGATATTTTTGATGAAATCTGAGAGCTTTCTGACCCTGCATAGAGAGCAACGCAACTACCATGGTCAAGGCGGTACAAAGGTGGTAAGGATATTGTTGAAATAGTCCATGTAACATCAGTGGTTCAACCGTAATTTTATGACGCTACAAGAATACTTTTTATGCGCAAAGAAAACGAAACCGATTTCAGTCATTGTCAAGGTGATCTGGGTCTATGACTGACCTCTGCAAATGGATGCTACCCTGCTTTTTCGCCTCTCATTTGCAGACATTTCTCAATTTTTATTTACGCTCTTACTGCTTGCTCCGCTCCGCTGTCAATCCTACAATCCCCTGCACAAGCCTGCCGCCCATGAAGAATGAATTGGAAACACCCACTCATCTCTGCTCACTACACACCAGTGGCCATGTACGGTTAGGGGTTTGTTCAAATCCCTAACCCCAAATATGAGCAATAAAAATAGTGATGCTAAAAAAACATCATGCCACTATTGTACTGTCCCACTTTAAAATTTATGTGGCAAAGAAGCTTCCTTTGTCTTGCCGTTCCTGGAACAGTGCCTTATATGGACTATCAGGCATCAAGTGATTTATGGACCATTTTTAGAAATGATTTGTGTGAAAAGAGACATCCACTGAAAGCGCTGGATGTCAGTTGATGGGTTAGCGTTGTAAATCACAGCCTGGTGGGCATCATGTACTTGTGACTAAAGAAGAACGTCAATGGATCTTTACCCAAGATAGATGAGTGGAAGCAATCTCATTTAGCCCTGTCAATAAGACTTGCTTTTGCTAGAATTGACAACACGTCAGAGAGACCTGGACAGAGGAGGCGGGGAAAGAAAGGGAGAGGACAAAACCCGCCTTTTCCCCCTCTAGCTTGGGGCTATATATAGCTAGTGCTAAAAGGTCACATACCTGGTGGAGTAGACAACGAGCGCTGCTACATTTGTCTTTCTTTGTTTCTTTCTTTCTCTCTCTTTCTGCCTGTCTCCTGTGAAATGGATGTATCCTGTCATGCTCCATTACCACTCTTTCTCCATCCTGAAAGATGTCCTCCAATCTCTAAATTGAACTTTTAAGATGTCTGCTCTTGTCATTATATTAACCCTGTAGCTTGTAGCTCTGCAGGATAGAGAACCATAGATCCTCACAGTCAAGACAGTTTAGCTCTGTTCCAAAAACTGCCTTCCAAGTAACCTCCTAAATTCGGAACGCTCTACATAGGTAGTAATTTTGCAAACCACACAAATAGCATCTAAGTAAGATAGAGGTCAATATTTAAACCATTTTGAAGGGTTAGTTCACCCAAAAATAAAAATTCTGTCATTAATTGCTCACCCTCATTTCGTTCCAAACCCGTAAGACCTTCGTTCATCTTCAGAATGCAAATTACGATATTTTTGATAAAATACGACAGCTTTTCTGACCCTGCGTAGACAGCAACACAACTGACACATTCAAGGCCCAGAAAGGCAGTAAGGACATTATTAAAATAGTCCATGTCATTTTATGAAGCTACGAGAATACTTGTTGTACACAAAGAAAACAAAAATAGTGACTAAATATTATAAAAATAACTTTATTTAACAGTTTTGTCGTGGTACTCTCGTGAACGCGTCTAAGACTGACACGGAAAAGAAAACTGTTGAATAAAGTCATTATTTTTGTTTTCTTTGTGCACAAAAAATATTCTTGTAGCTTCATAAAATTATAGTTGAATCACTGATGTCACATGGACTATTTGAAGAATAGAAAAACAGATCATATTTTAAATTATGTTATCATGTTTTTATGATGTTTTATTGTGTTAGTTACCTGTATTTTATTAGTTATTTTTACTTAATCAAACTGCAGTTTGATTGAGATTAATTGGAATGCACAGTGAAAAAAAACATGATTTTTGAAACATGATCTGTTTTTGCAAATGAACTCTTTATTTTAACAGTGTCCTTACTACCTTTCTGTGCCTTGAACATGCTGCATTGCTGTCAATGGGTCAGATAGCTCTTGGATTTTATCCAAAATATTAATTTGTTTTCCAAAGATGGACAAAGGTATTATGGGTTTTCAGTGATATGAGGGAATGACAGAACTTTATATTTTTGGGTGAATTAACCTTGGTAACCTTAGATATTTGATTAAGCTGAAACCTAATACTTCCATATAAAAGTATAATTTTCTCTCTCTCTCAAAAAGAAAAACTTGTCGTCACTGGCACGCTGGCACACAATGAACCGCAAAGATTCTGTCTGTTGTATCCTTCATTGCTCAGAAAATGAAGGACACATTTTGAGGCTGCATTTGAACTGGAACATTTGAAGAAATGTTCGAATTGGGACAGACTTCGTTGCACTGCTGTGACTCATTCAATCTTCGAATGTAGCCTTTCAAAAATTAAATTGCATAGCAATGGTCAGGCTTTTATATGAGTAAATGTGTTCACTTGCCATTGTTTGGTGCAGGTTTTTTGCAGGAAAAATCAGGAGATTTATTGAAAATTGAAACATTATTGACAATATACAATAGATCTTTTTTCCCCACAGGAATTTTCGTCTAAGGTTTGGTAATGTGAGCACACCTTTAATATCACTTTAAAAATTTAGTTTTCTGTTTTGTCCTTTATTATGTAATATGTGACCCTGGACCACAACACCAGCCATAAGGGTCAGTTTTTAGAAATTGAGATTTAGACATAATCTGAAAGCTGAATAAGCTTTCCATTGATGTATGGTTTGTTAGGACTATATTTGGCCGAGATACAACTATTTGAATATCTAGAATCTAAGGGTGCAAAAAAATCAAAATATTGAGAAAATCTCCTTTAAAGTTGTCCAAATGATCTTAGCGATGCATATTACTACTCAAAAATTAGGTTTTGATATATTTACGGTAGGAAATGTACAAAATATCTTTATGGAACATGATCTTTACTTATTATCCTAATGATTTTTGGCATAAAAGACAAATTGATCATTTTGACCCATACAATGTATTGTTGGCTATTGCTATAAATACTGTATACATGTGCTTCTTAAGACTGGTATTGTGTTCCAGGGTCACATATTTGACTTACTGGACTCTAAATTAATTGAAATGTGTTAACTGTTGTAATAGTGAAATATTGAAATAATTTTACCTGCCTTTTATTTGTATACACTGATTGGCTATTCAATAATGAAGTAACTGTTAGTATTGTTATGAAGCTTTGAAATGATAAGCTTTTTGATATTCTCAGCCTGTTTTGTCTTTCCATAGTTGAACTTTTCATCATTAATTCACTTCAATTCTGTTAGGAGATATTTTGATGAAAGTCGAAGCTTGAAGTGGTCCATGGTTCCCAAGGTTTCTGAAGCAATAAAGTAGCCTTTTATTAAGGACCAGACCAAAAATATGAAAGAAAAAAAAAACACAGTTTGAATTTGTGTAAACATGAATGAGATTTGAAAGCTGCAGCAAAGAGGAAAGCTTTTTCAACAAATGAATTGAATTTTGGTCTGTTCCGCACACAAAATCACTGTGACTTTCATTTTAAACTCCAAACGATTCAAAAGTGCTTTGTGTGACTAGATGACCTTGTCACTATTGGGATGATCAGGGGACATCATGCGTGAGAGGAAGATAAATTCATAAACCTATTAACTACATGATTAGAAGGCGGATTAAACATGCAGCGGCTATAGTTGGATCAATTAAAAACGCTGATGTGTTTAATGAATGACATGGTTAACAAATAGTTCTCTTTGTATTCCCAACTTGCAGTAGGATCAAGCTGTCCTTCTCACCTTCAAATAAAGCTTTTCATTCTCTCACGTCCTGTGTGACACTGTTGCACAGTAAATATGTAATAATTTGGGCCATGATACACACACACACACACACAAACACGCACTTGCACTCATATCGGATCGCCTTTGGCTTCGGGCTGTAATCCATGCTGTGGTTCAGAGCAGTGAGCACCTACGGAGAGCTGTCTGTATTACGTAACTTTTGGAAGTGAAATAATACACTCCCTAATGACATGCACCAAAAGATCTTCTTGCTGATGATGTCATAGCAGGGTGAGGAAAGGACAATAGATCAATCTGCATTTCGCCGCACAGCACAAAGCTCTGTCGGCCAGGACACAGTGCCGTTACCTAATGGTTCTGATTCTGAATGTGAGAAATGGCGCCTGCAGCAGTTCACAGGAAGCATGTCATCCAGCTTCATACCAGATGTTTCCTATTCCTGAAAGTGCCAGTGTGTGTTGCATTTGACTGCATTTAATATGCACGAATACCTGATGTCTCTTTTGTTTGTTTGCAGTGAGCATGTGTTTAAACTGTGGGTAAATGCCTTTCACAGATCCGTGCTGTGTTTTACATGCTCAGTGAGGAACTGTTTGCAGTCTCTGCAGTGATCTTTTTCCCCCTCTGACTTAAATCTTGAAGTAGCCCCATCTGACCACTTGAGGGCATCTTTGCTGTCTTAAATGTGTACATAAAAGCCTGGCAGAATTTTTTTTCTCTCTGTCTGCTTTGTTGTTCATTAGCATGCTCATTTTCTGGCATATCATGTATTGGCAACACATTTGCTAGAACAATACCTGAGACTCATAAACTGCTTAAGCACAGAAAGAGCATTTCTAGACAAGTTGGCAGACTGCTAAAACTATGAGGGCCTCATCATGGAGTCTATGTTAAGCGGCTAAATATTGTGTTTGGGTTATTATGGTGACTGTTGTCACTTGCATTGGATTCATGATTCAGCTGAAAGGCTGAAAGAGTCATACAGCGTGACATAACGGATAATGGCTGTCATGAGGGATTGTTTAGCCACATTTTGCAGTTTGTGTCTGATTTCTCATTGATATCACTGAACCGGTTTCTGCTGTGCTCTTGACCTCCCTCTTGTGGTTTTAAAACAGCATAGCATAAAATAAACATTCATCAGCAAAAACAAACATTTTCAAGCATTTACTGCTCACATCCGAGTGCTGTTACTTTAAAAGCTATTACATTTTATATCAGTTTTCAATGTCCCATCATAGACTTTTTAACTGAATATGTCTTTGATATCCTACCTTTTTAGTACTGTTTTACATAAATGTTAGTAACTGCTATTCCTATATGGAACTCAGTAAATGGATTTCAGCACTTTGCAATTTAGTTGATCTGACTGTAAGAACTATAAATCATTGTTTGCAGGTGATTAAGCCCCTAATCACATAAACCCTTTATATAATTTGTGTCATTGCTCATTGCTCATGAATTAGCCTTGTGTCTGCCTTTTTTTTCAGAATACACTGTGTGTATTCTAGTATTAGATTTAAAGTCTTTCTGCAACACAATTAAAGGGATAGTTCATACAAAAATGTATTATTTGCTTATTGTCATGTTTACCCAACTTTATATTGGAACATAAAAGGTAAATATTTGAAGATTTTGGCTGCTCTTTTTTTAATATATTGATGAAGATTTAGAACAACTTTGTGTGAGCAACAGATACAAATTTAAAGGTGACCTATTATGCCCCTTTTTACAAGATGTAAAATAAGTCTCTGAGGTCCCCAGAGTGTGTATGTTAAGTTTTAGCTGAAAATGCCCTACAGATAATTTTATATAGCTTGTTAAAATTGTCACTTTTAGGGTATTAGCCAAACGTGCTGTTTTGTGTTTGTCCCTTTAAATGCAAATGAGCTGGTGCTCCCAGAGAAGAGGGCGGAGCTTCAAGAGCTCATGTTGGCCTTTGCAAATAAACATTGCATTATTAGTGCAAGCCTGTTGTCTTTACAGAAAACGTGCTCAGTTTAAAAGTCAGTCATCTGATTGTACTGTGCATTATAAATTTGCGTTTATGAATTAGACAGACGAGGAGCATGGAGCAATAAAAATAACTCGTGGCACTATCACAAACTTTATAAGTCCCACTTGTGATTATGAGCTTGACTAATTCCAGCGGTCAAATTCATATTGCTTTCATATGCAATTTTTTTTTTTACTACCGCATTCCTGTTTACTATCATTCTGGTAGCACGTGAAGGCAGCATCAGTGAAAAGGCAGAGACAGTCGTAGCTTTAGCAACATTATCCTTACAGAGTGCTAAGAAGTGCATTCAGAAAGGCAATTTGAAAAACAAACACGTGACTTAAATTGTCTGGAGCAGACATTCGATTACAAAGCACTAGTATTGATCCCTAAACATATAGGGGGCTTTACTGATTTTTTTCCAGGACATTTCCTTTGATAATGAAATTTAACCACAGTGTCCTCAGCGGCTCAGATGGAGGGAGTCTATGGAGGCTCTTATGTTTGTTGGCGCATCAGAAAACCCAACACTTGTAACGCCTCTTTGGCGCTGACATTGTATATCTCCAGTAATGGCGGACTGCTGCCTCTCACTCAGGGCTGTGTTTATGCTAATAGGGCAGAGATCGCCACAAATGGGTTTGACTTTTTCTCTACGATGATGTGTATGTAGGGAGAATCTGAAATTGCTTGTTTTGACAGACTGTCTATGATTTATTAGAATTATAAAAAAATGACCGGGTGGATTTTTACCATAATAGGCTGGTTGTTTTCACACACTGTGGCCACACAACTGTGTTCAAACACCTCATAAAAGTGATTTTTGTATAATAGATCCCCTTCACGTTGTTTTTCACTGAACATTTTGATAGGAGCCCTAGCTTTCCTTGGTATGTGCATGAGAATTCATGAGAAAAGCAGCAATGTTTGATTTAGGAAGGAATGTTTTCTATGAAACGGTTCTTTCACAAATCAGACTGGTCTGACTTGTGAAAGAACTTGCAGTGGTCTTTTGTATGATTTCAGAAGGCTTGGAATATAGTGTAGAAGTCATTTGGATCACTTTTATGGTGCTTTTGTATGCTTTTAAGCTGGAAAGGCCCATTCTGTTCCATTGAATATATGGAAAGAGCATTGAGCACAAGCGTCGTTCACTTCCAGAAGAAAAAAAAAATCTTTTTTTTTTTTCCCTGAGTGTTTGTGGTTAAAAAGTATACTTTTTTTTATTATTATTATTTTTTAATGACTTTATTCTCTAGATAAGACACTGGGATAAGGCTGGGATCGTGTAGAGCCCTTTGAAGCTGCACTGAATCTGCAGTTTGGACATGCAACCCATTGATCACCATTGAAGTCCACTATATGGAGAAAAATCCTGGAATGTTTTCCTCAAAAACCTTAATTACTTTTCAACTGAAGAAAGACATGAACATCTTGGATGATATGGGGATGAGTAAATTATCAGGAAAACTATTCTGGAAGTGAACTAAACATTTAACAAGCCCATTGCTGATGTTTGTGAAAAGTCGAGAGGCTTAAGCTTTACTTGTTTTATGCAATGTCAAATATTTTATTGAACTGCATTCTAATTGTTTGAATTTTTGTTTTCCTAGTCATGGGTATCAAATAAACAATCCTTTCATAGCTATTCTCTCTGGGGATTGTGGGATATGGATCTCAGAGCTCCTTCAGATATCCAGTGTTGCACTGTGTCTGTTTCGGGAATGACATTTAAATGTGTGTTTTCCTTCAAGGGAGAATCTGTTTGCAGTAAATATGTCAGAGAGAGTTTATCACGGGTACATAATGGCTGGTTTGTGTTTGCTCTGGTTGTACACGCACTGTAAACAAGCAGTGTGTTGAACAGAGTGTGCCGGGGTTATCGCACGCTTTCTGCAGATACTAACTGTGGAAGTGTTGACTGCATGTGTACGTATCTTTAGTTCACACCTGTGCAGCGATCACTAACAGTATTACGTGCACTTCTGCGTGCTGTAGGCCAGACGCTAGACAGCTAATCTGTTTTCCTGGCTGATGAGAAGGGTCCAGGGCTGTTTTTTGTCTCTGTGTTCTCTGCAGCTGACCTTCCCTTGGCTTTTCGCAGCTGGTCAGCAGTTTTTCAAGGCTCTGCAGGACTTAAGGTTCCTCTGCAGGGATGCAAAAGCATTGAATCTGCTTACTTTGTTGAGGTCAAGAAAAAATAAGTTTATTGTGTGAATGGTGTAATGAGAATACTATTAGGACGGGATTGAGGAAGTGTAGTAATCAACATGTACCATGTAGCCTTTTAGTCTATAAGGCACAAGCTCTTGGATTTAATCAAAAACATCTTAATTTGTGTTCTGAAGGTGAAAGAAATGACAGAATTTTAATTTTTGGGTGAACTATCCCTTTAAATACTGCAATTCTGTAATCATTTTTTTACACTTATGTTGTTCCAAACCTGTATTGCTTTAAGGTTTTTGTTGATGCAGCTTAAGATTTCTCATGGTTAGGCATTCCAGATCAGTTTTCAAGGAAAGTGATATTTAAGTCGGCAGCAAAGGTACAGTTACCATTGATCCGTGGTTTTGCTCATTTTAAATGAGCATCGCTTGGGTATAAAATTACACCACAGTGATTTAATTGAGGCGTTATTAATTTTTAAGCAGGTTCCAGATCAGTTGAAAAGATTTCAGCACTGATAATGCCTGTGTGTACGTGCTTTTCGAGTCACTTTGCTTCTCTGCATAGCGACACATTGACAAATGGATCAAGGCCTGTTCATGAGAGATTCATAAACCTTCCTCAGACGAATATTGACTCAACTGCCATGTGTTCCTAACACATTATAATCTGCCCCTGTCATTCAGAATGAAAAACACTATAATAAATGTATGTTGTCAGTGTGTGAATTCATTATGCATTCCATTTCAGCCAAGAGAGCAAATCCTTAGGAGCAAGCTGTGGTGAAAAATCATCCATCATGAAACTCAAGTGGTAAAAAAAACCCTGTGCTATAGTAAGTTGACCAACAGGGATTTTCCATGTAACTGCTGAAACAGGCAGTCCAGAGAAAAAGGTTCAGATTAGGGATGGGCATTAGACTAAGCAGCTTGCTTGGTATTAGCATTCAATGGATGTACCTAATAGAAATCCCATTTATCTCATGAATTGTAGGGGGCAGTGATGTGTCTCTCTCTCTCCAGCGTTCATGCTCATTCTGTCGCTGCCTCTCTTTCTCAAGTTTACAGATTTGCCATTATAAATAATGTGCGTGTTTTGTACGTAGGGGTTTGTGTGGGTGTCCCGCAGGCTTTTGTTAGGATTTTAGGTGGGTGTGTTCTTACTTGATGTTATTCGGTTCAGGCCAGCGCAAGAAACAGGCCACAGCATGTGGTGTGTGGGAGCAAATACACTGCGGACGATATAGTGAAGGGACGTTCCCTGTGTGCCAATTTCTCCTTCAGGGCATTCTCACTTTCTCACAGCCTTTCTGAAAGTCTGTCATCTTTTCTGAATAGCTCAAATGGTACTGCAGACTATACATAGGTAGGCTACATTTTACTCTTGGGCTTCAGTTGGAGTTGATAGCATTTGGTGTTTATCAGAGTGAATGATGGGGAAATTAATCAACATATTATGACCGTTAATGTCAGTCAGTGTTTCCTGAACGCTTTTCAGCAGATGAGTCACTCCTCCACCGCTGAATCTTTAGAGCAAGTACAGTGAACATCTTTTATGCTCAAACACAACATACTTAAGATGCCTTTTGTGATTTAAAAACATACAGCATGAGCAGTGTAGTCCAGGCTCATCTATATACATTTCTGCATCACTGTAATTATGTACCCTAACTTCACATTACCTAAAGATCACTTGATCTGGAAAGCATCTGCTGTTTACAAACATCTGACAGATGTCTGTAAGATGTCAGTTTTACATACATTCTAAATCATAAACATCTTAAAGACATCTAATAGATGTCTATTTGACATCTGATAGGAAACGTCCTATAGACGTATTGCAGATGAGCAAACACTCTAAAAACGTCAAATAGACGTCTCCATGATGTATGTGTGCTGTATCAGGGAAAGTGAAATGTCCAGAGAGTGGTGCTAAAACACACATTCGATGCATGACTGTGTCACGTTTTTATTATGTTGGTACAGGCACCTATTGCTGCGTTTTTATTACGCTGCTTAAGGTACGTATTGTGGCTGTTCACAATTCAAATATCCGGGTAGCGGAGCTAAAGGTTAATGCTCTATCGTGTTGGAAATATCCCCTACATATAGCTGTGCTATTTTAACTTCCTTATGCAGATTTGAGCTGTTTTGTTGGAACTGCAGTTTCACAGGGTTCGTACCAAGCTTTCATCACTCAAGTACCACGCCGTATCGCGCCAGCTACCAAGCAAACTTACTGAATTCGAAAACTCATGCATATGAATCTGTATATGTGATGACAGCATTCAAAAGTATAATTTTTCAAATTGCGCAAGATGTTAAAATTGTTTTGAAGTCACAACACAATATTCTACAAGTAATTGTGTGAAAATTAGGCTTCATCAATAGAACCATCACTAAAAATTCTAATGGTTTCCACTACAAATACCATTACAAACATTACAAACCAACAACTTTTAACCATTTAAACTTTAAAGCCATTAAAATGGTTTTCTGTAGTGTGTTTTGAGACATATTCCATTAGGATGTGTTGGTTTTAACAAGCCACCAATAGAAGGTGATCAATTACCAGTAGAGACCAACAGGGTCCATTACAGTTTCCATTAAAACCAATACAAATCCCATTATAATCAGTAAAACCATTCCAAATTTTGTTATGGTTTCTATTGTTTTTTTCAGCAGGGTAATCAAAACTCTGTGATATAGTTTTACCGCCTCTAGTGTTCATTTCAACTGAAAACTGCAGTGATTCATACATATAGGTAAGTTTTTTGCAGAAATGTATATAGAGGGACGTATTTCCAATTGAACCTATGTTGCAAGCTTCACAATCAAATAACTCTTATGAACCATTTTTCTTTTCAATTAAAAAACATACAGCGTGAGCACTGTGAATGGAATTCACAAACAAATTACTCTTATGATCTGGTTTAAATGTTGTCCAGCTCAAAAACAAATGATTCTTATTATCCATTTTTTTAAAGTAAGAAGCAAGAAGCACAAGCAATGTAGGCCAGTTCACAACAAATGACACTTTCGATCTGTTTTTTAAACAGAAAACATATACAGTGCAAGCCATGTAGTCCAGTTCACACACAACTTACTCTTATTTAAAAAATCAAAAACACTGCATAAACAGTGCAGTCTGATTCATGAACAAATTACTTTTATGATTCAGTTCTTTTTGTGTATCAAAATCAAACTATCAATGTAGGCTTATTCATGAACAAATGTTTTTATGAGCTGGGTCTTTTAAAGAATAGCTCAGAAAGATGGTATAAAATCTTAAAGGGATAGTTCACCCAAAAATGAAAATTCTGTCATTAATTACTATTACCCACCCTTATGTCGTTCCGAACCTGTAAGACCTTTGTTCATCTTCGGAACACAAATTAAGACACTTTTTATGAAATCTGAGAGCTTTCTGACCCTGTCTACGACAGCAACACAACTACCACCAATAATTAATGACAGCATTTTCATTTTTGGGTGAACTATCCTTTTAATAATTAGTCAGAGCTGATTAATCAACTTCTGACTTACTTATTAAACTGCAAGTGATCATTATATTCAGTGATGTCTGTATCATTTATTATTTATGTGTAGATAATTAGCAATTCCTTGCTGCAAAAACAGAACACTGATGCCAGGTAAGGTGACTGCAGTCGAGCAGTTTAGTAGCATGCAGTGAATGGGCATTAGACCGCGATATTCCCTAAAACTGTAATGAGCACATTTAAGATAGCATGAAGGTCTTCATAGTAGTGCTTTAACTTCAACTGAACTGAACATAATTATCATTCCAGGGGTTTCTCAAGGCTATGCGCTTTTGGCCCATTTTGTGTGCTTGGAGGTCCCTTGGGTTTCCACGGGGAGATTACTTTGCAGAGTCCTTCCCTCCTCTCTCTCACCGACCAGAAAAAAAGAGGGCTTTCCAGGCAGAGAATCAGCTCATTTAAATTCACAGTCTCTGCCCAGGCTTTCTCGGATGAGCATTTTTTTTTTTTTGCTCCACTGCTGACAAGACACTTTTGAATGTTGCATACTTAAAACCGGATCAAAGGACAGGCAGAGATGTGAGCAGAATTTTTAACTGCTGTTCAGGGAGCAGCTCTGTCTATATCCATCTCTTTGGAGCTCATCCTGGCATTTCCCATCCCCCTGGTGGGAGTAATGGCATGTGATGTGTTGTGTTCTTTTCTGTCATTTAAACTCTCTCACAGTGTTATGAGAAATTCACTCTGCTATCACTGAAGCACTGCTCTTCTCAGTATAATATGGAACATATGTCAGCGGTGACTATAAACCAATGACATTTTCAGAACAAAAAATTCCTCACAATTTCAGCAATGTCATGAAACCTCTTACCGCTCTTAGAATTCCTCACTTCCTTCCGGTCAGTGGCAATCACAACTGGAAATTACTGTAGGAAATCACAAGCCACTTTACACATCCGAAGGTGTCAGGGTTTTCAAGAAAGACAGAATTCCCAGTGTTCACACATACTGAGCATGTTAGACTGGTGCTATGTGCCAGCATTTAAAAAAACTAGATTTATACATTTTCTGAAAAATGTGTTGGTGCTTGGCTCTGCAAAACTCTTTGGATCTTCTGGGTCATTTGCCAGAGCTGTGCAGTTGCGAAGGTGTTTTCAGTTGTGAGATTGTAAGTCCAATCTGTAAGAAAAGTAACACCATAACTCTGAAGCTGAAATCCCCATATGAGCGCCAATAATAGTAATTAATATAGTAATTAATAAATAGTTTTTTGGCCCATGATAAAATGGCTGTAGTTTGAGGAATGTGTATGGTTGTTTCCAGGAAAGTGTCCTTGCTCATTCTACTACATTAAGATACATTTGACATTCTCACCTCTGTAATGAGATCTGTTGTTGATATTTAAATGTCAGGCTTAATGGCAAAACCCTCAAGCTCAAACAGACTTGTATTGATTTGCTAGATCCCCTTTGTTCTCGTCTCATTAATCTGCAATTTGATTTAACACAGGTGTTCGTCTCACGTTGGCTTTTAGTTTGATTTAGAGACTTGTCACTTTGTGGCCTGCTTGGTTGGCAGAGGCTATTTACATTAACTCCACCCACCATTGTGTGATTGGGCTAGACCAAACGACAAAAGACGGCTGTCAATAGACAGCTCCAGCAGCATAGATGGTAAAGCACTTAACACAATGTTTTTGACATGATCGACCCGAGTTCGATGAAATCCACCTTTTGCCAAACTCATTTTTCATATTAAATCGGAAAAACATTTATCTTCAGTAAAAATGAAGGAAATAATTGAAAAGTATTGGGTAGGGTTAGGGTAGATGTAGGGAGGGCTTTATTGACCCAATAAGGCAGCATCCATTGATTAATTTTAATAAAAATGATCATTTATGCTCAATATGTTATTACTGCATACTGTTTTATAATGTACTACAATACAGAGGTGCAGATTTGGAATAAGTAGTATAAATGGCAAAAAATACCACTGTTTTTACATAGTGTAAATAGCATCTATTGCAAATAGCTGCTGCCAAAAAAAGTAGAAACAGTATGCAACAATAAATATTTAAACCAGTAGTATAAAACTAATACAAGATTTCCCTTTGTTGCATGTTTAATTCAGCAGGTCATATCCATTTATCATCTTGGAAAGAAAATATGGTTATTTTATGTTTTTAATGCTTTGTGTAAACATATCTTTGGCAGTCGTATTAAATAATGACTCAAGATAAAAGATATTAAAATCATGATATTACTTCTGGTTTGTTAATCACATTGGAAGCGGAAGGTGAAGTTGAGTGCGCTGCATTGTGGGCTACAAAATCCCACGCAGTGTCCTCTGCATGTACTGCATATTTTGCCAAACGTAGCAGGTCATTTCATGCAGACAGAACATTTTCAAACTGTGCACAGCAAACATATTGCATACAGAATAGTATGATAAATATGGTAATGTCATTCAGAAAATACGAAAGACAAAAATATTAGGAGAATTCCAATAATATTGCTTTAGTGTTGTTTATGTGACTCAGAATAGCTGTCTGTAGAAAAAAAAGATGTTTTTTTTTTTGCAGTTGTCTTACTTTTGATATCTTATCCCATAATTCCCTCGATATGAGAGAGAGATTCATTCTCTGCTACTTAAGCAGAAAACTCATTTCTCATTTTTTCCTTTAATCCTGTGATTTGTTCTACTCTGCTTTATTAGCTTAAGCCATTACTGTATGGCATGGTGAGATTTTTGTGCAAAACACTACATTCACTGCCAATATTCAACGTCTTCCTTGGTGTCTTCTACTTCTCCAAACGGTGACATTTCACCAAGCTGACTAAACCCCGATGTCAACACTAACCAAAAATCATTACTATCTCCCCAATTAAATTAAGCTCTCTCTCCCACCCCAACAGTGTGAAACAATTTGATTTAACCAAAGCGCTAAATCTCCTGTTTTCCTCTCGTCTCTTTGCATATGACGTTAAGTCCAATTTACAGCTGCTGTCATCGCGACAGCTAATAAAAGGCAGACGGCCCTAAAGCCTTCCACAGTGATACAAACGATCAACTTGTTTATTCGGTGTCTCTGTCTGCTGTGACATTTCTTGAAGTAAGATGTAGTTCTCCTTTTCTCATCGCTCTGCTGGGCTTTGTTGAATTTGTAGTTCTTATTCCCTGCCAGCGCTATCTCATCCATCTCTTTCCCTTTGATATGTGGACAGCCTCAGAGCGCTGCATTTGTATAAAACAGAAGATGCAGTCATCTCATGTTTTTTTGAAAGAGGCCAGCTCTCCATTCTCTTTGATTTTGCACGTATTGTATCGTATGGCATTTACTAGAATGACCATGTTTCATTCATCTTGTCAGCTAATGTTCATAAAAGACCAGGTGGAGGACAGCGTGGGAGGCTGGAGTTGGCTCACATTTATGTAGCAGTTAATTAGTTCTACATCAAAAGTGCTTCTCCTGAATTACACATCTGTTCTCTTATGATCTTTGAGCTGTGCTCTTCGCATGGGCGCCTCCACATTAAACTCTAGGTAAACTTGAGCAAAATAGTTCAGCTCAGCTCATCACCATTAAAAGTTTAAAGTGGAACATTGTTATTTCAAAATTTGTCTCTGAAACCTCTGAGGAGGTCGCCTCAGCTGGCTAAACAGCAATTGTTTGGGGCAGATCTTACTAATAATGTTATCTGTGAGTATAGAGCCTATAAATGGGGCCGTGTCATTGACAGCCAGGCAGAGAAATGCGCTGTTACCTCGGATGAATCTGCAATGGGTTTGCTATGGAGTCTCATACGTTCAGAAGGAGAAAGCATGTAGGTATGTGCGCACTCTCATATTCATGACAATGCCGCTGTGTGTTTAGTAAAAGAAATATAACAATCACTTGTGTGATTCAGAATTTAAATACCTGTTCCCTGTTTGGTCTGTCTTTTTGTCACGGGTATTTGCTCTATAGCCCGTTTGCCATCTGAACGCTTCCTTTTATTTTGAGTAATGCTTCTGAAGCGTAAAGTTTCCTGCCATACGCTGAAGATGTAAATTGTAAAGGGGAAAGATCCAATTGTGTATTCATTTCAGCACCGAGGCTCAGCAGTTAGGAGTTCAAAATATGCCACGGGCATGTTCTTTCTGCCTTTTTTTTTTTTGTAGTTTGTACCGCAGACTCGTTCATCATTACTGAACTTATTTTTATTTTGCATAACCTCTTGTTGTTTACTGTGCACAATGTTGTCAGACTGTAATACCTCTGTTTAGGCTGTAATTTTTGCACTTACTAACAGCTTTCATAACTTGCATTAATAAGCCATTAACAAATGATATAATGCTTCACATTAGCTATAATGTGCATGTAAAAAGTCATTTTGAATATATTAACATTTGAATGTAAATGAAGTACATATGTCTTGATGTTAATGGCTTATTCATGAAACCTACTGATCTGGCTGTGCTATTGTAAATAAATGGAGCCATAGTTAAGCTGACAGTGTCCGCTGCTGGCGGCTGCGCAAACTGCAGTGGCTGCTTCACCGGCAATGATGCAGTCAGCTTAAGCTCTCATTATTTTAGCAGTCTGGTATATCAGTGCTCATATGATTTATTCGGGTATGCTAATAAGGTCATTTCTTCCATTTTAATGCCAAATGTCTTTTGTGAAAGTCTGTGCATGCATTGTGTACATTATTAGATTTAATTGCATGTTCTCTATGTTGTTGTATTCTGTCTTTAATCTGCTCAAGCAGTGACTGGTCTCGAAATACCAGTCTAGAGTTACACAGCCAGTCTATTTGGGTGGAAGGGGTTGAAAAACAGCAGGGGGATGAAAGACTGAATATTTCATTGCAGCGACAAACAGCAGATGGCCCTCTTGAGTTTTTCTTTTTTTTAATTCCTCCTCTGTGATTGTGTTTCTCTGGTGATATTAATCTAAATGAGAAAATACTCTGTGTTATTGGGGCATGATATTAAATTGGCACCCCAGCCCTTATCGCAACACTCATTACCATTTGATTAAAGAAACAGGCGACAGATAAATGTAGGCCTATAGCAAAAAACAGGCATTCATCCATACAATGCGTTACATAGGTGTGTTTGTCTAAAGCACTGGGGGTCTCAATAGCACCTCGCAGGTGTGATGTAGTTCTGCTTCACTTTGCACTCGTGGGGCGTGTCGGTGGAGTTGTGGGAAATTAATTTCTTAGACATTCAATTCTCAGGCTGTCTTCATAAAGAAGAAAAACGAGAGAGAGAGAGAAAAGACTGTGTTTGATTATCGTTAATACATGTGTATTTTTCTGCATCTCAAATCTGTTATTTGAATTAGAATAATTATGAATTTTGGCATCTGAATATGTTTGTGATTTAAAATGTTTGGCGCCTGTCAACTAGCTGGGCTATTAGACAAATTCTGTTTGATAAATCATATTCTGAAATGTCGAAATGTTGTCATCGGCGCGTTTGAATCTTATTATCAGCTCCCGCACACAGAAAAGACAAATATAAACGGACATTACGTGAAGGGTGGGTTTTTCTCGTCTTCGAAACGATGGCAAAGGAGGAGTTTGTCGTTAAGACTTGTTGATGATCTGTGAGGCTGAGGCGGGAAGCGCGTGGTCGTTAAGACTTGTTGATGCCGTTGATCTATGAGGCTGAGGCGGGAAGCGCGTGCGCCTCACTCGCTCCAAACGGTTGGAGACGCTAAATGAGCTGGAGCTGGAGGATGAAGAAGAGCATCTCTTGAATATGTTTTCTCTCCTGGCTAACGTTAGCACTTATGCTGCACGTTTGTGTACTCCCGCTTCGGGGAAGGACTTTTTTATTTGAGTTTATTTATTTGTTCGTTCCTGTCACACCGGGTAGACGTCATCCTCACCGGAGCCGCTCAGCGTTGCTTACATTTCTCCCTCAGAAGACATGCTGCTTTAGAAAAGGAAAAAACGCACATCGTTATTGAATAACCACGCGACCTAGAACATGCGACTGAATGGGGAGTGATCGTCTGAGGAGATCCCTTATCAACAATAAACACCTTCGTTCAAACTTACCTCAAGTCGCCGTCGTTACGACGACGGTTATTCTCAAGATGAGCGGCCGTTTGAACGGAACCGGCGTGGATATCTGCTAAACTTGGTAAATATGTGAGACAAATGAATATGTGTAGTCGCAGGGCTCCACCTGGGAGACGAAGGTGGTCGCGTTTCTCCGCTTGACAGCTCAGAACGAAAAACGCTTTGTTTGTTCAGACTCCGGGAGTGGACGTCGCTGCCCGGGGTGCTGAATTTCACCAGGACCGGGTCAGAAATAAAGGAGGGAAAGTGACGGATCAGAGAGACTCTCTCAGGCGTGCCGTGAATGCATTTCCATATTCTGTTTTTTGGAGGAGCTGGGCAACTCATGTGATAATCGTTTTCCGAGAAGCGTTGTGAAATCAGGAATGAAAAGTAACCTGCGAGCCGCGTGACTTCGAGATGAAAATTGGACAACATGTGAAATACGGACAGTTGAGTAACACTTCACCTTTGTATTCATTATGCTAATTCAGTGTCTTATTTCGCCAGTCGTGATGTGTGGATATCTTTGATCATCATCCGTGCGTTTCAGAGGGCAGAGCACAGAAACAGTCGCAAAAATGGGACAATAATTGAGACAGATCGGGCGGTTTGTTGTTGTTGTCTGTGCTTTGTGTGTAAGGAGTTCAACAGCCCTGTTTTTGAGACATGGCAGCGGCGATTGCCAGCGGTTTGATCCGCCAGAAGAGACAGGCACGGGAGCAGCATATAGACCGACCATCCACCAACAGAAGGAGAAAAAGCCCCAATAAGAATAAAGGGCTTTGCAACGGGAACCTGGTCGACATCTTCTCCAAAGTGCGAATCTTCGGCCTCAGGAAACGCAGACTACGACGACAAGGTGTGGGAAGTTCCGTAATTGTGCACATAAGAAGTCTATGCTATGTTTAATGTCTTGAGAATAATATACGCCCACATTTCATTTTCACATTCAGCTTTGACAACAAGGGACTTACGGCATGGAGCTGCTGTTTATCTTGACGAGAATAGCTGAATAGCTTATAGGGTTTGTGTTGTGTCTTGACAGATTTCTTTGACAGACTGTTTTTATTTTCATCAGTCTGGATATCTGTCATTTTTACGCAAATTGTTAAGTCAGTCATAAGACCAGTCAGTAAGGATACCACGTATTCAACTTAAATCTATGTACGTCATACTTTCAAAATAATTCTCAAAACAATTCTCTTCCGTTTTTGAAGGCCACATGTGTCAGAGCTAGATATTACTTTGATTCATATACGCATTGTTTGATATATTCTGGGATTTGGCAACCTCTCTGTCTCTGCTGTACCCTTGGGAGGTGTTGATGTTGAATTATTGGCACGTTTCATGAATGCAAGTAAAGCAGCAGGTGCCCAACGTGTTGCAGGGAAAAAATGCTATCACATCATCAGTAAACAACATCCCAATGACAGCTTATCTTAATAGAAATGCCAGTGACACAATTTTTAATTTAGGTAAGATTAAAATAAAAACAGTCTTTCTGTCACCCCAGCAGTAATGAATTATGATGTGACTTAAATATTTATTATTCTAAATGTATTTTTTCATATATTACATTTCTATAGCATTTTTTTTTAAAAAAGCAAGGTTGCTTTACAGAAAACCAGAAAATTATAAGCATTTTTTTAGGATCTGATAATTACAAAACAACATTATAAATTGATAGTCAGCTCCAGTCAGTTATATACGATTGAGTTAATATGTTAGTGCATAATCATGAGTGTTATATGCTCAAATTTAGAAACAGAAAATATATATGTGTGCATTTTTGGCCTGCAAGCAAAAATAATTTATATATATTAAAAAAAAACAAACAAACATTGTAGACGGCCGGTTATCCAATAGTTGAGCTACAGTCTGATAAAACTATAATAGCGGTGGCGATTTGGCATACTGTATATCATGGTACCTGTCAGAGATGTCCAGAGGGGAATCTTGCACAAATAAGTAGTGAGTAAAAGATGTAGCTGTTGCCAGGAGAAACTGAGAGTGATGAATTAGCCCTGCAACGTCTCAGCTAACGTGCACCTGTGACGGCCATCTTATTACAGATGGCGAACAGCTCATGGCCTCCCCTTACACTCCTAGTGTTAACTTTTTTGGAAAGCAGCATCTTACAAGACTTGCAAGTCAAGCGTACCCACATTGTCACTATTTACAATTACACATGCTGAATTGAAAACATCAAGCATTTGCTGTTTAAGATGACTACCAGTGCTCACAGCTGGTTGGACGGCCTCTTTTGATTCCTGTTGCCTGTTGCGTTGTTGCCTGAGTTACTTTTGACAGAGCACCCCTTGGGATTTACCTCATTAATTTCCCATTGCAGCTAGATTTACAAAATCTTCAGTGAGCATTTTCACAGCCTTGAGGGCTCACCAGGGGCTCTGTGGAGCTGAGTGTTGGTCTGCCCACCCTCCTAGGTTGTTTCACATGTAGCCTGTGTGCTCAGGAGAAATAATGGTTAGTTTAGTAGTGGTAATTTAGTAGTGGGCACAGGAAGGACACTTTGAGCATACCCTTTGAGCATAGCCTCCCATCATGCAAGGCAGTGAGAAGCTACATTCGTCTCCATTTTAACTCTGACTTTTAGGTCGTGACATGCAGACAATAGGAATATTCCCTCGGGTATGGAAAAGCCTGTACAGACCATGAACTGAGACATTTTGCCTTGTGGCAGTGTAGTAAAAGAAATCAGAGAAGACAGCAGCTTAAAAAAAAAAAACTTGCTCAAGCGTATTTTCAGTGTCCTTTGGGTTTGTCAAATGTCTGGTGAAATGAGCAGTGCTGATGATAATAATGGCAAAATCAGTTTGCCAAAAGAAAGATACAGTTTTTCACCTCCATTTGGAGTGCTAGTGTGGACCTCAAGCCTGTGATTTATAATTTGTCCAACACACTATCCAAAAACATTAAACAAGGAACAGTCCTTATATACTGTTTCTTATTGATTTATTTGACTTTCTAGACTCTTAAGAAGAATGCTATTATTGACAGGCAATTGATGTGACCAGATCATTACAGAGATATGTGTCACGCTGCATTGCTTTAACATTATCGTGCTGATTTTTAGAGACTTCTATAAATGTGTAAATAACACTAGTGGTAGGTCTCGGCGATATGACCAAAAAAATGATTAGGATAAAATGTTTCATATCAGCTGGTATCAATAAATGTCACAATAAATTTCAAATCTTTATTTCTTTAAGATTTTAGAAATAAAATCTTAGGAAGATTTTTGCTCCTAAGTGAAATATGTATAAACCAGACGATTTATTGTGTCCAGAACATGAATCAACAAAATATCTTAATAGAGTAATTCATTTCTTAGTTTCTCTATGTTCTAATGAGTGATATTGTTTCAAATCATGAAACAAGTTTGTGTTGCAAATGCACATTTGACAGTAGCTTGAGTTGACAGTAGTAGCAGGGCTCTATGCTTACTTTTCTTTAGGAGCACAGTCAAAATTTCAGGAGCACCATCTAATCAATAATCAGAAAATCTGATCAAAAATTAGCATTCCCATTACAAAGCGATATTTGACTCCTTGAAGTGATTTACCTTTATAATGTTTTTCTAACTTTATTAAAAGTATGTCATCTTTTATGTTAAATTTGTAAAAAATTATATTTTTTAGGCTTTTCAAAGTTTCTAATTAAAGCAACATAATAACAAGTAGAATAAGAATAAGTTACCAGTCAAATAAAAATCAGTATTAACAAAATTAATTTGTACTACAGAGGTAGCACAGAAGAACACAAAAGTGGCTTGTAGGTGTACTTTCATGTTTAATGAGGCTCAGAGGTGGCATGAGTGCAATCAAATTCATAAATTCATGCTGAGATTAATGTTTTAAATATAAAATTTTGAATTTACAAATATTAAATGATTTAAATAACTGAAAAGATACTTTAAAAAAGAAACTAAAATTGCCAGTAGGTGGCGGCAAGTCACTGATTTAATTACTGAATCATTCATTCATTTGATTTGTTCAAACGGCTGATTCATTCAGGAATAAAGCAAGTGACTCTTTAGGAATGGAAAATTGAATCATTGACTCACTAGATTTGTTTAAAAATGCACGTTTATTGCAGTGTTTAAATGGAGATGTGCAGCAGCTCAGTTGTGAGTTGTTTCAAACTAATTTTGACAATGAAATAGAGCAAAATCAGACAATAGTGTTATAGTCAGACAATGTAAGTGACTTAATATTAGCTTCTTGTTTATTTAACTGTTGTATTAAATCAATATACTCATTTACAAACCCTCTTAAAAAATCATTAAAAGCTGTCACTCATCTTAGTTCACTGCGATCACACGAATGTCTAGTATAATAAATGAAGCTCCCTACACTGCACAATGAATCTCTTATTTACACTCTCTCTACACTTCGAAAAGATATGTCTGTGATACATTACTCAACGTTGCAACACATAGAAACCTATGAAATTTATGAAACACATAGAAATTTATGTTCATTATCAAAAACAGTATAATCTGTAAAAACTGTAACAACCTAATTTTTATATGGTGAAATTTAATTATTCTGACTGCTTGAGTTTTATTAAAATTAACCATTGGTCTTTCATTGTAGCATACATTTAGATCATGATAACCAGTTAAAACCACACAGTATAGCACTTCAATACCATGGTAATGTAATGTAACTGTATGGTTTCTAGGTATTTGTATGAAAAACAGTATTCTAAATATATTTAGTGTGAATGCTCAAACGTGATATCTTAATCACACAAAAAATACTGTAATTATATTCCATTGCTCCATTACATTTAATACATGTCTGCATTAATAATATAACAAAATTCTATATGAATACCCCATATGTCTGTTACAATACCATGGTGCATTTAGTGTTACTACAGTAAATCCATGGTAAATGATGGTGGTTTGTAGATTGAAAAGCCTTCTGACTGTATCGTTGCACACAGTGGTTCTCCTGTTTGTCAGAACTGTTTCATCTGGTTTTAAACTAGTTTAAATCAGCAAGTCATTTGTGTTCTTTGGTAAACTGAATCGCTTCACACTGATTCTCACAGCGCTGTTTAGCGCTCACATGATCGAGACTTATCAGCGAGTAAACGCACCTGCTCAAGTAAGCTTGCGCTGTCTATTGAGTAGCATGGTTTTGTTCTGTTTTAGGTGCATAAACATCATATCGAACATTTTTTAAACTCTTGTTATCATTTTATTGAAGAAAATATATTGCCATATTTATCGCTGATGTTTTATCACCCAGCCCTATGCTCACTGCCCTTTTTTTTTGTCATGATTGTGTCATCAGAGACACATTTTGGGGATCATTAAGTATTTCTTTGCGCACAGGGTAAAACTGAATGAAGGATCAGTAGTAACAGCAGTTGATAATGTGTGTGTGTGTGTGTATTTTCAAGCAAAGATTTTCCACCACAGCATCTTGCTTTGGTTTGTAAGGTACAGTACCATTTCAATTTAAGATCTCAGAATGGACACAGTCTGTTGACTTTAAATGCCCGGTTAATGCTGTCGGCTGTGACCGTCGAAGTCTAAGCTAAAATGTACAATATACAGTCTGACAGTTGTTGTTGTACAGTGTGTTTAAGATCTCACTGGGGTGATATAGCACAATCTGGCAAACAACAGATGTGAAACTGCAAATGACTTTAGGCTGACATATAGGTATCTTAAAATAAAGCTTGATTAAGGCTCCCTATAGGTCAGATTTTGAAATTGACTGACAGTTGGTATATTTATTCCGGCTAATTTGGATGCTGGACCATACGCCATTTTGAGCCATCCACGTCTGATATATGAATGGTACGATTCTATTAACATGAGGAGGTTGGGTTGTTTGTTAATGTCCGTGACCTAAAAAAAGAAATCTGAAAAAATCCAGACATGAAAGGTCTCCATCAAGCTGGTAAAAACAAATGCATCTTTCATTTATTTAAAATCTCTTTGTTCAAAACAGAGAGGTTATCTGTTTGATTGCGTCGCAGAGTGCTGCCACGTAGCAATTTTTACCCTTTTTACTCCACAGGACATTTTATGTCCTGTGGCCATGAAAAAATAAACATTGTTGTGAAGTGATTGCTTACTAAAATGCCCTGCTGCAAACTCAATTTATAAATTTAGTAGGTGGAAGGTTCTTATATAGCAAAACGTATAACTCTAACCTTGTATTCAAGTTTCGCTAAAAGCATGTAGTGAGCCAGGAAGGGTGCAGAAATCATTTAGCCGTCTTTATCAATTAAGCGCAAAGGAACTAGATTGTTTTGGAGGATTTATTGTCATTTTGTGCTTCTGCATTTATCCACTGTGAAAGTTCAGTGCTCTGATGCTTATTATCCGTATAAGTGATAAATATGACAGAGATTCTTCCCAGCACGACATGGTTCAACACGCTGTTTGGACGTTACGTTTTGCGTCCAATTAGAATGCTCAGCGGAATGGAAGACCACCAGTGGAGACTAGCTTTTAATCTCTCTCTATGCTAAGTCTCATTAAAAAGTCTGATGAATCTTGCATACACTCAATTAGTTCTGACTGAAAGTGCATAGCGCCTCCTTTAGCCTTGAGTGTAAGGTGGTGCTTGTTCTTGACTGTGTAAATTACTGAGCTTGATGTCATTTTGCCTATAATAACTAAATTACTTTTTGGTTTTGCATGTTTGATTTCTGTCACGTTCCACGATATAGTGATGTACAAAGTGATATTCATAGTGTGTGTGTATATACACTCACACACCTTACATTTTATATGTACTACCAGTCAAAAGCTTTTGAACAGTAAGATTTTTAATGTTTTTTAAGAATTCTGTGCATTTATTTGATTCAAAATATAGCAAAAGCAGTAATATTGTGAAATGTTCTTACTATTTAAAATAAGTGCTTTCTTTTTGAATATATTTTAAAATGTCATTTAGGTAACACATCAGAATAGGGAACACATATTTACCATTAACTAAGCATTTTTCCTGAACAAACTCCAAATTTGCTGCTTATTAATAGTTAGTAAATTAGTTGTTAAGTTGAGGTATGGGGAGACTAAGGGATCTAAAATATGATCATGCAGAATGTGGCATTAATATGTGCTTTATAAGTACTAATAAACAGCTAATATGTTAACAATATGCGTGCTAATAAGCAACTAGTTAATAGCGAGAATTGGTTTTTAAAATAAAGTGATTGATTAATTGATTCCTGTGACCAAAGATACATTTTCAGCATCGTTACTCCAGTCCTCAGTGTTGTATGTCACTGAAATCATTCTAATATTCCGATTTGCTGCTCAAAAAACATTTACTCTTCTTATTATTATGTTGAAAACAGCTGAGTAGAAATTTTTCAGTTTTTTTGATAGATAAAAAGATCCAAAGATCAGCATTTATTTGAAATAAAAAGCTTTTGTAACATTGTACACTATAGCATTCAAAATGATGATGCTTTGAATTGATCAAAATTAGAACAAATTCTACTCAGCTGTTTTCAACATGATGATGATAATAATAAAAATAAATGTTTTTTTTTTTTTTAACAGCAAATCAGAATATTAGAATGATTTCTGAAGGATCATGTGACTGGAGTAATGATGCTAAAATTCAGCATTGAAATCACAGGAATAAATTACATTTTAAAAAAAATATATATAAAAAACAGTTATTTTCAAATTAATATTTATTATCAAAACGGTTTTTGCTATACTTCTGATCAAATAAATGCAGGGTTGGTGAGCAGAAGAGACTTCTTTAAAAAACAGTAAAATCTTACTGTTCAAAAACTTTTGACTAGTAGTGTATAGTAGTGTACACCTTATTTTAGTATTCTTGCGATATCTTTCTCATAAAATATGATCAATATTTGTAGAATAAAAATGAATTTCATAAAACTAGTAGCTTCAATATGTAATGTAATAGCAGCACTTTCTCAGTCCTTCCTGTGACTGAACAGTGTGAGTGTGCTTACGAAAGCTGGAAAAGCCCTTCTCCTGTTCCTGAAAGTCTATAGTGGGTCAATCACATGTAGTTAAGTCTGCAGCTGGTGCTACGTGCAGTGAGACATGCCACCCCCCCCCGCCCATTCCCGTCTGTCTGATGATAGCTACATCCACCTGTCTGTCTCTTTCTGTCTCTCTCTTCACCGCACACACAAAACCATGCACCTGCAGCTAAGCTTTTATCAGAATGAATGCTATGTGCATCCATCATCTTTAAAAATGTATTTATAGAATTTTTACATGTCACAATGCTTGATTCTTTATACTCAGTGTGGCAAAGCAGTTGCTAAAGTAAATATAATATATTATTATGAAGGATGGTCCAACAAAAAAGAAAAATTCTGTCAACATTTACTCACCCTCATGTCATTTCAAACCTGTATGAATTTCTACAACAAAAGAAGGTGTTTTGAAGAATGTGTTTTTAAAAATAACACTAGAGCCCATTGACTGCGTTTCTCAAAATATCAACTCAAAGACATGAGAATGAATAAATATTAATATAATAGAGTTATATTATGAAAAGAGGGAGTGAGAGATGCATCTTCAGTATGTTACGTTAATGCACTTAAATGATTTTCTAGATGCCATTTATTTATATTGATTTTGGGTTTTCTAATACGTAGAGATAAACTTTCAAAACTCATCTTAACTCAGCTCACCATTTGTGCTGCAATTATACTTAAAATTGGATGGCTTGTTGAAGAGTTGTGCTATTACTTTTCCATGATTTTTCCCTGGTGGACAATAAAACAGTTGAAAAAAAGTCCCATAATAGACTAAAAGAAGGAACTAAGCTATATATAGAGACCAGAATATCACAGACCCTCGAAAGTAGGGTTGGGTATTGAGAACCGGTTCCATTTTAGAACCGATTCCAAATTTCCAAAAAACGGTTATTCGATAAGATACGTGCATTCCGATTCCACTTAACGATTCCTGCGTTTGCATTTTAATATGATTTTAAACGATTTACGTGCAGGAAGGGAAAGAATTTAAGAACTGTTTGCTTGCAGCAGACACATCCGAAGTGCGAGCATAGAGAGCAGCGGTCCCGGTGTGGGTTCCCGGTCTGCGTCTATTCTCGAACCGTTCCATGCATTTACACTGCAGAAGATTTGTTGCGAGCCTAAACGTGCTTCTATTTTACATTAACCGACCGATATGCACAAAAATACATTAGTTTCTCATCATAAACACAGTGTTTTTTTGTCTTAAGTGAACGTAAATAGATGTGAAAGAAAACGCATGTATTTTTAGGTCCGCCCGCGTGCATGCGGTGTTAAAGAGACAGCAGCCTAATAAACGTGCTGCCTGTCATTAATGTTAATCAAAGAACAAAAGAAAATTCTTGACTGAATATTGTTTGTAAGTTTAATTACAAATAATTTTTTATGTGTTCATATTTCTGAAAAGAAAACTTTAGTGTTTTTAAACTTTCAGATTTCAGGTACAAAAATTTTAATTAAATGTTTCACTTAAAAATATTTAATATTTAAAAAAAAAACTATAGTGTTTTAAAACTTTTAATTTAAATTTCTGTACCTGAAATCTAAATGTTTCACTTAAAAAAAAATGTTATCAGATTTTTTTTATCTTATTGGAGTCAAACTAGGAATCAATAAGAGTTGAAATAGATAAGCAGAATTGGAATCGGATACCCAACGATACCCAACCCTTCTCGAAAGTTGGCTCTTTTGACCAGCGACCAGCCATATCGGTTTTCATCAAAATAACTTAATTTGTATTCGAAGATAAACAAAGGTCTTACGGGTTTGGAATGATATGAGGGTGAGTAATTCATGATGGAATTTTCATTTTGGGGCGGACTATCCCTTTAAATACACTTGCTTTATTTATTTATTCCATTTTGGTAAAATTATAGTTATTAAAATTGGTTATTTTATTAACTATGTAAGTTGCAAACCCAAATGCAGATACTCCAAAAATAATTTGGACAGTTAAAGCCACATTTTAAATGAATAAATTAGATAAAATGCAAAAAAAAACAAAACACACTTTTACAACCACATGTAGTGACATCCTGGCATCTCATGGTAGTGAGAGTGAGTAAGTAATGGTAGTGAGAGCTGGGGAGCTCTTTGCTGTCTTTAAGCGTCTCAGGATGCTGTATCAGCAGTATCACTGTGTAGGTGGAGGCAGATATCATAAAGCACCACTGTGATTAGCATTCTTTGTATCTCTCTTTCCCTTTAAACTTGCCCTCTCCTTCCTTCTTTTGTTCTTTTCTCTCACCCTCTCGGTGTTTCTCTCTCTCCACCTTTGATGTGCCAGTTTCTTCAGCTCTGCCCTGGCCTAACACAGGCAAATCCAGGGCAGCAGGCCAACGGTAAACAGCAGCATTGTACCTACATCAATATGACAAGGCAGTTATTTGTTTACCAGCCTGGAGTTAAGCACAACAAGGCTGGTTAAATGTATCACAGGAGACCCTTATAGCCAAATAAGGCTACGGCACTTTATGCTGTAAGAAATCGTCCTGTTTTTCCTTCCTGTCTCTCAAAATTGGTGTCACTCGCATCTATTTATGTGATTACCCCCGAGCCGTGTTTGCTAAAGCACAACACAGCTTCCCCAGAGTTAAACAACCAACAGTAGTTTTTTTTTACACTATCGTTTTACAATTTGCACATACTACATTTACACTCTTAAAGAGACAGTTCCCCTCAAAATGAATATTCGTTTACTCTCTTTCACATCATTCCAAACTTTTAGGACGTTCTTTATTTTGTGAAACACAAATTTAGCTGATGTCTGCATATTCAAACTTGGTATATTGTGATTGTTTTGAAGACACACAAATGTTGATGTCATGTGTAATGCTTCAGTAGACTTGGAATGGGATAATTTGGTGGGAATGCTTGGTGCTGCTTTTGAATGCTTTTCCTCCACATGTCTATTGTATTTAGATGAGTTCCAACAGCGCAAACTGCTGTTCTGTGTCTTTTTGAATTAGCACCATCTAGTATGCACACATCTGATATTTCACTAGCGATACAGTATTTCTGAGCAAACACATCTCAAACAACAGTGTAGCTGTATGTGTATGTGTCTTAATTCTGAAGTAAAGGACAGTGTTTTGATAGAACATTCTTTGGTTTCAGGCGAATGCAGACAGCGTGATTAATATTCACGAACCCAGCAGCTCATTAATCCTTAGTGCATTTTATATTGTTATTAGTAGTAGAAATCGTAGTAGTTTTGTTATCTAAATTATCATAATGTATTATAAACATATTATAATGCATGACTGACTGATGCTAAGTGGACTGTCAGATATTAATCTTTATATATGTATAATAGTCAACATTTAAAGTGGATCAAAAACCTTTTATCAAAGTTGTCCTAAAACCAAAACAATGCCCATTTTTGACTTAGGGCAACTTTTTTGATCAACTTCAAATGTTGACTACTATAGTATATCAGATATATAATATTAGTAAATATTATTATAATATTAGTATGGTGAGTAAACTAAAAATGTCACTCATTTCAATAAAATTTCATTCATTTAGCCTATTTAATATTGGGGGCATCCAAGTTATTTGACATATTTGAACTTTTTTTTTTTTTTTTAAAGTAACACAATAGTTACTTTCCCTGGTAATTAGTTGCTTTTATAATGATGTAATTCAGTTACTATTTGTGAGAAGTAACTAGTAACTATAACTAATTACTTTTTTAAGTAACATGCCTAACAATGCACAGGAATGGAAACTCTTTCCCGTATCTTAATTTTTACTGTAGCATACTGTATATAATGTCTTAAAATCCAGTTAAAGTCTGTCCAAGAACAGTCCTGTGACAATTTGTGCACAAAATTTCAAATTATAAAACCATCCCCTTCTGTTTAGCGGTCAGATGGCAGTGCTACTCAAATTGTTCATGTGAAGAGTGAGAACACTTGCCTGGTTAGCTCACTGATTTTTCTTTTAAGCTTCCTGTCAACTTATAAGTAACTTTATATCTTCTCCTGTTCTGCTTTACAGTTATGTCATCACATTAATGTAACAATCTGCTTTATATTACTATTATTATTATTAAGGAAGAGTTTGTTTTTGACTGGAATTTGACACAGGTGGTCAAGAATCTCTATCAGTCCTGGCTAAAGAGGGCACTATGGAGTCTACTTCATATTAAAGTCACTGCACAGCACTTTCTTTGTTCCGTGGAACATAAAAGAAGATATTTTGTCCATACATTGAAAGTCAACGGGCTTCGATGTTATTTGGTTCACAGTGATCTTCTTTTGTGTTCTGTAGAAGAAAGAAATGCACAGAGAGTTGGAATGACATGAGTGAATAAATGTGGACATATTTTTGAGTGGACTATAACTTTACATCTTCATCTTTACATGTATCGGTAGAATTTCTCAACTTACATGTATATTTGTAATGTCTATAGACTAATTCATCTGTTAGAAGTGTTTTAAATTAATTAATTGATTACTGAGTGTTTTCTGTGTTTCTCCACAGATCCCCAGCTCAAGGGTATAGTGACCAGGTTATATTGCAGGCAGGGATACTACTTGCAGATGAACCCAGATGGATCTCTTGATGGGACTAAGGATGACAGTAGTAATTCTTGTGAGTTCCCTCTAATTTCATTATCATTGCACATAATGAAAACATGAATGTGTTTTAAAAAGAATGACCTCTGCTTGATCATTCTGGTGTGCAAAGTGCTACACTTAAAGTGTGCACAAATGCATATCATTACTTTTACTACACACACTGTTAAAATCCCTGTTACTGATTCATTTTCTGTAGTTATCACTGTTGCTGATATGGCAGTAGGCTGGTCCTTGGGGAGATGTGTGTGTGCATGTGAGGTGATAACTCAGGAGGCAGTGGTGTATTATTAGCCTCTACTGGGCCTGCTTTTCAAATGCTTCAGGCCAGCTGCTTAATTTGATTTTAATATGCAGCTGTACCGACAGAGTGACACACAGAGGGCTCTCTGTCAGTCACACACTCTGAGAGAAGATGACACTTGACATTTGTGACATTAAGACGCACACCTACACAAATGCAGAGAGCAGCTGTAGAGTTGGCATGTAACAATGTATAAAAACATTGTTTGATTATTTTTAGATACAATGAATTTTACTGAAGTAATCAAAGTTTCCATAAAGTAATCAAACAACTGCAGTAACCAGATTTTGCTTTCCTAAAGGAAACTGAAGTCCTGGCAAGGTACACATTTTAGGTAATTTATATGGGCTGTTTATAAAACTTAAATAAGTTGCAAACCCAGATATAGATAAAATATATACTCCAATACAACAGAACAATTTGGACAGTTAAGTGCACTTGCTTCGAGATACACTGCTATTCAAAAGGTTGGTATTAGTAAGATTTTTTAATGCTTTTTAAAGAATTCTCATATGCTCATCAAGGCATCATTTGCTTGATCAAAAATACAGAAAAAAATGTAATATTGTGAAATATTATTGCAGTTTAAAATAATGGTTTTCTATTATAATGTGTTTTAAAATATAATTATTCCTGTGATGGAAAGATGAATTTTCATCAGCCTTTACTCCAGTCTTCATTGTCACATTATCTTTTAGAAATCATTCTAATGTGGTGATTTATTACTTTAATTATTAATGTTGGAAACAGTTGCGCTGTGATTCTTTTTTCAGGATTCTTTGATGAATGAAAAGGTAAAAAGAGCAGCATTTATTCAAAATATAAATCTTTTCTAACAATATAAGCCAATATAAGCTATCGCTTTTTATCAATTTAACACGTCTTTGGATAAACTTTGAATAAAAGTATTAATTTCTTTCAAAATAAGAAAGAATAAACATTTACTGACCACATACGTTTAAATGGTAGTGTATATTGTTACAAAAGATTTGTATTATAAACAAATGCTTTTTAACTTTTAATTTATTAAAGAATCCTGAAAAAATGTTTCACAGGATCCAGCAAAATATTAAGCAGCACAAGTATTTTCAACATTGATAATAAATGAATTAGAAATCAGCATATTAGAATAATTTCTGAAGGATCAATATATATATATATACAGTGAGGTCAATAAGTATTTGATCACCCTGTGATTTTGCAAGTTCTCTTACTTAGAAATCATGGAGGGGTCTACAATTTTCAGCATAGGTGCATTTCCACTGTGAGAGACAGAATCTAAAAATAAAAATCCGGAAATCACATTGTATGATTTTTTTACAATTTATTTGTGAATTACTGTGTCAAATAAGTATTTGATCACTTGAGTCAAAAAATTTTAATATTTGGTACAGAAGCCTTTGTTAACAATTACAGAGGTCAAACAGTTCCTGTAGTTCTTCACCAGGTTTGCACACACTGCAGGAGGGATTTTGGCCCACTCCTCCATACAGATCTTCTCTAGATCTGTCAGGTTTCGGGGCTTTTGCTGAGCAACACAGAGTTTCAGCTCCCTCCAAAGATTTTCTATTGGATGTAGGTCTGGAGACTGGCTAGGCCACTCCAGAACCTTGATATGCTTCTTACGGAGCCACTCCTTGGTTTTCCTGGCTGTGTGCTTTGGGCCACGACCCATCTTTAATGCTCTGACTGAGGGAAGGAGGTTTTTGCCCAATATGTCACAATACATGGCCCCGTTCATCCTCTCCTTAATACAGTGCAGTCGTCCTGTCCCCTGTGCAGAAAAACACCCCCAGAGCATGATGCTTCCAGCCCCATGCTTCACTGTAGGTATGGTATTATTGGGATGATACTCATCATTCTTCTTCCTCCAAACACGGCGAATGGAGTTAAGACCAAAAAGTTCTACTTTGGTCTCATCTGACCACAGGACTTTCTCCCATGACTCCTCTGGATCATCCAGATGGTCCCTGGCAAACTTCAGACGGGCCTGGACATGGGCTGACTTAAGCAGGGGAACCTTCCGTGCGATACAAGATTTTAAACCATGTTGTCTTAGTGTATTACTGATAGTAGCCTTGGAAACAATGGTCCCAGCTCTCTTCACGGCATTGACCAGCTCCTCCCGTGTAGTTCTGGGCTGATTCTTCACCATTCTTAGCATCATTGATACCCCACGAGGAGAGATCTTCCGTGGGGCCCCAGTCCGAGGGACATTGACAGTCATCATTAGCCTCTTCCATTTTCTGACAATTGCTCCAACAGTTGTTCTTTTTTCACCAAGCTGCTTGGCAATTGCCCCGTAGCCCTTTCCAGCTATGTGAAGGTCTACAATTTTGTATCTTGTGTTTTTTGACAGCTCTTTGGTTTTGCCCATGTTGCTACTTAGACTTTGGCTGATTGTGGGGTGCACAGGTGTCTTTATGACAGCTAACGACCTCAAACAGGTGCTACTAATTTAGAATCATGAGCAGAGTGTAGCTGGACTATTTAAAAGCAAAATAACAGGTCTTTGAGGGTCAGAAATCTGGCTGATAAGCAAGTGATCAAATACTTATTTGACACAGTAATTCACTAATAAATTGTTAAAAAATCATACAATGTGATTTCCGGCTTTTTATTTTTAGATTCTGTCTCTCACAGTGGAAATGCACCTATGCTGAAAATTGTAGACCCCTCCATGATTGATAAGTAAGAGAACTTGCAAAATCACAGGGTGATCAAATACTTATTGACCTGACTGTATATATATATATATATATTGGTGCAGTTATAGTTATTAAAATTGGTTATTTAGATTCATTCTGAGTTGCAAACCCAAATGTAGATACTCCATAAAGAATTTGGACAGTTTTGAACAATTAAGCCACAGTTAAAATGAAAAAATTAGATAACAAAATGTCAAACCAGGTGTGATCTGCAAACAAATTATTTTGGACCTTTTCTTTGAACTAACATCTTTGTCAAACATCTATTACTTGATTATTTTATTTTGTGTGAAAATGCTTGTGCTATTTTAAAAATAAATTCAAGTTGATTTTTTTTAAGTAAAAAAATTAGGGCTATCAAACGATTAATTGCAATCAATCGCATATGAAATAAAAGTTTGAGTTTGCCTAATAAATGTGTGTGTACTGTGTGTAACTCTTATGTATATATAAATACACACAGATTAATGCATATATTTAAGAGAAATATGTTATGTACAAAATATTTTTTTTATTTATATATAATATAAATTATAATAAATACATGTACTTGTAAATATTTCTTAATTATATACATGAATGTGTTTGTATTTGTATACACATAATTACACACAGTACAAACACATACATTAGGCAAACTCAATTTTTATTTTGTGTGCGATTAATTGCAATTAATCGTTTGACAGCCCTAGTAAAAATATAGTTATTAATATTAGGTATTTATATAAAGTCTGTAAGTTGCAAACCCAAATATAGATAGAGAGATGGAGAGTGAAACAGAGGCGAAGAAAAAGAATGAAAGGCATGAAATTGCATTCAATATCATGCTCTCTTTGGAAGACAAGGATGCAAAGTCCATTTTGTGCCCTTGTAAGAATCTGTTCCAGCGTGCCCGTGGAGCACTTCAAGAAACTCACTTTGATGTAACCGTCCCACTCATATTTTGCCACACCAGAGTCTTCCAGACCAGGGCTTTTCTGAAATCATTTTTATTCAAGCACCCCGGGAGCTCTGCCAATTACCAGTGAGTTGAAGTGAGTTCATTACACTGTAGGTTTAAATCACCCCTTTGGATACACTTAGTGTCACCAGCTAGGCTGTTACTCCCCTCCAGTACAAACAATGGCCGTTACCTAACAAGACCGAAGAGCTGCTCCAACAACAAAAGATCCATTAAATCTGCCACGCACTACTACTGCCTCCAATCGCTAGCCTTCTATGCTCCAGCTTGTAGCGCCAGGCTTCTGTTGCTGCCCACTGGGCATAAAAACAATTATTCTACATAATATGAGGCCTCCATTCAATTTCTGTGTATCAGTTTTTATGCTTCACACTATCCCTGTTTGTGCACTCTGTGGAGTGCGGCCCGTGTTCAGTTTATGGGTTGAGATTTGAAGCCCATTGTTTATCATTCTAATTCCATTTTAGTGACGCTTGCTATTATTATTGGGGTTAGAGGTTTACTCTACATCCTAATCATTCTTACTGCATAACAACATTCAAAAACACTAGAGTAACCACATACTGAACTCACATTCAGAGCTGGGCAGATTACTTACAAATTGTAAACCGTTACTGATCCCAAATTACATGACAAATTGTAGTTAGTAACGTAATTCATTACATTACACATTTAAGGTAATAGAATTCGACTGCTTTTAGATTACTTTGTTTATCACATTGATTCAGATACGATAATCTTGTGCCATATTGACATACATTTCTCACAAAGAGTGAGAAAATATATTCCATTAGTTGTTATTAACAACATGAAGTGCATTAAACATAATATTACATCAAAGTTTCCCAACAGAGGGAAACTTTTATTTGTTTACCTGCATGTCATGTGACCATTAACCAACATAAGAGACCTGTTTACATGCAAAAGTGCTAATTAATTATTAAAATATTTATTTTAAAATCTTTGGTACCTCAAATAAATTAAAAAAACTAGGTGAAAGAGGTTCAGATGACAAAAAAGTTTGGGAATCCCTGCATTAATTGTTCATAAAAAATAGCAAGAATTTTTAATACATGCTTAATTAACATACTGATTGATAATTTAAATAAAATTAATTAGATGATCGGATGTGTTAAAACACTTCTTACACCTGAAATGTTTTTTGTAAATCCAAAAATTCTGTCTAGTGACTGGTCTTTGTGTAAATGTGCACATAACTGCAAGACTCTCTGTGTGTATATAAGCAGTAGGCTATTTTAGAAAGGAACATTTAAAAAATGGAAAAGAGGGATTAGGAAGAATCAATAAATTATGAGGAATTTATTGCTATTGTGCAAATAATATGTAAACATGTAATCAATAAAAATATAAATGTAATTTAATCTAATTACAAGTAACTTTTAATGGAATCTGATTTTGTTTTGTTTTAATTTTTAAAAATTTGACATTTCCTCAATTCTTCTTTTAGATATGATTTGTTGAATTTTGTATCAATGGAAAAGTCGCGTTTGTTAACCCCTGTATTCTCTTTACAGCGTTGTTCAACCTCATCCCTGTGGGCCTTCGGGTCGTTGCTATTCAGTCTGTGAAGACGGGCTTGTACATCGCCATGAATGGAGAAGGCCATCTGTACACATCAGTGAGTACACAGTCATATACTTGGAATAACAATTCTAACAATTCCAACAATTCTCTGTTCCAGAACCCAGTGACTGAACCCAGTTACTGTCTACATAAGCAGCAGTGTCCTATAGCTGTAATACCTGACTGATGACCCAACTGTGTATGGGAGAATTGATACACAACTGATTCCAAAACAGTTTGACATTAGCATATTGCTACACTTTACATTGTTTAATAGCCATAAAAATACATAGCACACAAACATTGGGTAACAAAGTCAATTGTGTTTTATAAGAAAACTCACTTGGTTCTGAAACAGGTTTTGATTGAATTTTAAATCTACCGTAGTTTAACTTAGAAACTTCATGACTTTGTGATCCTGAACACATACAAAATCTGCAATCGCTCGCAGTATCAGTCAGTGGTTCACTCTCAGATGTCGGCATGGCCATCTCATTTACAATGACACATCAGCTCAGGCTCAAAGCTGATACCCTCTTCGCTACTGCTTTATACCCTTTCACCTAAGAGAAATATTCTCACTGCAGGTAAAAGATGAGTCATTGTGACCACCACAGATTTTTGGGCAGAACGTCTTGTGATCTATTATTTCATTCTGTAAAACCTGATATTGCACTAATACAGAGAAGTCGTATCTATCCACACAGGTATACGGGTAGCTGAGAGAAGTTAAATAGAAATGTTTTTATATGCCAGAAATCATAATGGAGCTATAATACATAACAGAGCATGCCTCTGTTATGGTTTTAGTTTTAAATGCAAACCACAATTATGCACACCCACATGTGCATTAGTGGTTTTATCAAGACCTGTTGCTGAAACATTTGTGCTGCATCAAAGTCGTGTTCATGTTTACCATCAAACATTACATTTAGCCCACAGTGCAACGTATCCACCTTGAGCAGATGGTCATTAATTACTGGCAACCATGGCAATCAGTGAGGTGTTACCTTTCCTCTCTGCTGCTGGACTTTATTGACAGAGCACTGCACAGTACAAATTCATCTTTTCCATGAGCACTTGAGTGAATCCTGTTGATACGCAATATATATCTCCAACAATATTGGAACTTTGTATTATAGCACTTCTTACGTTGCTACTTAGAATAAATCACTTGATATAAGCACAATCAAGGATTTTTTAAAATCAAATACTCAAATAAAATCGAGGAATGATTGCTGCCCTAATGATTACATTTTAATTTAATTTTTAATTTACATTTAGTAGACATTTTTATTCAAAACGACTTTTGCTTTAAGAAATGTCCAAATATTAAATATTAAGTGGACATTTGAATTAAATGTTGTCAATATTAAACAAGGATTAGGTTGCGATGTAAAGTGTAAAAACATTGGCGCCCATTGCAGTCATTTGTTATAATGCGTAATGTACATTAGCTCTATTGTTTATACTACAATATGTATTTTAACAGTTTTGTTCAGTAAAACTATATGATTACTTGCTTTTGATACTTTATTATTATTGCCTCATTGCTATTATATATTTATTTTAAGTAGGGCTGTCAAACGATTAATCATGATTAATCGCATACAAAATAAAGGTTTGAGTTTGCCTAATATGTGTGTACTGTGTGTAATTATTATGTATATATAAATGCAAAGACATTTATGTATATATTTAAGGAATATTTACATGTATATGTATTTATTATCATTTTTATATAATTTATATTATATATAAATACAAATATTTATATACAATAAATATATACATAAATGTGTTTGTATTTATATATAAATAATAATTACACACACATTACAGTACACACACATATATTAGGCAAAATCAAACTTTTATTTTGTATGTGATTAATCGTGATTAATAGTTTGATAGCCCTAATTTTAAGTCATTTTAAAGGCTACTGTTCACTTTATTACAACAAAAAAATTATTATAATTATCCGATTTCAATGTATTTTGTATATATTTGTTAATATTAATAAATAATTAAATGTAATAGTTAACACATACAGATAACTTTGCATACAAAGAAAGGGAGATGTGAGACAATCTCCAAAAGTGTTTTGACAACTTTGGACATTTAAGACACACTTGAAATGAATCAATTTAACTGCTTAAGATGAAATGTCAAACCCACTTGAAAAACCCACTTGTGTTACCGTAAATTCCACTTGCATTTGATACATATTTTATGTTGCCCTATATTTTTTAAGAGTGTCTAAAGTGTATGTGCCTCATACATGTTTCCAATTATACAGGTGTTTTTAGTGCTTGACATTAGTTTTAAAATAATGGTTATATGGACTAGAAATGTTGATATGCAGAAGCTGTTTCTTTCCTAGTAACAAGCTAAAACTTCAGCCACAGCTGACCCAGCATATTTCACTGGGGAGTCTTATACAATGACAATCTTTCTCGGTTCTAATGGGCTTACTAATCAACTCTATGGATGCGCCCACACACTCGCTCAGCTTTCTATCACTGCTTCTTTTCTGCTCTCTCTGTTCCTGTGTGAATGACTCAGGTAATGGCAGAGAAAGCTCCCCTCCTTTTTCTCTGTCTGCTCTCTGAGGTTTGTACATTCATTTGTCATTATTCCTCTTTTCTATGAGAATGTGCAGTTATTACATGACCCTCCATCCATTAGAGGCCATTTTTCATTAGCGAATAAAATAAGCGCACTTATCCTGTAGATGCCCTCAGATTTTTATTAAAAATGACATTTAATTCTAGCACTACAGCAAACATGAGTTTAACCATTTTAAACCATTTTGAAGAGCTTCATAGAATTTATAGTTTTTGCTAAATTATATTAATAAAAATAATAAATGGAATTAATAGTATGTGCATCATTTTGGAATGGAAAATACACCAGAATGAGATTTATTATTATTCTGAGACCACTAAAACTGGTCTTCTGTGGCTAAAATGAGTTTTGTGTCCATTTCTCTCATTCCAACTTTTTATTGCATCACAGATTAATGACATTTTATAGTGTACGATCAATCGTTACTCATTTGCCTTCATCAGTCAAACACAAATGAAGGCACGCTGACGGCCCACTTTGATTAGTTGATCTCTATTCTCTCTTAGAGTCGGGCTGAGAGAATACGATAGTCCCGTTGAATAGAGCGGAATTCCATTAAGAAGCTCTAGCACTGCATCCTGGTCTTTTGTCTGTCAGGCCTTTTTTTGTACAGCGCGGGAGTACAAGTGACCCGATAGTATCGAAACATCCAGGAGTCTCTGCACAATGGACTCATGCCTGGGAGAAGAGAAAGACTTCAATAATCTTTCATTTTTCAATCCCTCTCTTTTGTTCAAAGGGCTCAAACTCTGCTTTCCTCTCAGCCGTTGATGTTCATAGGCTGATTCATCCTTTGGAATAATAATCAAGCTCCTTTTCTGGGTGGCTGCAGGTGTGACAGTTTTGCAGTTATATAAATACAAAACAGCATTGCTCTGAAAAGCAAACATACTTGTCTGCTTGAGTGAATGAGACATTTGCATGTAACCATTAAAACAATTGGCAAAGAACATTTGAAAGAAAAAAGTAATTTAGTCGCTCTATGAAGTTATATGGCCGGGTGATTTGACTTTTCATGGCTCTCTGGCTCTCTTCAAAGCTGTTTGTTCTCCTCTATGGGTTGAAGAGGTCTATAGCTTTATCGCCCTGCCACACTTGTTAGAGCTACCTTTCATGAGTGTTAGATTGACTCTTCACATCAGTAGACTGGCCCCTGTAGGCTTACATCCCTTTGGTGCTTTGTGGTTTGAACTATTGCTACCAGAGGTTGCTTACAAAGCTCAGTTCACTATAGAGCCAATTTGATTTGTTAAGTATTTGATTTATTTTCTGAACACTTACCACATGATGCAGCCACAGCACTGTACAGTAATGAATAAATCTTATTGTGGATCTTTTTGGCATATTTCTAAGTGATAGAGCTTTTAGGCCTATGAATGAACAATCACATCTGTCATCTCCCGACAGTCAGTCGCATTTGCGATGGAAAACTACTGTGTGAGACTATGAAAAAATATTTAGGAGCACCATTGCAACTGACCCAATCAGCACCTTTGTGTTTGCGCTGAGGGGAGCTTCAAAGGTTTCTACGTGTTTTTGCAACATTGAGTAATGTATCACAGACATATCTCACAAATCCTTTCATAAAGTATAGAGAGACTGTAAATAAGAGATTCATTGTGCAGTGTAGAGAGCTTCGTTGATTATAATGGAACTTTGTGAGATTGCGATGAACTAAGATGAGTGACAGCTTTTAATGGTTTTTAAAGGAGTTTGTAAATGAGATATCGATTTAATACAACAGTCAAATAAACATTAAGTGACATTGTCTGATTATAACACTATTGCCTGATTTTGCTCTATTTCGTCTATTTCGTCAAGTCACAACTGAGCCGCTACACATCTCCATTACAACACAGCGGTGTTTCATTTATGAATGAACGTGCGTTTTTAAACAAATCGAGTGAGTCAATAATTCAATTTCCCATTAATAAAGACACGTGCTTAACTTCTGAATGAATCAGTCATTCGAACAAATCAAATGAATGAGTGATTCAGTAATTAAATCAGTGACTTACCAATGGCTACTGCCAGTTGTAGTTTTATTTTTAAAGTATCTTTTCAGTTATTTAAATCATTTAATATTTCTGTAATCAAAATTTTATATTTAAAACATTGATCTCAACATGAATTTATGAATTTGATTGCACTCATGCCACCTCTTAGCCTCATTAAACATGAAAATACACCTACAAGCCTCTTTTGTGTTCTTCTGTGCCACTTCTGTAGTACAGATTAATTTTGTTAATACTGATTTCATTTGATTGGTATCTTATTCTACTTGTTCTTATTCTGTTGTTTTAATTAGAAATTGTAAAAAGCTTATAATATATATATATATATATATATATATATATATATTAAAAATTGACAAAAAAGATGACATACTTTTAATAAAGTTAGAAAAATGCCATTACAAAGGTAAAAACAAAATTCCCTGTAAATCACTTTCAGAGAGTCAAAATATCACCTCGTAATGGGAATGCTAATTTTTTATCAGATTTTTTTGATCATTGATTAGAAGGTGCCCCTGAAATTTTGACTGTGCTGCTAAATTTTTTAAGTTAGGAGCACAAGTGCAAGTAAGAAAAAAATAAGCGTAGAGCCCTGGTACTTGTAATCTCATTCAGTGTTGGTGGTGTATAATAAAAACAATCAAATCATTCCATGTTTCCTGCTATGAGTTTGCTGTTTGCCAGGCTAAACATATATGTTGGTTAAAGATAAGAACTTGTCTTCTTACAGCATATTTTTGTGCAGTAATCTCATATCTAACCAGAGGTTTCACATAACCTGTCCAGTCAGAGATAAGCACCGTCCAATCCCTGCCCACCCACTGGCGGTCACTGCCTGACGAATGTAAGATTATCAGCAGCGTTAAAACTAATAAAATACCATCACGATTTTTAGACACATTTATTCCTGTAGTAAGGGGCACGTTTCTCCAGAAAACTCTGGCCAAAAAAACAACCTGAGGATATAAGCTGTAACCAACAAGATATGAGCGAGTTCATCCCATGGCATTTCTCAGTGATGGCAGATGGCTCAGTCTGATTATATTCTCAAGTGTTTATTATTCTCACCCTCATGTCTAAATCTTCCTACACATTTTTTTATTTGTTTGTTTTGTTTGAACAAGCAACCAAAATCACAGAGCATAATATTTTATGATGAAACGCCTTATTAAATGGAATATGCATAAAATACTCTAGCTTTGATTATTTGCAACACATTTGCATCTTAAATGCGAATCGTGATGAGAACCTGTTGAGTTTTTTTTAAATAAGCTTCACCAACCTGTGCTACGTGAATACAGAGGCAGCAGCGGGAGGAACCAGGGACTGGTGAGAAACCATCTTCATGCATTAATGAACAATAAGGTCAGAGCTACAAGCTGGCTTGGAAAATACAGTAGAATCAGGGGACAAGTCGTCTATAAATAGGTCTATTTTCATTCTGTTAAGATGAATAATACCACAATTACAATTATGTCTTTTTCTAATATTGTCATTTGGCTATATATAGTCCATTGTGCAGGCAATTAAATTTTGAATAGAGCGTCACTAAGCATAAGCACTTTTGCAACACCCAGTGGTCAACGACAAGATGTCCGTGCTACAGAGAGCAGGCTAGCTTACCTAGGAAGCAATGCAGTCATTTAAAGGTGGATGGAGGTGTTGTGTGAAAGCCCAGTCGTAGAGTTAATGGAGCCCAACCAGCGAGATGGAGCTTGGCGCACCGATAAAGTTTCCCTCTGCCAGCTTGTGCAGCAGAGAGGGGTCTTATTTGGAAATACATAGGCAAAACAAGGTCAGGTGACTAATGGAGGCAAAAGCAATTTCTCTGTCAGACAGCATCTAAATGGAATCCTTTGCCTGCTCCCCGACAGTGGCATTACAGCCATGCCAGTTTTGTCTCTTTTAGGCCGGCCATATCTTAAGGCAAGTTTGGCCACGTTTTCAATTTACATGAATTTTTGTCATCTGTTTTCAGCCATGTAATGACTTTATGAGCTTTGGAACACAAGCTGTGAACACAAAAGGGCTTTATGGACTGAAGCATACGGTTGTCTGCTTTTGCAATATTTATAGCTCTCTGTTTATAAGGTGCTTTGCTTCTTCCTGAGTTTTGCAATGTTGGCCTGACACATCCCATAGGGAAAAAAAAATCATAAATGTACCTATAAGATGCTCCCCTTTAGGGTTGGAAGTTGAAAGACGTCTTTTATGCTTGCCCAAGGATACATTTATTTGATCAAAAATATAGTAGAAACAGTAATATCTTACTGCAATTTAAAGTTGCTGTTTTCTATTTTAATATATTTCAAAATGTAATTTGTTCCTGCGATGACAAAGCTGAATTTTCAGCAGCCATTACTTCAGTCTTCAGTGTCACATGATCCTTCAGAAATCATTGTAGTATGCTGATTTGTTCCTCAAGAAAGATTTCTGATTATTATCAATTTTGAAAACAGTTGTAATTAGTGATGTAACAATATCAAAATCTCACGATATGATAATATTGTGATATGAAGTCCATGATATGATATTTGAAAATGAATAATAAAAAAAAATTACAATTTTGTACATTTTATAGTTAAATTAATCTGTCTAATGCACTTTGAGAGTTCAAAATTAAGAGCTCCAACCCATGTTCTAAACTAAACTAAAAAATGGTAAAATAAATGAAAATGAATATTATTAGGTATATTACTTTTGCTTTACACTACAGTAGGGAAATTACAGAACTTCTTTCCTAATTTCTAAACTTGAAAGAGATGAATTTTGAATTTGAACTGCATTTAAACCGCTCACTGTCAGCAATTCATACTGCACTTTTAAGCTTTTATTTTGAAGGAAAACTCCAGCTTCAGTTAAAAAACAGGCTTACAAAAATGTGTCTCACTACAAATCTAGTGAAATGCTATGATCATCTGCCACGGAAATAAAGATGGTGGCCTTTGCATTCCCAAACTCACAGCACATGCAATAAACAAGTTCACTGCATTCATTCACAATGAACGGGTCCGTTCTGAACCGTGGAAAACACCGGATCATGAGATGAACGGAGGTGCGTGCTTCGCTTTGCCTTTAAAACGCTTTTGCCTTTTGGTTTTAGTTTGTTTGACAGATACTGTGCCAAAGCATAATGGCCCAAAACACAATTTTACAGACCATTTATGTTAGAATAAGAAGTATAAATATAGTTTAAAAACACTTTTTGTTTAGAGACCTATTGTTCCATATCGTCATGTTACCACGATAATATCGCTATTGTGATATCCCGATATTGGTAATATTGTTACGTCCCTAGTTGTAATGCTTAAAGGGATAGTTCACCCAAAATAAAAATTCTGTCATTATTTACTCACGCTAAAGTTTTTCCAGACCCATATGAACAGTTGTTGGTCCCCATTGACTTCAATAGTGTCTTTTCCCAACAACTGTTTGGTTACATCTTCTATTGTGGAACATTTTTAGGGAAACTGTAATACATTTTTTAAAGGATTCTTTGATAAATAGAAAGTTCAAAAGAATAGCACTATTTAAAATAATCTTTTGTGACATTATAAATGTCTTTAACTTTTGATCAATTTAATGTTGTTACTGAATAAAACTATTCATTTCTTTTTTTTCTTATTAACCTGAACTTTTAAACAGTGTACGTTTTCAAAGAATGATGTTCTGTAAAGCTACTTTAACTGCTATGAGTAGGGAGAGTTTAGCTTTCTCTTTATACTGCTGGAAATCAATTACGATGAAAATCACAAATTGGTGAAAGACCTTCATCTATAAAAGATCTTGTTATTTGGTCAACTGGCCTTGTATTTATTGACATGACAGTTATATAAGTTTGTTTGTTCACATATCCATAAAATTTTTGAACTGTCCCCTCAATTGAATCTGAATTTTTCAGCCGTACAATCATAATGGAGGCTGGTAACTCTGCATTGATCCTCAAATGAAAGGGTGGGGGATCTGTGTCAGGTAAAATCACTTTGTAAAATCTGCATATGTCTTCATAAAAAAGGATGCTGCAAGAAAGAGACGGCCTACTTTTGGAGCTGTGCGTTATGTGTATCTGACAGATAATTTGAGCGCAACAGAGTGGAAAGAACGCAGTATCGATTAGAGAGCAGGAAACAGTCTGAGAGGTGGAGGATCTTCTTGATGGCACAGGAGGAAAAGCTTTGGGTATGTCAGTGGATTTTTATATTGTTGTGAGCAGTCAGGCTTCACTTAAGACATTGTCTACCAAAGCCCTAGTGGCTTATGCATTCGTGGAAAACATTTTCTGTTTACCTGACCTAGGTTGTTTGAGCAGACATAGATATTTAGTCATGTTAGATTATGAATAGAAAGATTGTTTTGGATAGAGCTGTCAGTGTGGGAGGGAAGACTGCTAAGTGAAGTCTCTAGTATATATGGAAGAAGTGCTATCTATTTTATCAGTAATTGATAAAATGAAGTGCATCTGCAACTAAACAATTGATAACCTTCCTTAAAAATAAAATCTGGTGTTTGTAAGATTTTTCAATATAATGACAGGTACTGTATATCTGTTTATCTTCCCAAAGAAGGTTTATAATCTTTATAATGAGACTATAATAAAGACAAAATGCATAACTGTGTTAAACAGTTTGTAGTTGATCAAGCTGAGGACAAGACTTGGCTGTGAGCTGGTAGTGTGTTGACAGATTTCGAGGAAGCCATTGCTGAATGCCCACATTGTTCACACCAATAATAGGACACTCCCTATGACTCCTTGGATGAATTATTTCTTTTTTTCAGAGCCAGTAGAATCAAATTTATTTTCCAAAGTGATTCAAATGAGAATTTTTGACTATTCACCACGAGTATCAATAATACAACTGCATCTCAAACATTGTAATTTATTTCCTCTCTGTATGCACACAGAAGAGGAGATCTGAATGCCCTATCCATTGGGGAACAGCTTGAAAAGCCTGTAGTATTCATTGGACAAGTGCACACTGTAAACCATAAATATGTGCATTAGGGCTGGGCGATAAATTGATAGCGATAATTATCGCGCAATATAAATTTCCTCGATAAACGATAACAAGAGCTTGATAAATGGTCGATATAATGTTTACGCAGCATAGGCAGACCGAAAGAGCGCTAGTCATTTGAACTGCGCCACACGGACCGTTTATCCACTCGGATCAAAGTTTAAACAGCGGCACGGGCTTTCTTGAGCAGATACGTTCACCCGCTGAAAGCGGTGCTGTGAGATCCAGTGTGAGGTGCTTGAATTCAGTGATGAACACAAATAACTTGGTTTATAGCCAGATGAAACAGCGCTGACAAACAAGAGAGACACTGTGAGACGATACAGTCAGAAGGCTTTTTAATCTACAAATCGCCATTATTTACCATAGATTTACTTTAGGAGCACTAACTGCACCATGGTATTGTGTCAGAAATGTGGGTGTTTGTGTCAAATTTTATTATATTACTAATGTAGACATGTAGTGTATTAAATGCACTGAAGGAGTAACATTAAGCTATAGCATTTATACTAAATGTATTTAGACTACTGTTTTTCATACAAATACCTAGAAACTGTACTACATTATTACATTACATTATGGTATTGTGGTCCTATATTTGTGGTTTTAACTGTGGTTATCATGATCTACTATGGAAGAGCAATGGTTAATTAAAAAAAGCCCTTCAAACAGTCAGAATAATTAAATTTCACCATATAAAAATTAGGTTGCTACAATTTTTTTACAAATATTATTGATTTTGGTAATGAACATAAATCTACATCTGCATCCTGACTCAAGCTACTATCAAATGTGCATTTCTAAGAGACAAAAAAAATATTATTAATATTATCAGGCACCACAAACCTGTTTCTTGATTTGAAATAAGATTACTCATTAGAACATGCAGAACTAAGAAATGATATTTTTCTATTAAGATATTTCAGTTAAGGAAAAAAGCGTAAAGAAATTAAAAAACGTGACGTGTTTGTCATGTTCTGACCATAAAGAATAGTTTAAAACCACAGTTAACCATCTGTTTTTTTTTTTTTTTTTTACAACTTTCACATTGGAGCAAAAATCTGCCTTTAAACTTGACAGAAATAAAAATGATAATTATCGATATCGACTGATATGAATAAACTATTGTGATAATTTTTTAGCCATATGTGCATTATCATAAATGATAATAACAACTTGTTACAACCATTTCATTAGCTGATTGCATTGACCTAATTACTGATCATCTTTCATTGTGGTTACAGTTTATGTGGTCATGACATGGATTTTTTTTTTAATAATATAATATATTCCTGTTTTATTATCTTAATATGTTCCTTGAGGTTTACTTATAATATTAATGAAATTTTTTTGCACACAAAAAAACAAATAAGTATGTGGAAAAATGATTTTCAACCCTCATTCTGACCCTCTGTCTGAAATGACCTGTTTTTTAGGGGCGTGCCCTTCAAGGCTTGTTAGCAGTTGGCCACTGTTATGATTGACTAATTTCATTGCATAGATATCAGTATCAACGCCCCCTCACTATTGCATGTGAGTGTTTTGACAACATGATAAAAAAGGTCATTTCCAGACAAAGCATTATGAAGTAATTTACTTACAGTTTGTGATGCAGCTGCAGTCAGATCAAGAACCACTTCATTTTCAACAAATGTTTCTTTGTGAACTCTCTATGACACTGTGCCTCGCTTACAAAACAACATGCTCCAAAGTCCGAAAAATCCTCTGACAATCCTCGATGCGGGGTGCTATTAAAAATTAATTATCCACTTGTTCTTTACACTGGGATCCTCCTGATATCTGTACAAAGACACAAACGAGGTGTTTAAACCAAACGTGTCAACGCAAACCTTCTTTCACTACATTTGTCCTATTGACAACAGACTCAGGCAGTGTTTATGCAAAACTTTGTGCCCGGCTGACGTCACTGTGCACCTCAGATCCTAACGAGCCATTTTTGGAGCTTGATTAAATTAATGCTTTGTTTATAATGAGGAGGATGTTTTAAGCTATGAAACCTACAGGATGTTTTAATGGTGCAAAGACTTCTTATATGCCAAAACATCAAGGCAAATTTGATTTCTCATGTCATGACCCCTTTAAATTTCCATGAGGTGCTTCCAGTTGTTTTCAACAGATTCCATGCCCAGCTGGCATTGACTTACTTTCAACATTCATATACTAGATGCTATTAACTATTTGGGACATACCATGCAATAAAATATCAAGCTGTAAGAAAAAATTAACTGCACAGTTCATTACAAAGCTGATTCATGCTTTTTGCATACCCCAACATCATTTTGCTACTGTAGATATCATGCTATTTGGTCAAAACAGTAATATTGCAATCATTTTGACACGCATTGCGATTGAAACTGCAATATGATAAACATTTATCATGTCACATTGCTTCTGCACAGCAAGAGCCCAGTGTAACCCTAGAGCACTGCTGATTTACTCTGACAGAAGCAGTGAAAGCATGCTATATTGTAAACGGCAGCATTTTGTGGTTTAGTAATTGTGTTAGAACGCATTGTGGTTTTATTTTTAATTATATAATTTGTGCTGTCTAAGTAGATAATGTACCAATGTCTCAGTCTGGTGGTTTCCAAGCATTTAGACCACAGTTTAGTTTCTCATTGTCATGTAGGTGCCAGAACTGTCATGTTCGTAACGAAGAGATGTGATGCCCACAACAGTGTGATTCCCTCATCAAGACGACAATGTGATTACAGTTTCTGATTTTTTGTAGTTTTAACAAAATTCAAAATTCAATCCACATATGTGGATTTCATGATCTAAAATAGCACTTTTTCTGAGGAGTTACATTTCATGTTTACGCCAAAAATCACGTCTGTAACGGAAATTGCTTTTTGATTATGTCTCTGAAATAACTCTTATTGTGCCTTGTGAGCATTTCATAAGCAGAAAGTGTTTGTCATTTTGTTAGCTCACTTGTACTTTATGAGCAAATTACATAAGAGTTAATGAAGGTTTCCATGCATACTGAACGCACAAGGCAAGACTGCTTGGCATGCATGGCGGACATTTGTAGCAGTAATGCATAATAAGACCTAAAGCATGTAAGTCCTTATTGCTGCTCCACACTGAATGCTACTTTTCCTTGATGTATGTTCATTATATTGTAGTGTAAGAAAGATCTTGAAGTTACTGGGTCCTCCATGTATCTTCTTTTACACATGATAAATTGAGTTCACGGGACACAAGAGCCAGTACCCACAGGATAAGCTTCCTATAGTGGCCATTGTTTCTGCTTATACTTTCCATATATTATTCAATAATGCAAGCCAAGGCCATAAAACATGTTCACTTCTGAAAAGACTTATGACCCTTGAAAAAATAGTTCCTTTCATTTGTCTTTCTAATGGTGGTGTATGTGAAAGCATAGTGCAGCCTGTTGCTTTCCGAAGATGAAACGTGCAAATGAGCCCGCGAAAGGATAAAAGAGGAGTTACAATGGCAGAACTGACCAGGACATTCAGTGAAAAGATGTAATTAGTTGTGTCTTAGCAGAACAGCCTGATAACACTGATTTGCGTATAGTCTTAGCAACTGTCAGAGTGGACTTGGAAGACCTGTAATTAGCTTAGCATCTTATTTATTTTCAGAGAAGATTTGATGGTGATCGTGGGTGGTGTGTACTGTGGATTGAATCCCAGCCTTGTCCACCCTCAGTTTTACAGGCGCGCTTTGGATGAATGTCTCATAAAGCATCACAAACTCTTGCCTTTGCTTTATGCTGTGGTAGATAGCAGTGTTAGAGCCATCAAGCTGGCAAGTCTACAGACAAACACATTCAGCGATTAGCAGAGTTTGAAACTGTAGCTTGCCAAGCTCCAAGCTACTCAAATAGCATCAGCCTCGGGCTACCCTTTTGAAAAAGTAGCTCGCAACAGTACAATCTGCTAACAAAACTTCATTGAAGCTTTGCAGGGGGAAGCGTTTCTTTGTGTAACTGTCAGAATATATGTTGTGTATTTTGAATATAGTTCAAAAGTTAAGATTTTTCTAAGATTTTTCTTTGCATTATTTGAAAATACAGTAAAAACAGTAATATTGTGAAATAATATTACAATCTGAAGTAACTTGTTTTTAATACACTACCAGTCGAACGTTTTTGAACAGTAAGATTTTTAATGTTTTTTTTAAATAAGTATTTTCTGCTCACTAAGCCTAATTGCTTTCTATTTAAATATATTTTAAAATGTAATTTATCAAAGCTAAAATGATCAAAGCTAAAATTTCAGCATCATTACTCCAGTCTTCAGTGTCACAAAACTATGAAAGGAAAAAAAATTAATTAATACTTTTATTTAGCAAGGATGCTTTAAAATGATCAAAAGTGATGATTGATCAAATTTTTCAAAATAAATTGTATTTTTAAATATAATCAAATAAAAAACAGTTATTTTAAATAGCAAAAATATTTTACAATTTTACTGTTTTTGCTGTGCTTAAGATCAAATAAATGCAGTCTTGGTGAGCAGAAAAGTCTTCTTTAAAAAACATTAAAAGTCTTCCTGTTCAAAAACTTTTACTGTATATTTAAAAAATAATAATGGCAAAGCTGAATTAACTCAGCTTCAGTATCACATTTTGTAACATTTCAAATGCTCAAATTTAATAAATTTAATGCATCCTTGCTCAATAACGGCATTTATTTAAAAAAAAAAATCATACTGACCTCAACCTTTTGAATGATAGTGTAATTATTATATAGAGCAGCATTCATCTGGCACAAAAATTAAGGTCAACATTAATATCTGAACTAATTGCATAAATGAATGTATAAATATGACAAATAAATAAATACAACAACCTACAACAAATCTATATGTTAAAAAAAAGCAAACAGTATTTTACTGAAGTTTTATTTTATTTTTTTTTTTTGTTTCTTTATTCTGCCTAAGGTTTCACCTTTAGTGCAAGTCTATAGGATTTTTCCAGTGTTTTTTTTTATTACTTAGAAGAACAATAGTAAGTATGAGCAATACTTATGTGTACCTAACTAAATTCTAACTAATTATTTAAATTGTTACAGAAAAAGGGACTTTATTCAAGAAATGGCTCAAATGTAATGGCAAATCATTTAACCAATTGAACCAGTTTACTGAATTCAATCCGATTTCCCAGCAGTACTTGAAAAAATGAGGACATTCTAGTGAAACGTGTTTGATTTTTCCATCAGCTTGCTTGGTTGTAAGGCTGTCATACAATCTCACTTCAGACCTTGAATAACCACCTCTCTGCAGATGTCCCCGTCAATGTTCCTTCATCCTTTTATCTCACTGTTCCTTTTTTGCTTCTGTTCACACTTGTCTACAGAACAAAGTGCAGCATATTTTTATTACACAGTGTTTCTGGACTGCTTGTGAAAGTGTAATGAGCACCATTGCAAGCACAATAAGCTGTTTCCATGCCAGCCCCTCAGGCCACAAGAGTACAGACAGCTTCCCACAGACCTGTTCTATAAGTCTGCCGTCGCACCGGGCCGTCACAGAGATGAAGCTGTGCTCAGAAAATGTAAAGAACACGGCACTCCTTCACCCCTCGCGGCAAACGGTACACTTACACAGACCCTAGAGCTCTGGAGTGTCTTTTATTTCCTCTCAAAATGAAAGAAACATTTTATAAAGCGCTATACAGAAATCAATAGGGAAAGCTTGTACCGGTTCACATCATTCAGATTCATTTTACCTCACTAGAAAGCCAAGGCAGTAAATGTTCCAATATTGTCTTCTGTTGCTTGATGTCATAAATACATGTTGTCATTATTTGTTCATGCTGTGAATTCATGTTAGTAATTTTAGTTATTGTTGTTGGAATCCAAACCAAGGGGTTTAAGAGCCATAAAGCAGAAGAACATCCCACTCCATGTGTTTCTGAGATGCAGTGACACAATTCATCTTCCAAGACTGTAGGGATTTTCCAGCTATCAAGTTGTAGATTACCATAGAAAATAATTTGCACTTCTCTCTCAGTGGTTTATAAATACAAACAAAATCACATTTACAAAGCTTTTCTAAATTGCCCTGTGCTAGGCTAATGCACTTTTGGTCATGCTTTAAAAACATAAAGCTTTTAAAGTTTTTTTTTGTGCATTCAACCCATTTCTGGTTTCATGCACGTGTTGCACAATGGCAGGAATTGAATATGAGTTTGCACAGATAAGGTTAGTAAGCAATGTTGAAGTCTTAAGGCTATACTTTCATACGAAAATTTAAAAAAAATGCTATTTTTAAGGTTCCTAATATAGTTTTTGGAGTCTCCTACAATAGGTTTACTATACATGCATGAAAGGTAAAAAAAAAATGCTTTCGTTTTCTCAAAATATGCATTTAAAGGGGTCATGAACTGCCTGTTTTTTTATTTTGTACTGTTCTCTGAAATCCACTTATAATGTTATTAAGAAGTAAAAGACTATTTTCTGTCCTGTTTTTGACCCCCTCATCTAAATGCTCTTTTTTTCGAATAGGCACGGCAGATTGTAGGCTCGAAATCAAATGCTTTCAGTTTTTTTCATTTTAATCTTTTTGAAAATCCTGTGTCCAATTAAGCCCAAAGCCTGCCCCCCCTCCTCTCCCCTCCTTGCTGAATGTGATCGATTTCGAAAGCGAAAGTGAAACCGAAAAAAAGAAAACCCAACGCAAATACAAAAGCGATTGCATGCTTTAAGGAGTTTGCATGCAACTGCATGCAATTGTGTTTCCTAACATTTGGATCAGAAGGAAGGCAATGCAAATACTGTTTTTTCCACAGCTTGGCACTGCACAGTGTCTTGTTTGGTTCAGAGCCATCTTTATCGTTTGGTTTCTGTGTACACCTGTGCATTTGTCTCTCTCGTAAACACTATGTGCGAACCAGTGGGCGGGGCTAAACAAACTTAATCCACTTATTACATCATACATAGGAATATGAAATGATAGAAAAAAATAGAATGACACTTTTAAATGTGAGACTAAAATTGCCTGTAGGTGGCAGCAAGCCACTGTCTTAATGACTGAGTCCTTGAGTCATTTATTCAATTGATTCGTTCGAAATGGCTGATACGAAAAAACTAAGTAAGAAACTGTTTTTATGAATGGGTCAGTGAATCAATGATTAAAAATTGTGTTCAAAAAATGCTAACTCATTCAGTAAAGAAACACCACTGTATGCTGAGAGGCACAACATAGCTTTGCTTAGAACTAGAGCAAAAAGACAATATTTTCTCTACTATTTAGATAATTTAATAAAAATGTAATTTTTTTTTTTTATTGAATTGTTGCGCTGACACTTAAAGTCTGCTACTGACCATGCGAAATGCTAACCAAGTTTGTCCTAGAAAGTCTTTTTGTTGATTTGTTACTACAGTAAAAATAGCCTAATTTTGACAGATGAGATCGGTATTATGATGTTTTACAGTAAGACACTTTCAAGTGCTGGTTTAATAGAAATTATTTTAATAACAAGACGTAGTAATAAAAACATTTGGGGTTTTACTGAAAACATTCGGGGCTTGAGCCCCCTTAGCCCACCCCTAGCACCACTTCTGCAATGTTCTCTTATATGTTAAAAGACCAACGCAGTTTTGGTTTCTCAGTTCATCACCCCTTTAATATGATGTTTTTTTTTCAGATGGCCCAGTCTGTTATGATTGGTCTACTGTGTACAGCGCGTGTCAGAACGATATGCCCATTTCAATAGTTCCATATTGCAACCTCTTCATTTGGAAGTAAAAAAACAAATTTACAGAATTCACGGAAGTCATTCACGGATTTAGGTGGTTGATTAGAGTCGATTTTTTTCTTTTGGGAGACAATAACTTTATTTATCACACACTTTCGGCTTTACAACTTTGCTGGTCGTTTACATTCATACAGTAGACAGCTACATTACACACTACATGAAAGGCAGTATTCGAAATGGCATAATAAGGGCACTTTAATGTTTATTTAATGATATAGCCTTCCATTGTAAGTGCATTGTTGGAAAATGATTTCTTTGCTTGTTTTTATAAATTGACAACTTGTATTGAATATTCAGGCCATAATTTCATACTAATGCTTATATGAGGACTTTGCAGGGGTAGGTCATAACACACAAAAGAAAAAAACAAAACAAGTGTAAACAACAGCTGCTGTTGTAGCAGGGTGAGGTGCACAGAGGGTGAAATGGCAGGGCACCGAGGTAGTGATGTAAAAAGACAAGGCCACGTTTCCATTGGAGCGCTCATATAAAAGCAGATGACAGCTTAATCTCACTACATTTAAAAAAGGTTATTATTAGCTAATGTAACACGTCCACTCCATTCCATCAGAAGCACTAATACACGATCGCAGATCTCAGACAAATGTTTCGTCTAGTGTTTTTTAAGCATGTGCACATCTGTCGCCATAAATGTGTTTTGTTTACGCAATAGCATTAAATGTACTGCATCCTTGCATTTACAATTTATTCACTGACGTACGAATCCTACAATATTTGCTAGCTTAGCTGGGGAAACAAAGTTTTTTCTTAAAATCAAAAGCTGTTGGCCTTTTTAATCTGAGTTACGGTCTATATATGTCACAGCTATAACCGTGGATTGGAGTGTCTGAACGTGTTTCTAAGCTCTCAGCGCAAGCCGTGGCATTTCTGTATGCACCCGCTACGAGATGAAAAGCCAGATACGGCGTCTCCAGTTGTTTCTCAGAAGATATCTCTGAGGCCCAGATGGTTTTCGTTCGGTAACGCTCCGCACAGCACAGACGCTCAACCCACACGCTACCTTTAACAGCGCGCCTCATCCCCGCTGCCAGACGGGGAGATATTTTCAACCGTTCGGGATCCCTCCACAGTCTTGTTTTATAAACATACACGAACACCCACTCCCCTTCCCACATACACGTCTGCTCTGACAACTCTGGCAGCTTCACTCTTCTGGGCTTTAGATGGTTTATGTGTGTGCGATGGGGGGTGGCAGCTCTCAGTTCTCTATAAACACAGATAGACCCCCAACATAATCACTTCTCTCTTCTACCACACAGTACATTTGGACTGCGCTGCCTGGCTTATATCTGCTCAAAATTGGCTCCACAGGATCTACAAGACTGTTGAACAGATGAGTGTGGGGATGAAAGACCACAGACTTGGTTTGCAAACCGCGTTCGAGAGAGCAAAGATCCATCCTTAGGCCTCTCTTTTGAAGTACTCCTCCATTGAGCAGGATCTATTTGTATTATGGGTGCAAGTATTGAAATATCTCTGGCCTTTGCGATACATTGCATGCCAAAACATTGTTGTGTGGACAACATTATTGTCATTTTGTGGCAGTGTTCCTTGGCAGTACGCACAGAGAGTTGCTTCTCATTTTAATGGGCGTCCTATTAAAACGTTCACGCTGTAATAAACTCCGCAAACAAGCGCACACGCTAACGCGTGTCAGTAAACAAAGTCCTAATGCTCTGCCGGGAGTCGTAACTCCTGCATGTCACCCGGCGTTGTTGACCGTAGATCTCAGTTACAGCACGTTCATAAAGGGCCTTTTTATAATGTGTAATGATGCTGCTGTTGTGCGCAGCGAGCCCCTCCTTTAGCAGACGTCTCCTATTTCATTTAATGGGTTACATCATTAATCTAAGTACCTGAAACATCTGGGGATGCAGCTTGTGACTAGGAGCACAAGGGACATTTAAGTCTGTCGCAACGGCTGAGATGTGCCCAGCCCTCATAGATAGGAAAGAAAGTTCACTAATACTGACTGAATCTAATAATTAGATACTAGTAGTAAATGTTTCACCTTGATTTGTCTCCAAAATCATTTTTCAGGGTAAAACCCATTGCTGCTAATCTCATAGCTTTCTGTGCAGGCACTATGTCTGATTAATTTAAACAGTTGCATTGGATTTCATTAATGTAGGCTACGGGATAGTTTAGGATTAAATGATATCCCAGTGATGATACAGAGGCATTATTGCTTTGCAGGTCAAGGAATAAAGCCCTATTTAAGGTTAATGCACGCTTGTAATTACTTTGATTCACATGAGTGCAATCTGTCTTTTAGCAATGGACAGAGAACATCATCGTATGTTGTATGTAAGCTGCATTTTACACATGTTTTAAAACCCCAAACATCTATGAATTTAATGCAAATTCTAAAGAAAATATTTAAATTTTTTTTATTTTTTTATTTTACTATCAACCATTTATTTATTATACACTGCCGTTCAAAAGTTTGGAATCAGTAAGATTTTTTTTATATTTTTTAAAGAAGTATCTTATGCTTATCAAAGTTCCATACAGAAAAAAAAACAAATATTATTAAGTATTATTGCAATTTAAAATAACAGTTTTCTATTTTAATATACTTTAAAATATTATTTATTTCTATGCAAAGCTGAATTTTCATCAGCCATTACTCCTGTCTTCAGTGTCACATAATCTTTCTAATTTATTATCAGTGCTGGAAACAGTTGTGCTGCTTAATATTTTTTGGAACCTGTTACTTTTTCAGGATTCTTTGATGAATAAAAAGTATTTATTCAAAATAGAAATCTTATCTAACAATATATGTCTTTACTATCACTTTTTATCAATTTAACACATCCTTGCTGAATAAAAGTATCAATTTCATTCAAATTTCTTTTAAACAATTGTTACAAAATAAAGGTCCAAAAAAAAAAGAATGATTTCTGAAAGATCATGTGACACTGAATGCTGGAGTAATGATGCTGGAAATTCAGCTTTGAATTACATGAATAAAGTATATTAAAATAAAAAATCACTATTTTAAATTACAATAATATTTTACAATATTACTGTTTTTTTCTATATTTTTTGCAGCCTTGGTGAGCAGAGTCTTCTTATAAAAAAACTGTAAAAAACTGTAAAACCAAAATTGTATGTATATATATATAGAGAGAGAGAGATTTTTGCTCCATTGTGTAGTAAAAGCAAAATTGTATCCATTTTATCTCATTGCTCTCTATTGAGATATTAAAGAAATTTTATTTTTACTTCCTATGGGATATCTTGTTTATTAAAGGCATAGTTCATCCAAAAATGAACATAAAAGATTATATTTTGAGGATTGCTTCTGTTGTTTTTGAACTGTTTTTGTTCATAAATGTTAATGAGGTTCACAACAACAATGGATGCCATTGGGTTTTATTGTATGGACAAAAACACTGAGGCATTTCTCAAAATATCTTTCTTTGTCTTTCATGAAAAAAGAAAAACCGAACAGGTTTGAAAAAGCATGAGTTTATGAAAACAGAATTGATTTTTATGTAAACTGTTTCTTTAGTTTTCACTTTATCACAATGGTACTGTAAAGACAGCACAGCAAAAGAATATCTGTCATATTTATACTGTATCATGACTTCAGTACATTTACATTTTACATTTTACAAGTTTTCCTCGGGGCTTCAGCGATGTCTTCCCGATGGGGCTTCTTTAACTGCCAGAGAACGGTATTCCCAGGCTTGTGGAGATGGATGGTTTAAATATGCCCCGTGGTGCAGTCCATATTCCTATGTGTAGAGGGTTTGACAGATCTCTGTGAGCAACGCTCTGGACCAGTGAAAGGCAAAGTCTGCCTCCCTGGGTGCGTGTAAGAGCCCAATTTGAAACAACAAAGAAAAACGATATCTCCTGTTGGAGTCTCCGACTGGAGATCAGCCATATCACTCAGACTCCATCTGTGTTATCTGGGGACAACAAAAGGTTTCAACAGATATGTTATATTGTGGAATAAAGCTTAATCTTTTTTAATCAAGACTATTTGTCTCCGCATTAGGGACGAGTGGAAAAAGACTTCCTCTATTTCCCTAGCATTAGAGTGGGAATTCTTCATATCCTTCCTGCATTTCTGGCTATGTGAAATGAAATGCAGGTTTTCAAAGAGTACGGTCCAGCAAATGTCATCCCAGATTTTCATCCGTGATAAAGTACACATCTCTAACCAGACTGCACATACTGAATCCGCCAAACAGGCATATCAAGGGATTAGAGGAAACAGCAAACACTTCAATGAATATTCTGGCTAACAGTTCAATACAGATATTGGATGGAAGAAAGGAAATAATAATTTACACTTTTGCTCACACACACACGCACAAATGCACACATTCTCCCACACTGACACAAGCTGTGAATGTGAGGTGGAAGGTGACTCACTATGCTCGCTGGCAGACAGGAATCCCTGCTGGAGGAAAATCCTGTCTACGAGGGAGACACATGCATGCATACATAAGTTCAAACCATCCCTGCTGTATTTTTAGCTTGAACGTACAACACAACAGAATTTTTTAGAGGACCCTTAAAAACGTGTAATGGACTTTTCCCTGTTTGCCGCCTTTGACGTCACAGCTCATGTACCTGCAGCATAGTCGCTAGTCTAAGCCAAATAACTGCCGTTGAGATGCTACAAAGCCTCAGATCAGTCATGTTGGTTGTTTGGAAGGATAAATAAGAGCAAAAAACAAATGTGAGTGGCTGACTGTGCATACCTTGCCAAAATGTTTTTGGTGATTTGCAATGGTATTATGAGTCATTTGCACCCAGAGTTAAGGTGCTAAGGTGTTCTAAATGGTTTTTAGTATCTTTCTAGGTGGTCACTATCCTTCAGTGTAAGTCTATTGATTTTTTTGTTTTTGTTTTTTAGAAGAGAAATGGCATACTTCTTGACATCAAGCTCCACAATTTGAGGTATTATTCACGTTGTGATGCAGGACAAGTTGGCCACTGAGTAATACTTAGGGATTCCTCAAGCTGACAAAATGCCGTTGTTTACCGCACAGATATTTGATGCATTTTTCAAATCAATCCCATGATGCAACTGAAGGCCTAAAGGCAAAATCCATGTTTCTTTCTTAAGGCATTGGACTGTGTGTCATCTACATCTCTGTCAGGCTGACAGCTAGGGAATTGTGCGCCGTGTGACTGCCACAGCCCCGAGTTCTGCCTTCCTGCAGTCTGTCAGCTTGTTAGAGAGACCTCACATCTCCTGGCTAGTCAATAATGACTGCTGGATTACTCCTTTAAGACCAGACTGGCCTCAATTTAAAGATCAACAGCTCTTTGGTGGCCAGCGCTGCCTCACAGGAAGTTTATCCATTGAGATCTCCCTCAAGGTCGAGCACTGTGTGGAGTTCTTAGACTGACTTGCGGCTGGGTCATTCACAGGAAACTGCCATTTGTGCTAAAAATTTCAGGATCTTTTTTTAATCATGTCATTTAAAAAGGCTACTGTTGAACTTAAGGAAATAATATTTTCCCACCTCAGACTGTAAAAGCCATAAACATTGCGGTACCACCACAGGGCTATGCATTTCCCCTAATATATTTATTTAGTGGTTTATAATGTTTAATGTTAGAATTATTATTATATTTAGTATAATATTTAGTTAAAATAAATAAAATATTTTTGACCCTGGGCCACAAGACCAGTCTTAAGTAGCACGGAGCACGGGTATATTTGTAGCAACGGCCAAAAATATGGGTCAAAATTATCGATTTTTCTTTTATTCCAAAAATCATTAGGATATTAAGTAAAGATCATGTTCCACAAAGATATTTTGTACATTTTCTACCATAAATGTATTAAAACTTAATTTTTGATTAGTAATATGCATTGCTAACAACTTCATTTGGACAACTTTAAAGGCAGTTTTCTCAAAATGTTGATTTTTTTGCACTCTCAGATTACAGACTTTCAAATAGTTGTATCTCGACCAAATCCTATCCTAACAAACCATACTGGTTTTGTGGTCCAGGGTCACAATTAGTGGTCAACAGATAAGGTTTTATGGTAACACTTTACTATAAAGTTCATAGTTAAAATAAACTAAGAATGAACAATACTACAGCATTTACAATTCTTAGTTAATGTTAAATTCAGCATTTAACAATGCATTATTAAAATCAAAGTTGTTTATTAACATTAGTTAATGTACTGTGAACTAACAAACAAACAATGAACGACTGTATTTTTATTGACTTACGATAACAAAGTTGAATAAATAGTATAATAAATGTATTGTTCATTGTTCATTTATGTTAGGTAATGCATTAACTAATGTTACCAAATGACTCTTTATTGTAAAGTTTTACTGGTTTTATTTATGTATTTATTTATTTATTTATTTTTGATTATGACTCCATTTTTGTACAGTTACCTTACCGTTCAAAAGTTTAAGGTTAATAGTTTTTATTTTGTCATTTTTCAAGTCTAATGCTAATACAGTAAAAATAGTAATATTGTAACTTATTTTATTATTGTAAAATTTAATAATGTTCTATTTTAATATATTTTAAAGTGTAATTGGATTTTATGATGTCAAAGCAAATTTTTCAGCTGCCTAATACTAATGTTAGTGCTGTCAAGCGATTAATTGTTAATTCACATTATTCACGTGATTATTCACATCCAAAATAAAAGTTATTGTTTACATAATATATGTGTGTGTACTGTGTATATATTTATTAGATGTATATAAATACATACACATATACATGTATATATTTAAGAAAAAAATGTGTTTATACATTAAATATATTTACATATAATATTAATTATATTAATAAAAATATATGCATGTAAATACATGTAAATATTTTCAAAATATATACTGTATGTTTATTTGGGATGCGATTAATCTCTCAATCTTCAATCTTTTTTTTTTAATGTACAGTAAATGCAACCAATTGTAATTGACCAATTAAATACCCAATATCAGTCCAATACATGAAAACAAAATAAAATACTAATATAGACTGATAAATAGGGACATGCTAACTGGCTGATATTCTTAAGAAAAACATATGTTTGAAAACAGCATTGTCCTATTCTTATGTTTTTACGCATTACAGACTAAACAGTTTAGGTTAAATTTATAAATAATGCGATCAAGTCTAGTATTGTGTTAAATATATCAGTAGTGAGTCACAGGGACAAATATAGCACTCAAATGGCACCGTTTTCAGAGAATGACCCTGCTACAGTAAGGGCGTCCTTCTCAGCCCTCAGTACCAGCCTGTGCCAGTGTGAACTGGACCACAACCAGCCATTCAATCCTAGTGTCTCTCGGTCCTGAGAGCTTTATGCATGATGCGTCACTCAGACAAGAGCAGCATAAATACTGCAGACACTGAGATATCCTCAACAGGGAAATCATTTGTTTGTTTTTACCAATACAATACTTGATTTCAGATTTATGACCCTCTCATCTGGTTTGCATAGAAATGAGAAATGATTTAAGATCTAGAACCTACAGTATACACACAATTTGCTCTGGGGCTTCACATGATTTTTTTTTTCTCCCCAGTTTCTGAGTAAACACAAGAGAGCTGAAGCAGAGACACTTAAAGTGCACTCAGAATCTAGGGACATTGCCTTCCATAGAGCTGGTGTTAAAAATCTACCACACAGCCGAAAGGTCACTCTCTTCAGGGAGGCTGAACGGAGAGTTTTAAGTGCTTGTGGTTAGACTGCTCTTCAAAAGGCAATGGGCTCTTAGCTATTCATCATGGAAAAAAATCACTCCATAATCAACAAAGAGATGAACGACAGAAAGGAAGGATTAATAGTAGCACTTTAAAAAATATGTGTTTGAATTGATAATCTACAGCATGCTCGACACTGTAAGTCACTGGATGACTGACAACAAGTATCATTGTAGCATTTCGTACGCTTCCCCAAGCTTGATATCAAGCCAAAGAGCTCGCAAAAGTAGAATAATATGCAAATATGAATATTATTAAGGCAGAAATTAATGGTGTGAATTCACACGTCTGCCACCGAGGAGAGTGAACCGTAACACACAAAGCGCCTCGCTCAAAGCCCCACCCTCAGTTCAAATTTTAACAGGAACAAGCAAGTTTATCCGATATGCCTCCTTTTGTTTGCACTGCATTTTAGACGGATTACACAAGCGCAAAACCGTCAAAAAGCCTACCCTATCGTTCCTCACGTTGAGTGAAAAGACACCCATGTCACATGTTGCCAAGAGGCTCATCAGAGCCCGCCGATACAATACATATTTATGTACCATCCATATTTAACAGCATCCTTTCTGTTGTTTGCTTGGTTGAGGAAATTCAGTGGAGCTCATATTATGTGGCTCTCTTTTGATGTTTCAACATGAGCAGAGATGTGAGGGAAGCTCAAGTCTTTTCAAGATTAATAGACTTGATTCAACCGTTAACATTAAACAATTTCCAATTTTTCTCTGTTCGTGAGAAATGGTTTGGCAGGCCAGCACGGGGGAGCCCAGCCTGACACGTTTTCGCACGCCTCGCTCGCTCGCTTTCTCGTGCTCTGTCTCCCCCTGTCTATTTTTTTGTATTCCTAGTTCAGCCCAGCCTCCCTTAACCTTTCTTTTCTCTCACTTCTGTCTTTTCACTCCTTCGCTCTCTCTCTCTCTCTCTCTCTCTCTTTCCCCCATCCCCCGTCTCTCCGTCTGCTCTCTGAGAGGGATGGGTTGATTATCTGTGTCTGAAGTAAACTGCCCTTTCTGGCAGTGGCCAAGGTCAATTACGGCCACACATTCAAAGCAGAATGAATGTAAGGGGTGAACCGCAGGTGCACTAGATCGACTCTTCCTTCCAAGCTGCTTTTTTCTACCCCTTTCCATCTCATTTTCTTTAGTATCTGTTCAGCTTACCTTTTTCAATGCGTATTTGGAGAGCATTCGTTTGAGATCGGCTGTTCCGTGATAGCCTGGTGAAATGCCAGAGGAGCTATATTTAAGTTTTTACTTACAGTCCTCTAATTATTTCATAGTAATTAACTTCTCAACGTGCTCCTACTGAGTTCATCAACCCTTCCCATTTTGCATTGTTTCACACAGTGACTCTTGAAACACGAACAAAAGACCCGATGTATATGCATATTCAAATACTAAAAATACTGATGTCTCTTTTCAACAAAATAAAAAGGAAAGATGGAAAAAAAAAAAAAAAACTTAATTGCTAGGCAGGAGCCTTTCAAGCGTTACCATGGTTACACGATAGCAAGGTATGTGCTGTTTTAATAGCAGGCTGTGAAAAGGAAGAGCTGTCAAGAAAAGAGCATCAGGCAGAAGGCGGTTAAAAGCATGGATTGCCTCTTCCTCATACTGTTTGCTGCCAGAGATCAAAGTTAGACAGTGTGACACATATCACCTGTCTAATTTGTTGGCCGGGATGCAAAATTAAATAAAGCTTTCATTGTATTGACCGCCGGCTCTCTTTGTGCCGACCCACGGGAGACGTTGGCAGTCGGCAATCAAGTTTAGCAAGCAAAGGAGGCTTAGCCAGCTCAAAAATGTATTCTAAACAGACGGAACACTAAAACGGTACGGTTAACAGTTGCTTTAATCATTTTTTGTAGAATTCAGATTTATATGTTTTATAAAGATTTTTCTTTTGTGTTCACTAGCCTAGATGAGAACTAAAGGGGAAGTTCACTTCCAGAACAGAAATTTACAGATAATACCCCATTGTCATCCAAGATGTTTATGCTTTTCTTTCTGTCGTAACTAAATTACGTTTTTTGAGGAAAACATTTCAGGAATGATATCCATATAGTGGACATCTATGGTATCCGCAAGTTTGAACGTCCAAAATGCTGTTTAAATGCAGCTTTAAATGACTCTAAATGATCCCAGCCAAGGAAGAATGGTCTTATCTAATGAAATGATTTGTCATTTTCCAAAAAAAATACAAATTTGTATACTTTTGAACTTCAAATGCTCGCCTTGTCTAGCTCTGCGATGCGCATGCGTATTCTGTGTAATCCGGGTTAATACAGTCAAGGTATGTCGAAAAACTCCCATTATTATATCTTATTTTTTCCTCCAACTTTAAAATCATCCTACATCACTGTTTTACCTTTTTGTAAAGGGCATTTGATTTTCTTTGCCTGTTCACTTTGTAAACACTGGGTCGGTACTTGTGCAGTGATGTAGGATGATTTTTTAAGTTGGAGGAAAAAATGAGATGAGTTTTTTAAACTACCCTAACTGTATTGACTTGGATTACACAGATTATGTATGTGCATGGTAGAGGGTAAAAACGATATACTTTTTTTTTTACTATTTTTTTTTTTTTTTTAGAAAATGGCCGATCGTTTCACTAGATAAGACCCTTCTTCCTCGGCTGGGATTGTTTAGAGCCCTTTTAAGCTGCATTTAAACTGCATTTTGGAAGGTCAAACTCACGGGCACCTTTGAAGTCCACTACATGGAGATAATTCCTGAAATGTTTTCCTCAAAAAACATCATTTCTTTACGACTGAAGAAAGAAAGGCATGAACATCTTTGATGACAACGGGGTGAGTACATTATCTGTAAATTTTTGCTCTGAAAGTGAACTTCTCCTTTAACATGTGGAATTTGCTCTTCTAATATGTAAATTGACCAATCAGAATGGATATGCTAATGATGGAATGTTGTTTTTTTCCAGCAAAGATGCAGCTGAAGTTTGCCTCCTTCCATATAAATAACCAATCATTATCAGCAGTAACCTTTTAAAGCAATTAGCTGTCAGTATTACTTTAGTGCATCTAAATTCTGCTTGTGATTAACACAACAGGTGGATAGAGATAAAAACAAGAATTAAACAACTGGTTTAGAGCGACTTCAGATTTCTGCATTACTGAAGGATGTGAAAACAACCAGACGATTGCTCGTCTCTGTGATTGTCTGTTTAATCATTAGAACATTTTTTAATAGAAAGAAAATCATTAATTAAATTGGAGTCATTAGTGGTTTGTTGTTGTGTTTCTTCCTGGAAGAGAAGAATTTTGTGTTTTTTGTTGTAGGCAATCTAGTTCATTTATTATTAACTTTAGTCAGCCGGTTTAGTGTAGTTCTTATAATGCTCAAGACTTCTGAGTGTCATCAAAGAAGGCCAGGCTTTGTTTTAAGACATGTCTTTGTGAATCAGGGTCTTTGTACATTTTCTACATCACAGTAATCAATTTCAAAAGAAAAGCTGCAAAGTAGCTAAGATGAAAGAAAATTTGAAAGTCATCTTCAAAATCATTATTACAAACAAACTTTTTTTTTTTTTAGTTTGAGTCATGAATTTGAATCATTAAGAAGTGACTAATTCTGTCTGTGTTCTTGATGATTCCTCTTTTATTAAAGGAGCAGTTCACTACCAGAACAAAAATTTACAGATAATGCACTCACCTGCTTGTCATCCAAGATGTTCATGTCTTTCTTTCTTCATTCATAAAGAAATTATGTCTTTTGAGGAAAACATTTCAGGAATTCTCTCCATATAGTGGACTTCTATGGTGCCCCCGAGTTTGAACTTCCAAATTGCAGTTTAAATGCAGCTCTAAACGATCCCAGCCCGAGGAAGAAGGGTCTTATCTAGTAAAACGATTGGTTGTTTTCTAAATAAATTGACAATTTATATACTTTCTAACCTCAAATGCTCATCTTGTCGAGCTCTCAGGAGTTGTGTATTCCAGTTCATGACCGTTAGGGTATGTCGAAAAATTCCCATCTCATTTTCGTCTCCAACTTCTAAATTGTCCTACATCGTTGCAGAAGTACCGACCCAGTGTTTACAATGTGAACATGTAAAATGCCTTTTACAAAACAGGTAAAACAGCCATGTAGGACGATTTTGAAATTGGAGGAGAAAATGAGATAGGAGATTTCCTTTAAAATACACTTTATAACACCATTTGCATTGTTTCTCTTTTTAAACGTTAGAAATTAGTTTATTTTTGGCTGAATTAATTAAGCATTTATATTCTTTAATGTATTATAAAAGTTTATTTTAAGGAAGTGAAAATAATTTGTCAATTACATTGATTTATTTATTGAATAATCTTAATATTTTATACTTTTAAGACCTTTTCCATTTGAGAATTTACATTACAATGAGTTTGCTGTTGTTGTCAGATGTGATTAACATTTTGTAATGTCAAACAGTCCGAAATTTCAGATGTTAAAAAATAAATACGACCTTTGTAATGTTGTGTCAATCACGTTTACAACACTGCCTCTGAAACTTTTGTCCGTCATAAAAACATTCAAATCGGGTTCGATTTTCAGTGTTGTTCGCATCCGTAGCAAGCATTTTGAGAGGTGTTTTGACAATTCAGAGTCACCATACAAGCGAACGCCTAAATCCAGAATGACGTTTGTCAAGTTGATCCACTTTGTCTTGCAGCGCAAGGCACTGTATAGGTCCTTGCACAGTGAGTTTATGGAAATTGGTGGTCTTCTTTTTAGTATGTGGCTCCAGTATTGCTAGCAAAGCATCAAACTGAGCCAGTGACATCCTGAAGTAAACTTTGAATCGCCCTGGATAATCCTGCAGCTCCTTGAGGTGGATTGGTGGATTGAATCTCAGGATCAGATGGACCCAATATTTCCTCTTTCTTTTTCTCTTTTTAAGAAGAGAGATGACAAAATCATGCTTGAAGACTCCATTTTGTATTGTTTTGTGAATTTCTTTGGCAAGGATTAGTTAATACGCATCAGTGTGCAAGGTTTCTGTGCGTGACAAATTTTTAGGATGAAGAATGCGAAAAAATGCATTTGAAAATTTCAGACCAAGTATGCAAGGACCTTTACTCTGTGTTCTGAATTCAAGACATACTCAACGTTGTTGTGTAAGAAGAATAGCTTGTAATATATGCCTAAAAGCAAATGTGTTTGATAAGGTTTGATGCATAATTTGCAAAAAAACACCAGTTGGTAGGATCTGGTTTGTTTTAAGGCCCTTGGTTAGCATGCAGTCAATGAAGTCAGCTGTTAGTGTTTAATCAAGGGTGCAAGAGAGCCCTCCAAAACACATCCGAGTTCAACTCCCTTACATAATGCAATTTCATCCCATTTATTCTGCCATTGCATCTGACTAACATGCCACTTAGTTTCTGTCTCCACTCCTTTTCTAACCAAGTACCTTGTCTGGGGTTGACAAGAAGTGATTTAACGCAGAAATAATAGGCAGGAAGGACTTCTGTGGAAATGCTTTTCTTTCAGCTGAAAATAAAACAACAGGGCTCCAATTTAGCATAAATTAGCACCTTTGTAGTAATATTTGTCTAAGAACTATTTTATTAATGGTTCTTAATATCGTTTTTAAAAAGAAACTGAGAAAAAGGGTTCAGCTTTAATTATTTTATATTATAGGGGATTAAATTTTTTGATTAACTGACCTTTTAAAATATATGAGACATTAAATATTCATCACTATTATTTTTGCAAGAAAGTATTTAGGAAGTGCTTTGCTGTAAAATATGCCTCATTTGTCAGTTAGAAGAGACTTTTTAAAAGAGATGCATATTTATGCATTTAGAACTAGCTGTCTTATTCAGATGTGACGTCTTTAATGTGTAGTTTAATGATGGGTGTTAATGGAACTTGTAGATTTATAAATGATAGTTTTGATGCTTTACCAATAGAGCAAAGTGCTCCTAGAATTATTGAAGTGGTGGAGTTATTGAATTGACAGCAAGCCTAGAAGCTTTAATCGATGCAATAATTTGCAGGGTAATGCAACATACACACAGTGTTTACAGATGGCACCAAATAATGGGTCATACAGAGAAGATGAATGGCTTTCACTGGCTAAATTAAGTCATTTTTGAAGAAGACTGTATACTGCGATATTTTAAAAATCCTTAAATCAGTCAGAATGAAGTTAGTATATATAAGCTGAACGATGTCAGACTAAAACACCTTCATTATTTAAGATCTGTTTCACAACTCTGTGTGACAGCTGTGGTGTATTTATTTTAATCATTGATTAATCTGATGTAGCCTGATGTTTTGGATAAGAAACTGTGAGATGTTTAGGAAAATATGGGACATTTTAATCAGATTTACAGCTTTGGTTTCCATCGAGAAAACCATGTTTCTTTTGAACTTCTCATTTTGAGAAATTATTTTTAGATTTAATATTTACAGATAATGTTTACTGCTCCTGCTAGATTCACAGTCTGGCATGATCCCAGACTTTTCAAATGAACTGCAAAATGAAATTTCGTGGAGCCAAATGAAGTGTGGGAGTACAGTATGCCCGCAATTTGCTCCGAGTTGTGGAATCAGATGTACCGAGAAGATGGCGAAGACGAGGTTGGAATGCCCTTGCCAAAGTGTGGATTGTGCAATTGGATATGGATATTTGAAGAAAATAATAGACTTAGCATGGCTGAGCATGGCACCTGGAGTGAAGGTGAAAGTAGAGATTAATTTGTCATGAGCGAATATCACATTTTGTCTTGGGGCCAATTATTTTGTCTGTATGCTCATTCAGGTATCAGCAGACAGACCTGCAGTGTCTGCCTACAGATTAGACCTCGGGCGTATCACCGTGCATACAGAGTAATAGGAAAATGTACAGGAATTTGAATGTTATTTCAGGAAGTCTCTGTGTTTGCTGTTTGTATTCTGTTAATTAAACGTACCAAAACTGCACATACCAACGCACTGTCTCGCCAACTGTCTGTATAAACATACAAATTATAGAGTGGACACATATTTCACGAATGAATGGAAACAAAGCTGCGAGGGACAGAAGTGCAATCTGTTCAGTATGTCGTATAACTGTTCTGATTGATAGAAAATGTCCCTCACTGCCAAACTGAATATGGAGTTTAATCTGATTTAAATCTCTATGTTATAAATCAGGGTTTCCCAGTCCTGACTTTGCAAATGCTTAAGTGTTTGTGATAAATATGTATGGGGGTTGTAAAATGCAATAGAAATGGCAATGCTAATTTGCTACATTGTTAATATCATTTAGAATAATAAATAATACTAAATAAATAATTCATGGTTATTTTTTATTATATATAATTGAAGGATTAGTTGACTTCGAGAATAATTTTTTTTTGATAATTTACTCACCCCCATGTCATCCAAGATGTTCATGTCTTTCTTTCTTCAACCGAAAATAAATTAAGGTTTTAAGGAAAACATTCCAGGATTTTTAACTAATTTATGTATTTTTTAATCTTGCACTAGCTCTGCAGTGCGCATCTATGACTTCAAACATTGGAAAGGTCATTTGTAGTTAGTTCTTCGTCTGTGTACTCTGATTCAAAAAGGTAGGTTAGGGCGAAAAAATCTCATTTTCTCCTCCAACTTCAAAATCATCCGACGTTGTTTTACTTTTTTTTTGTAAAGAGTGATTGACTTTCTTTGCACGTTCGCTTTGTAAACACTGGGTCTGTAATCCCACCTACGTCATGCATGATCTTTCCAACGTGAACACGTATTGCAAACTAGTGCAAGATGAGCATTTGTGGTTAAAAAGTATATACTGTAAATTTGAAGTCCACTATATTCATTCATTCATTCATTCATACATAAAGTCCACTATATGGAGAAAAATCCTGGAATGTTTTCCTCAAAAACCTTTTTTTGACTGAAGAAGAAAGTCAAACAGATATAAACACTATTCATCACCACTCGTAAATAATTAAAGCAGTAGTTTTATTTATTTATTTTTTTCAATTATTTATGAGAATATGTTGTGAAGTTTGTTTACTGAACCAGCACAGCTTTTGTGTGACGCCATCCTCTTTTGTCTGTCTTTTTTACAGGAACTGTTTACGCCGGAATGCAAGTTTAAAGAGTCGGTGTTTGAAAACTACTATGTGATCTACTCATCCATGCTGTATAGGCAGCAGGAGTCGGGGAGAGCATGGTTTCTTGGCTTAAATAAAGATGGCCAGGCCATGAAGGGGAACCGGGTGAAGAAAACTAAACCAGCTGCTCACTTCCTGCCCAAGCCATTAGAAGGTAAAGCATGCTCTGCAAACCTCAAGAGAACGGTTAACATCCAGGTCACTGTGACACTGGCAGAATGGTAATGAAGTGCACAGGTCCCTGAGAGAAATGCTTTTGCTTGATGCCTTTTTACAGTTTTTTCTCAAATGGTTTACACATTTTTTCAAACTAAGGTCAAGGTTTTCAAAACAAGGAACACAGGCGTCTGAACACTTTTCCAAAATAGGTTGTTCATTTTCATCACGTTAATACGAGTGACAACATACATCATTTTTATCGAAAAACCCACACACCAAAAATCTCCAGTCCAAGGTTCATGTTTTTAAAACGTCTAATGCAAACAACTACAGAGATGGAGGAGGTAGAAGAAGATAAGAGGGAATAGGAAGCAGAGATAAAGATGAAAGAGTAAGAGTGGAGGAGGAAGACAGATGATGGGAGAGGAATAGGAGAGGATGTAGGATGAGGAGAGGAGGAGGACATTGAAAGAGTTGAGGACAGAGCAAGAGGAGATGATGTAAGAAGAGGTGAGAAGAGAAGAAGGGGACAGCAGTCTCAAATGAGATGAGAGACAGTCTAATTGACACTGAATCATCGTCTCTTGATAGAGGCCAGACAGAGTTCAGTATAATGTGAGCAGATCTACATTTACTCAGGAAAAGAGGGAGGAATGTCATTGGTCAGAGATAATCCAACATCACCATCTGTGCTGTGCTCCCGTGGGGCCATATGACATGCGTGCCAGGTGTGAATTGAACATCTACACCGTTCTTTTCTTAGATGCAGAGCTTGAGTTGATGTGGATGAATGCATATAGAAATTTCTAAAGATACTATGAGAACACAGTGGTTTTCATATAATTTGCGCTTGTTAAATGCGTTACCTGAAAAAAATGCAGCACTTATTATGCAGTTTTGTTGAATACGTCTAATTGTTCTGAAAGCATTGACCTTATAAATGTGTCAAATCACTTGAGAAATACTGTAACCAGCAGGGTTGTTAAAGGGTTAGTTCACCCAAAAAGGAGAATTCTTCAATTGGGGTTGTCTGAAAGGAGTTATATTAAAAATTATCCTGGCATTTCCAAGAATTGCACTGGTTTCTCTTCATCAGTCTAAAACAAGTCAAATAAAGTGCATCCATCCATAATAAAAAGTGCCTCACAAGGCTCTTGGAGGGTAAATAAAGGCCTCCTGTAGCAATTGATGTCTCCATTTCCGTGTCCACGTTCATCACTTCTGAGTGGCACATAAGCAATGTCGCCATCCTACATCATCTGCCCGGAGCGCATTTCCGTGTACAACACTAAGCGCAAGCTAGAAGTGATTATTACGTTTTAAATATGGATATTTTTCTTACAAAAACGCATCGATTTGTTACAAGAGGCCTTTATTCACTAATGAGGAGAATTCTGAAGCTTGGAAATGCCAGGATAATTTTTAATATAACTCTGATTGGATTCATCCAAAAGAAGGAAGTCATATACACCTAGGGTGCCTGGAGGGTGAGAAAATGATGGGCTAATTTTCATTTTTGGGTGAACTAACCCTTTAAATGTGTTTGGGGTAAAAATCCCTCAATTTGTTCAAATACTGTATGATTTTGGATCACAACAGGATGTCAAGACTGCTATTTTCCATTAAATTAAATCCAAACCATAAATGTTGCATAACAAGTATCAGATATGATGTGTTAAATTACAAGTCCTCTGATTGTACACAGTAACTGAAATGAACCAATCAAAATTCATTATAACTTGGTACTGTCCCTTTTGTTTAGGTAAAGGTAAAGCATTAAAAGAACATCTGTACAGAGCAAGCACAAGTCACAGGAACTGACAAATTTCAGATTTAGGCAAAACGATGATGATCATGAGGATGTAAAATGACCATTTTATCTTGACAATGAGCTCTTCACCGAGGGTTCAACCAGAAACATTAGGCCTTATATTCCCATTATCTGATTACATAATGATTTATAACTCAATAAACATTATTTCACAGCACCACATATTCAAGACCCATCTTCGGACCATTATGATGGACAACCTGTCCTTTCAAGTATTCCTTACAGCTCCTTTATGGCCTCACTGTAAACCGTGTCTGGCTAGCGTAAGATTGATGCTTTATGTACGGTTTGAGGTGTAATTTGCAATGATGTGTGGCCCGTTTCTGTCTCTGCAATGGTTTATTGCCGTGTACAGATGCCCACATTTTAGACCAGTCTCTCATCCTGTTGTGTTCATTATTTTCCCGGCTAATACCGCAACGCCAGCAGGCAAACCGTAGAATACAGTAAGTCTAAACTGACGTGATGCAGTGAACCTAGTCAAATGCATCCCGAGAGATCAGACCATCTTCCCATCACAACTAAGGAAAGGATGCAGCCCTGCTGACAGCTTGCCCGCACTTTGACAAACTCAAACATGTCCTGTCAGAGTTTCCCTAATGAATGTTGTCTTTTTAGCCAACAGTTTCAGCTTTCGAAATGGGAGAAACGTTTCTAGACGTAATTATTTGAGTCAAATTCCTGGCCGGCCCCAAAAATCATTTCCAATAAGACAGACAGATGGGGCGGCCGCGGTTACCTGGCTGACTCTCGCCTTCTCTGATGTCTTTTGCAGTCGCTATGTACCGAGAGCCATCATTGCATGACGTGGGGGAGACAGTGCCCAAACCTGCCGTGCCTCCCAGTAAAAGCACAGAGCCGGCCGTCATGAACGGAGGCAAACCTGTCAGCAAGGAAACCAAGCCCACCACATAGCCAGATCCCATCTCGGCCATGCTCAACCCCGGAGAGCCGTGTTCCTTTTGTCAGACTCTCCATGTTTGTGGATCCAATCCAGGTGTCCTCTGCTCTCTCCTCCCCATTCCTTCCACCCCTCTTCACTCCTCTGACTGTTCCAATCTCATTCGACGACGGACTGGCTCCAGAAGAACGGTCAGCTGTGCACGTAGGAGGATGCGACTGGATAAACCAGCTAAACTTTCACCATGGAATGCCCTAACTGATATGGAATGCCTTTTGACATACAATAAAGCCGATGTTTTTTCTGTAATCGAGACAATCCACGAGAATGAAATTGTGTACCGCAGGCGCTTGCGTGGCGGTTCTTTTGCCTGCTAACAGTCACCCGTTATATCCCTTTTCTTGAACCCTGTCGCAGCAGCAGAGACCGTACATTTCAGATCTATTTTCTATATACACACACACAGTAACACCAGCTACGCTCTGGGGTAATACTGTAAAGATATACATATATATGGACTGGAATCCGCAACTTGTTTTTTTTTTTTTTTTAATCAAGTACGCTCATGTGTCTCCTCCTTTCTAGTTGTCCCCCAGTCTCTGAAGCTCGAATTTCCAAATCGTTCCCTTTTGTCGGTTACTTATGAAATTTGTTGTCGGGGCAGCGTGCGATGCGTTCTGGCGTGCCATCATTCGAACACAACGATGGATTTCCACCAAGTCCTCACACGACGTTAACGGTCAAGAGACGTCAATCTTTCAAGGGGACGGAGCCTCCTAAACAGAATCCAACTCATTATCCGAGGTTCAGCGCTCATGTCTTCTCATTCTCGTAATGTCTAGAAAGGGACACGAGTATATTTAGACAGCAAATGCCAGCGAGTGGCATGTGCTGGGGGAGGTGTATAGAGTACATATCACTATCTAGTACGGTGCAAATCGGTTTCAACCCCAGTAACTAGGTGAATTTCCACTTTTCTTTGCTCTTAATTTAGAGCGTGGGCTCTAGGAATATCTATAGGCCTTGTAGGCCTCTGGTCAAGGCCCCTCTTTGACATGCTGACTCCTCTGAACTATGGGCTAGTTCTGTGATGAGAGCGGCAGCCGTAGAGAAATACAGTCTACTTCAGGCCTGTGCGGTTAAACGGCTCAATGTAAGTAGGCACCATTACTATTGGCTGCATACCCATTTTGTTCAGCAAAGGCATGGCCAAGGTTAGTATTATGTTCTGTTCTTGCAGCGCTGACGCAGTGCAAGAAATGGCTTCTATAACAATGTTTTCACTGTATACAAATAAAAATCTTCAAAAAAAGAAAAAAAAAGTAAATAAATAGATTTTTAACTACCAGATATTAGGATTCTGAAATGAGAGGGGTTTTCCTAGCTCAGCATGCAGAGTCCAGTACTGCTCATCATGTGCCTGTGATGACCTCTAACCCAGCATGCAAAAACATGTACCCAGTCTGTGCTGGGTTAAAGGTGCCTCATGCCCCAGATACACTCACGCGCACACACACACACACAAACACAGACACTTACAGATTCAGTAGCAACTTAATCCACAAACACACAAAAAGTCGATCGTTACCAAAGTCCGTAAACACGAGAATCCAGCCGAACAATTTCAATAACTCGGAGGACGGCGGTCCTCTTCGGTTTTTGTCCTCACTGTGACTAGGGTTCATCACGAAGAACAATTGTCTCTTTGACTTTCGATTCAAGCTTGAAGAGATTCCAAATGATGTCCTTCACTTTCCAATCGTTCATTTAGTACAAGACCGGGGTACCTATTACTAATCACCTGCATGCGTTTTCTTAAGGACCAAAGTATGGGACGGCTAGAGATGTCTAAAGCTAGTTTGAGGCGTAGGGCTACACTGAATGGGCATGATTCTATAAGGCTCTCTCATACTCTGGATTGAGACCATTGCACTTTGCGTTTGAAATCGTCATCTACTCACATCTACTTAGGATTTTAACGATTAGCCGATTATCAGCTGAGTTGACATGAAGCCTGTCTTGCTTTACCAGTTTTCATAGTTTGAATGATGTTTAGAATGTTATGAAGTAGAACGAGGCTATGCTGCTAAATACGAATATATTCTACACTTCATTTGAAGACCTATATTTTCATTTATCGGGATTTTGAGCTAGTTTCATATTAGGAGATGTTCAAGCACATTAGACTTAAATATTTGTCTGTACAAAGCCGAATTTAATGCTAGAATGAGATGCAGTACTATACAGGAAAAGTAGCTTCATATCTGAAATCAGTTCGAGGCTGGTGTCCCACTTCCACATGAAACAAATCACTCACTCCAATGAGCTCTACATGCTGGGCTACCGCGGCCCTGCAGACCAGTGAACTGGTTTTACGAAGGTTGAATTTATTTTTGTAAGTGACTGGTGAGTACGTGTGCATTTTGTTAGTACGTTCGTTTGTTTTTTCCTCTTTCAAACGTCCGTGTTCGTTTCGTTCCATTCAGGTCGTGTGTGACGTCGTTTCAATCGTAACGAGGAGCAATCGCTGAACAATTGATCATTTCTGTGTTTTCTCCGTATTTCTGATTTTCAGTGGTGAAGGAAGGTCTCCATTGTCTGTTGATTGCTTTCGAACATTGATTTGACAGTTACTTCATCTGTTGCATGGGAAGAGGGTGGCATATATGAACTGCATGTCGTAGGCTATGTGTATCATGGACTGTTGGTATGTTCTGCTAATTTTACATACATATATGCAAAGAGTTTGTCTGCACTGTACAGTTTGTGTTTGTTGTATACACAGATACAACATATTGAATAAAATATTTATATAAAGGTGTACTGAAATCTCTCTAACCAATTCAATGCAATAGTTCTGCAGTATATTAACATGGGGTGACCAAGGGGCATTTTTTTTTGGTCATTTTTATCCTGGCTTATTATTTGTGCTAATTACCTTGGTCGATATAATTTACCTTCAACATGGGCACCTTTTTTTTTTTTTTTTAAAAAAAAAACCAATTCCATTAACATAACAAAGGCCCGAAATAGAGCTACCACAGAAATAAAAAAAAATGACAAGAAGTAAGTTTTCATATGCAGATTGCAAAAAAGAGCATCTCATTCTCATGACAGCTCAGAGCATGTTAAATTTATTGGCATCAGGCTGTTTACAACTTTTGTCACATGGAACTTACCGTACATAAAATAGGGTCATAAAAACATGGCACTCAAGCAGTGCTCTGAAAAACAGCAACCTGAAGAATAATAAAATGCTCTTATTTGTTTGTTGGCCATTTGTATGGATCCTTTCGTTTTAGTGCTTATGTGTCAGTCAATAGTCTATGTAAGCATTATTTATACACAATTTTCATATATATATATAGTTATATGGAAACTATCGAGGATTATAGATGTCGTCTCCCACGGCTGTTTTATGTGCATATAATGGAATTTAAACCACATTGCTTTGAGAAAATTTGAATGCTGTTATATTGCACAGATCTCTAAAATCAATTTTCCCTTGTTTGCATCTTGATTGACAACAGAAACAGTCTTTAAGTGTCTACCAGGGGTTAATACTCCTCTCCAACCCAGATTTCACAGGCGTTTCCTGTCCAGCCATCCCAGCATTCACAATTTCCGCAGTTGCACACGCCGTTCCCTGGAACAGAAGTTGAGAGGAGAGGCAGAACTGAGAAACCCGGATCATCACTCTCCAAGTCTCGACATGCTTTCTCTCTTCACACCCCCTTGGCAGAATGTGCAAAGGGAAACCAAGTACAAATGCAAGTTTTGGAGCCACTTTCTCTGGGGTCTTGTCTATTCAGTTCAAATTCAGTCCAAGTTATGGCAGTAGTATGATTACATAGTGTCGCTGCTCATTTTTATTCAATGAACATTGTAATTTGGTGTACACAAAAATGATCTGTGAAGCTTACTGAGCCAATTCAAGCGTATCATTTTGGCTAACAATTTTATATACATCCCAACTGTTTGCAATTAGAATCAAATCCAATCAATCCAATCAATATTCCATTACAAAAAGTACTGGCCTACTAGACAGAAGTCAATATCTGTGTTTCAAAATATAGTGAATAGACAGCAATAGACACAAAACACAAAGTGAAGAAATATCACAGGAAATATTAAAGAGCAGGTCACATGGGTTTTCGAAAAATAATTTTTTGCAGTTTGTAACGTAGCTATTCTTTAATGTAAACCAGTCTGCAAATTTCAAAAAAGTGCATTATACATAAAGATATTGCCTCTCAAAAGAGGTCATATTTTCGAATCTTCTGCCTGTTACCGATCTACGTGGTTACCGATCTTACTGGGTAACACATTTGTATAATCCCTGCCTGCCCACAAAATTAGAACACTCCGACCTGCCCACAAACAGTTCCGCTAGTTAGTGTGTTTACATCATGTCGAGAAGAGACTATGTTCTCCGCTGTGAAACCAAGTTTTTGTTTCCATAGCCAAAAGTTAAAGATGTGAAGAATCAGTGGTTAAAATTCATTTTTTCAGAATACCACAGCAATACAATTCGAACCTTTTGTTATGTGCTATGTACAGAGGACTGCTCCTCTAATCTTGGCTTTTATCTTCTTTGGCTTCTAATCTTCTTTATTTGGACTAACAAGCATTTCCAAACCACAACCTGTAAGTACGATTGATATGTTATGCGTACATTTTCAATTGAGTGCTCAAAATATACAATTTTTTTGTGCTAATATGTGATGTATACCTAGCTTTACATTTCCAGGTAAACCATGATATTACTGTCTTGCTGAAATAGTTCTGATAATTCGCGGTGTATACACTATTTCCTAAAACTGTTTCTTTTAATAATAAAGAATGTAAATTAGAAATATTTTGGTTTACAAACTGTATTGTTTCATCAGTTAGTCATGTTAGCACTCATCAAACGTATCCATCATTGTTTTAAGTGTTCACAGTTTAGCAGCTAAACTTTAGCTGTGGGCACGATTCGCTTGCATAAGTGTTAAAGAAAATGTTTTAATTTCATTATTTTAAGAATGGATTGGAGCACTATATTATTGTTTCATGTAAAGTTGCATGCTAGGGTTGCCAGGTTTTCACAACAAAACCCGCCCAATTGCTACTCAAAGCTAGTACAGTTGTGCTTCGAGGGGGGTCCCCTGTTAAAAACTGCATTCCGTGTGGTAAAATACACACTATTTGTCAGGGTGCCCCTGATAAATTTGCATTCCAGTTGCTAAATATGACGTTTTTGGGGTTGCTTCAACCCACAACATCAAAAACAACCACGGACTTGGCAGCAAAGATGGTAGCGTTCGCTAACTTGCTCAAGTACTACTCACTGTACCAATCACAACAAACTTGGCCACCTAGAGTAGGCTTATGGAAGGGAGGGGTTTACAGACATTACTCTCAAAACTGATTCGAGCTAACCATTTCGAAATCGCTGACAAATGACTATGTATAAATGTATATTCTGGGAAAATTACAATGTTTTCTGACCTTAGATGCATTTAAACCTATTGTAGAGGATTCCAACATAATATTAGGACACATTAAAAAGCCATATGACCTGCTCTTTAACATATTTTATTAAATACTGAAAAGTAACAATAAAAATGTTTAATCTAATTAAAAAACCCTTGCATTTGAGTATCACATTATTACCTTAGTAACACGCTATTGTAAAAGTCTAATACATGTAGTAGAGTGTACAGCTCCATACTGATGTATACAGAGTGTCTAACATTTTCTACAGCCATTTAAAAGGAGTCGTGCATACAGTTACATAGGTTCGGTCAATAAAATGGGCTGCCACTTGTAAATCCGCGTAGGTGAGGTTGTTTACATATGCCGTTAGCAGAATGTATGCTGTATGTGACAGCAGCCTTCGCTCAGAAGAAAGCTTGAGAGCCGTATATTGTATCAATGCCCAAAACAGTTGGAATTTGCATCTGCTGTGCATGAAATTAAGCCTCGGCTTTCCCTAATACATTGAATTTTCCGCAGCGCTCATCAATTGCGGGTGTAATGAGAATATCTTACTGAAGAAGCCATGAAAATTATTATTTAGAAACTGGCAGGCACATTTCTGCATGATTATAATTATAAAGGCTGAGTGCATTACTGTTACCCAAGGTAAGGGAAAGAATCAGCTGATTGTATGCTTTTGCATTTCATCTATAGAGAAAAGGTTTTCCCTGGGCAACATGAGAAAATAGTTTTAATAATCCTTATGAATATGGAAATGATGACATATGCCCTAATCGTTAATATGCTAATCAGTGACATTTAACAGACACATTTATGCATTCCTTTTATCAATTGTGTTTTTTCGTCTTGTTTTGTAATGAATTTTGCATCTCTGCACCAGGAACTGTATAATTGGTTAAATGACATGGCAGCTGATAACGAAGTCATTAGACCAATGAGTAAACAGTTTCTAAGCAGCTGTCCGAGCATCCTCAAGCTATCGTGGTGATAAATATTTATCGTGCTTTTCACTAGCACCGACTAGTCACCTCTTCAAGGCTTTTAAGGAAAACCTCGATTCTCTCCGGAGCTTCTTGCCCATTGAAAAGCAGGACGAGAAGAACACAGCAGGAGCCCACTGATTGGACGGCTCAGCCTAAGAGTCGTACAGAGCTGTCTAATCAAACGGCCGCCACATCAGAGAACCTCAATATCCGTCACAAAGAGATCTGTCAGCGCACGAGTGGGTGTTTGGAGGAGCGCTGCTGCATTTGAACACATACCTGTGCAAACCAGCCCGTCGTGTTTGTCGCACTCCCTGTCGTCGCAATCGCAGAATTCCCCTGAAATGTACCACTCCTGTGGCGAGCAGATACAGCGACCACAGTGACAAGAGCCTGCAAGAACAAATTAGCTTTCAGTCACACAACGATCGGAGGTCCATTAGTCTTCCCTTATTCTCCTGTGCTATTTCACGTGATTATAAAACACTTAAAGCTCTGATACGCTTCCTAATTGGAATTTAAATAGAGTAAATTGTTTTTCTAAATGTGTGAAATAGCTGTTGTTTACAAGGTCCAATTTCGTGTTCCTACTGAGTCAGGAATAGGCCAGTAAACAAGCTCGGCCAGTCAATTGGCCGATACTTGGCTGTTTGGAAATAATCTGCATTGCTGATATAGGTGGACCATTAATAAAATTCTGCTCAAGTGCCGATAAGCCAATAATTATTTTCATGTTTTGGACAATTGGCGTGGATCCTCTGCAGTGAATGGGTGCCGTCAGAATGAGACGGCACAAGTGATAAAAACGTTACAGTCTATCAATTAATGTCTTGTGAAATCATTCATCATTAAGACATTTTAACTTTAAATCATCGCTCCCAGACAGAATACCAATCCATAATCCATAATAACTCCTCCTCCAGTGTACATCCAAATATTGAGCAACAAATTTTTTTAGAACTGTTTTGGACTGTTTTCACTTGATGTGCTTAATATGTGCATATTTCTCTCCTGATTCAGATGAGATGACGAGAACGCAATACTATAGATAGATCACTTGTACTTTAGTCAAAAGCAACAAGTTAAAAACATCTTGATGAAAGTCGAAAGATTTGGAACAGTAAGATTTTAAATGCTTTTAAAGAAGTCTCTTCTGCTCACCAAGCCTGCATTTATTTGATCTGAAATTTTGAAATATTTTTACTATATAATAACTGTTTTCTATTTGAATATATTTTAAAATGTAATTTATTCCTGTGAATTTTTAGCATCATTACTTCAGTCACATGATCCTTCAGGAATCATTCTAATACCCTGATTTGCTGCTCAAAATATAATAATAATAAATGTTTCTTAAACAGCAAATCAGCATATTAGAATGATTTTTGAAGGATCATGTGACACTGAAGACTGGAGTAATGATGCTGAAAATGTAGTTTAATCACAGGAATAAATTACATTTTAAAATACATTCAAATAGAAAGCAGTTCTTTTAAATAGTAAAAATATCTCACAATACTACTGCTTTTGCTGTGTATTTAGATCAAATAAATGCAGGCTTAGTGAGCAAAAGAGTCTTCTTTAAAAAAAAAAAAAACTTAAAAAAACTTTTGACAGGTAGTGTACATATTGGATTTCATTTTTGGGTGAACTATTCCCTTAAAAGTAATACTAATAAGGGCTGCAAGAAAGTTACTCTGCTGTTGTTACATGTGCACAGTAACTTGAACTTTACAAGCTACAGCAGTTTCCTAAAACGGGGGAAGCAAATTAGTATTACAGAATTTAAATCACCAGTATTACTGGATAACAGCAATATATGTGCATCCCTAGTTGATAACCTTGCCTGCTTGACTGATTAACAGGTCAAGTATTATCTCCCATTTGAGTAAATGTTTTGTAAAATAAGTGCTAATTTAATTTTATCATTTATATAAGCATTGCACTTGCTGTGTTTAAATTGTACTGACTACCCTGTACAGAGTTTATCCAATGCATCATAATCCTTGGTAGATCGTAGCTTACAATGCTTAGCGGAAACACAGATATTGGTCTCCAGATATTAGTCAACATGACTCTGCAAAACAAGTCTTATGAATTGGGATTCTCATATTACACATAGAATCCAGGAAATTGCATAATATGAGGGCACTGGTCTGTCATTAACAGCTGTGCTGTACCTTACAAATATAATACGGTGAAAGTCACAAAGCTTTCAAAGAATATTCTTTGTAAGTCAGTCTTATCAATCAAAATGTAGGCAGCTCACCAGACAGTACATCCCTTGTTATTTACTACAGTATTATTCTACTGGGAGGGAGCTACAACAAGCAACCCACATATTCACCTACCCATGAATCTTTACTGTGAAAAACAATCCATTTAATACTTCCAATGTTTCATTCTTAATAATGTTGATGTTGTTATGACAAGTAGAACAACTCTCCTGCTGATTTCCAAGCATTAATTTGAGAAAATTATTGAGTAGACCATGTGAAACCAGATCTTAGAAGAATTTCTTATTTTTACCAGCCAGGCAACAAAAACAAACAGTGTTCCGTCACCGGCTCCGACAAACCATATATATAAGGCGTATTAGTGTGTCACTTTACATGCCCAGAGAAAGCAGATGAATACTCGGAGGACTATGTGTCATGTAGAAATTGGCTAGGCTTTATGTTTTTTTCCAGGATGCTGACAGGTCATACACAAATAGTGAAACTGGTCTCTTATTAAAGCGTAAAACCTGAAGCTTCATTTTCAGTGCTGTGTGTGGTTTTTGAAAGCAGGTGTACAGGTTGGAAGAGCAAATTATATGTTAAGGTTTCTGTCAGACAGTCAGAAAACATGTTTTACTGTTTGCTTGACTTTACAGAAAAGCTGCAATAATAGTCTGTATATCTTTAGCTTTTAATAAAACAAATAAACAGGAACCATGACTAGTATTGTAGTTTTTCTCTTAAATCCTTTAAATTTAGCCCATAAGTGAGCCTGGACCACAAAATCAGTGATAAGGGTCATTTTTTTATTTATTTTAAAAATGTATACACCATCATCAGCTTTCCATTGATGTATGTTTGTTAGGATAGGACTACTATACAACTGTTTGACAATCTGGAATCTGAGGGTGCAAAGAAATCAAAATAATGAGAAAATTGCCTGTAAAGTTGTCCAAATTAAGCTCTTAGCAATGCATATTACTAATTCAAAATTAAGTTTTGATATATTTACAATAGGAAAGTTACAAAATATCTTTATGGAACACAATCTTTACTTAATATCCTAATGATTTTTGGCTATTGCTACAAATGAAGAGTTCAGATGCAAACCTGATACTTGGTGAATGCTCATATTATACGTCCATCAGATACTTTTACTTCAAACTTGCTAAATCCTAGCCTCAGCCCAATCAGAAGTACCGGTACTTACATAGAAACCTATACATCGAAGCCTGATAAAAATGCATTTTTTAAAGAAATACGTCAGATGGATTTAGAGGCTTTTGCATCTGAACTCTTCAAATATACCCATGCTACTTAAGACTGGTTTTGTGGTCCAGGGTCACATATATTCTACATTGAAATGCCATTAAGAAACATTTTCGTAAATAATCTGTTTGATTAGATTAACACAACGATTGGAACATGACACAAGCCAGACTTGAACCCAGCCTGGCCTCTAACCGCTATGCTACAGCTCCTATGGAGATTCAAATTTGATTGCCTAATTCCCCTTCTCTCACCAATAATTTCTATCTCTATCAAATAAATGTGGCATAAACCCTCCCCAAAGAACAGAATTGATTGGTGGAAATAGTTGTGTTCATTTGTGTTTGCTATCTACCTCATTAGAGGAGCATATGTGGGAAATCGATTTAATAGCTCAGTTGGTTCTCCACCAAACAAATGAGGGAAGCCACTATCATTTTTTAAGAGATGACTGACAATAATGTTACGTCTTAAGGTGCCGCTCGAAGCATCGTCCCTCCTACCTTTTCCAGAGCATATGAGGCCGTCGGCCGTCTCGCATAGGCTCTTGCTCTGCTCGTCCGTCATGTCACAGCTGCGGGGGAACTGGCAGTGCTTCCCAAACCATCCATCATTGCAGATACAGCGGCCACACGAGCAGAAGCCGTGGCCTGGGGGAGACACACACATACGTAAGCGTGCGCGCACACACACAATCACTTTCTCTTCTTACCAAAGAAAACCACAATTTGTATCTGCCAAAACAAAGCAACGGTTTGATTGATCCAAGCAAATATAATTGGTTCAAACAGACAGGGATTCGTTTACGGACTGGCTAATAGTGTTGCGGTACACGGCTCTTATCGCTTATGGACCCCGTGGGATGAACCGTTCTATAGCATCTCCAATCGTGTCGGATGAGTCAGCGTTATGGCGTTCGTAACGATCTGACTGTACAAATTGCGCTCATTCAAATCCAGTGTTCCTGCTGCCATAAAATAAAATAAAACAAACAGTATTATGCATAGTTATTGATTAAACTTGACACAGACTTAGATTAGAGAGGAGCTCATTCCGAAAACGCTATTTGTTGACACTTTCCACGCAGTCTGTGCATCGTAGTCATGATTTTTAACGATTCTTTCTGCAAGTTACATCGTTATGCCAGTAGATGGGGACAAGGAACTTTAAGAATGAGTCATTCAATCATTGTTCATAACACCGAATCATTCTGAAGCGAAACGAGTGAGTCAATAACTCATTCACTTGATTTGTTCACAGCTATTGATTCGTTCAGAAACACGACTGCTGTGTGTTGCTCTACGGAAATGCTTTGGCTTTATTGAGATGTTAGTCGGCGAAGAAAGAAGACATTTGTAAGTATTTTCAATATTGTATCCAAAAGTTGCTCTTTAGGCCTGCTGACTTGTGTGTCTTCACAACAGGTCACCAATCCACCATATTGGGGCCACGGAACGTAAACAATGCCGCTGAACCGAACGAAACTCGCATATTTTGCTGATTATTGCTGCTGAAAATGGTCAATTATTGTCATGTTTTGGGCTGTACTAATCGGTCAGACCGGGAAAAACATTTGGAGTACTACAGACTGCTATTCAGGTAACTGACCAAATTGTGACGTAAGTGCAAACCCTTTAACTTTATATACTTCCCCAAATGTTTTATTACTTGCAAACCTATGTAGGTGATGACAGTACATTTTTTTTACTTCATTATTTTTTTTAACATACTGCATTGCTACTCGAAATTATGTTTAATTTAATGACATACGCATTTAGCCGTAACTCTGGCGTCCTTTATGTAGGTTTGTTACCGCTTAAAACAGGTTGAAAAGCTGTAATGCGTGAGTATGTTTTTGGCCTTTAAGTTTATAAAAGTGCCATTTTGAATGTCCTTGTCATTTCTGGTCACTTATGTGACATTCGACGGTATTTACAAGAGCGCCACTTCGGGAGATCAGTGCATGGGCGTTATTTCACGTAGGCTGTAAGGAAACGAAATGTTCCCTGGAGCTGAACGGTGTTTTTCTCTTAATCTTTAAAGAGCAGTTGGTGACTCACTGTGAGATGCACACTGAGCTATAGAACAGCTCCTCCTCCAAACGACTCCTTTCTGGAACAGTGCTCGGTAAAGAAAAAAAAAAAAGAGGAATTCCCCTAGACCACATCTGGCTAGGCAGAAATGTGTTCTAGATATTAAAACCAAACAAAAGGATGTGCCTCAAAATCAAAACATAGACAATAAATGTCAACAGTCTCTTCAGTGCTCAGTATGTTTTCTCATGTCTGAGAAATATAAAGGACCTGCAGATATATAGCACGTATATTAAATATAAAATACAAATCACTGTTAAGTAAAAGAAACATGGAGATTCATTTATGAGCTATGCTTGCATACTAACGTGTTCTTATAAAATACTCATTCAGGAGGTTATGAAATACCAAAGTGATTAAATAAACAGAACAGGCACTGTAGTGGCTATTTCGAATAAATATGTACTTTTGCCCCAGGCCAGAGAGACATTTTAACGCATCCTTTTATTTCTGGATGATGTTTAATCAAAACAAACCATTCCCCATTTATATTTAACCACACAGTTTATGTTGCACCATCAATACTCGATAAGCGGAAACTATATTTTTTTGGTCATTACACAGGAGGGGAGGGGTGTGTGTGTGTGTGTGTGCTTGTATTCCCATTGCACCTCATAATAACTGTAAGGAAAAAAATATGTTTTTGTGTGCCTCTTTGTCTTCCTCTCTCATTCGTTTATTTTGTGGGTGTAGGTATACAGGCTCGAAGTTTGATGCACTCTTGGTAGAACTACATGCTTGACTGCTTCAATCAGCCAGCCTACGAGAGCATTTAATTGCTTTGGTGAGTGGCACCCCAGTCCTTTCAATTAAAGCGCACCTGCGATTCCCCATTATCCCGCCCGTAAATGCAATTCGAGTGTGGACATGTTCAAATGCACGGTGTTTCTCACACCTATCTTTGGAAGGATATTTTCCAAAGAACGTAGCCCAGTCTTAAACTCTCGGGCAAGTGCCTCATAAAACGATATAAATCCAATCTGAAATATTGATGATCCTGCATTTCAGTAAAACACTTTCATGTTAATACAGCTGGAATGGCTTCTCAAGGGCTAAAGATCCCATGATAGGCATATCTGAAAGCTGCCCTTTATTTGAACACCAATTCAGTCCTGCAAGACCATCTATGCAATTAGCTGAGATGAACGTTTCATCAGCATGTGTGACGGCTGTGTCTCTCTGAGCTGAGAGCTGGAGGCACGGCGTGTTTCCACACTTCTTCTCCGTTAGCAGGCTCTCATCTGTCTGACTGTGACTCGGGCAGTCACAGCAGACGAGCCCTATACATATTTAAACATCTCCTAGGGCTGGTCCACACAAGGGCAGTGGGCCGAGCTGTGGCGGCTGGTCGCTTAGTGACACAACACAATAAGCACTGAGAAAGCAGCAGCATTAAATTTGTATCCCCACCAAAGAGGGGAAATGCCGTTCTTTAGATGCTGGCCTGTACCACGGGTGAAATGCTTGTGCTTGTCTATCATCACATTTTCACAGGGGGTTCCTCGAATGGCACTGCTATAGAGTAGAGGATTATAGGTTTATATTGGTGGCAGATATATTATTTGCTGATAACTGGAAATATTTTTTTATTTATAGTGAAATTAAGAAGCTAAAACTGATTATTTTTAGCCAGTCATTTGTAACAGCATTTAATTAATTAATTTATTTATTTGCTTTCCATTCCATAACGACACTCGCTAATTTGAAAGTCAAATATTCTTGTTGTATTAAACTAATTAATATCATTTGAATAAAAAATGACAAATACAGTATTTGATGATATATTATTATTATAATTATTATTGCTTCAAGAAAATCTAATTACATTAGTATACATATATATATATATATATATATAAGAAAAACACCACACACACAGGTGATACAGGCAATATATAAATTGAGAAAATATATTAGGGCTGTCATGCAATGTTTTTAATCTAATGACTTACATGATGTCCTGAATTATTAAATGAATTAATCACACATCAGTTTGGGCTGAGAAATGACCCCCCTCCCACGCCCAAAAAGATAAAGTCATTGTTGTGTTAAATGAGAAAAGCATTGAATTATGGCTGCCCCCTAGTAGTCGACTAACCATTAGTTGACGAAACGGGCTTGGTCGACCAAAATTTTATTAGTCACTTGGTCACAGAAAAAAAAATCTACAGGAAGTAGCGTGCTCTCTGCATGACAGATGGAAGCGCAGGTGCGGTCACTTGCTCTTAAAATACTCTGTCATTTTTAGTCATACAGATAAAAGTAATACATTTTTCGAATCTGTAAAGACTACGTTTATTTGTGTGCACTCAGAATAACAACGAAACATTGCGCTTTTATAAAATAAAGCGCACAGGATGCACTTTCTGCCTTCTTGGTCTCTGTGAACTTGAGCACGAAACTGCGAAACTCTGTGTATGCTTGCCTTACAGACATAAAAAATCTATAGAGTAAAATGTCTACTTTTAAATGAACCAATTCAAATAGAAAACAAATGTTCTCAAATGATGTAATTTGACATATGAAATTATCAGTGTTGCTGACTTCATCTTTTAAGCCGAAAACGAAATCGCTAGTTTATCCATATATTATTAAAACTTTAATGCAATCTCCTTGCTGTTTTTCCCTGACACTTTCACAATCATTACTTCTGCCGGTGCGCTGTGGCACGCTTTTTTTGTGCGCTTGAGCGCTTATAATGCTATGTAGGCAATTAAAGGCTCATTATTATCATTTATATGGTTTATTAATATACGTGCGACTACTAGTCAACTAATGCTTAAAATGAACGACTAGTAGTCAACCAAAAATATCTTTAGTCGAGGGCAGCCCTACATTGAATAGACATACTAAAAACTAGCTTTAGACAAAAAAAATATTGAAAATTATTTAAATGAAATGACACTCTAAATATGAAACTCAAATCCCCAGTAGGTAGGCAAGCCAGTGTCTTAATGAGTGAGTCATTGAGTCCTTAAACTGATTCATCTGAATAGCTGATTCTTTCAGAAACAAAGCAAGTGACAGTCTTTATGAATGAATCATTGAATCATTGGCTCACTCAACTCAAAGGTGGATTTATTTTGTAACAAAACACCACTGTGTGTTGCTTGGAAAGGCAGAACAGTTCTGCTGTGACTTTGTTTGGAACTATTTGCTTAAAAACAGACAATATTGTGTTTATAATGTAACGATATTAACTTCTTGCTTATTGAAGTCACAAATCATATTTGAAATCATGCAGATATTCAGGGAAAAAATGGCTTGTATTATATTGCTAAACTGAATCATATAGATATAAATCTTCATGTCCTGATGTTTAAGATATTCGTGTATATGAAGCTGATAGTGGAGGAAGTATGGAGAAGAAATTGAGAGCAATAATCTTCTTGACCTTGGAGTGAAAGTCGTAGCTATAGATCTATGTAGCCTCGGGGACATTGTTGTCTGGACAAGCACTGGTGATACAGTCATATACACATATACATCCAAAGAAACAGACATGCTCACGTATGACCTGACAACCCCAGCACAAGAGCTTGAAAATCATCTTCTTATTTAGTATAGCTTTCTATTCACTGGTGAAATTACTGGAATCTGTAAAGTCTGTTTCTGTGTTGACATATTGCAGGAATACCCAAGTGCCAATATTCCTGTGGTGTCTTTATCTGAAAGTACAGTACATACTGTGATATATATGATTCAAGCTGATATTCAAGGGCAAACAGTCTTAGATGCAATTAAAATGATATGACTAAAAGGGTGAGGATTTGGCCTCGGCAAAACTTTGCCAAGTCAACTGTGCTTAGATGCTTCAAACAAGAGTGCAAGCTTTTCAGAGAAGTAGGATCAGCTTCAAAATAATAATTAATCATTTGGCAGACTTGTAGAAGAGGTATTTTCTCCAAGGAGGATTTTATTCAAAGGAGAAAGTAATTAACAGTACAGATATAAAGCAAAACAAATATTCTAAAATATGAAATCAAGTAATATATCCTTTAAAATTATTTGCAAAAATAATAATGTCCAAGGGGTAGACAGTGTCTTTTTTGCCTTCCTTCAGCTTATTGCTTTCTCACAGAGGTCCTAAAGAGTGCAAAATATGTAAGAGTCAAGTAAGAGGAGGCAGTGCCTCCACAGTATTATGATTGGCTGGTTACACTGTCAGTGTTCGCCTGTGATGTATGCAACAACGGTTTTGCAAATTGTCCTAAATGGGTAAAACTGATGGAAGTCTGAGGATGGTTAACACTCACCCTCACATATAAATTCAAATGTACACTTATGACAGTTTTTGACAAATGCTTATCTCTGTTAAAGTGCCCCTATTACGCAATTTGCGAATATTGCCTTTCATGCAGTGTGTAATGTAGTTGTATGTGAATGTAAACATTCTGCAAAGTTGTAAAGCCAAAAGTGCACAATAAATAAAGTTATTGTCTCACAAAATAAAGAATCAACTCTAAACAGACTGATCAAGTTGTTAGTAATTCGAACCCCACTTCTGTGATGGATACACGTCACAGGGTGACACATATGCATAATACTCACTTATGTTCTACAGTACATTGGCTGGGCATGAACAACTTAACCCGCCCTCAGGGTTGCCAGGTTTTCATAACAAAACCCGCCCAATTGCTACTCAAAACTAGCCCAAAACTGGCCCAATTGTTTCGAGGGGTTCCTTTGGTAATAATCACGATCCAGAGGGTAAAATACACTACTGGGATTGCTTCAACCCGTGGACATGAAAAACGACCCACAGCAACAGTGTTAAAGTAACCCAAGTCTGTGGTTTTGCCAGCAACACTGCCCACCCTTAAAAACGTAATTTTACTGAAAACTGCTTCTCTAATTGCTGGGAGTTTTAACACGGAATTTAAAAAATGCTTGCTCTTGAAAAATAATGGTTGATTATATTTTCTCTCAAGCACACAAAATACGGAACTGTCACAATGGGGATATAATTTCTGACATGCGCTACATGTGGAGGACAGATCACAACAGACTTGACCATCTGACCAATCAGAGTAGAGTAGGCTTACAGAAAAGTAAGGTTTAGAGAGACTGAATCTTTGAACTGCTTCGAACAAATCGTTTGAGAATCGCTGGAAATTAGGTGATATCAAAAGCATATTTTGAGAAAACAAAAGCGTTGATTGACCTTGCGTGCATTGTAGGAAACTGCCAAAACAATATTTATATATTAAGAATGGCTTAATAGGGGCATACTGCCTATATGGAAACAATGTGTATGATTTGAGAGTGGCCATGAACTAAGGCAGGTTCATGGGCACTCGGATCCTCAGGTGCTGATCCTCTAGTATTTACTTGCTCTTGGCAAATCTGTACGTTACATGATTAGTTCCCTAGTGTTTATAATCAGTATCTGTAAAGTCGTATTGTATAAGTGTATTTCACATTCAAAATAATAATACATAATATGTCAGTGTTCTCGGACGACTGAATGATGTGTTGTACAGTCAGCTGGAGTCTCTGTGGGTTAATATTTACACCCACAAGCTTGTACATGATCATTATAGAAAAATACAAAGAAACGAGAGTTTTCCTTAAATCCCCCTTTGTAGTGTAAAAATAAACCGTTTAGATCTACCAAAAATATTTTAATAAAAAACAAAGATCAACTAGAAGCAAAAAAGAAAGCTAGCTGCTCTGCTATTTCAAGAGTATGTTATAAGCAAATAATGTACAAAAATATTTTATATATAACTTTATATCCAGATTTACCTTTGATAGTAAAGGAAATATATATTTTATCGGAAATTATATGATAATATGTATATTATGCAGAATAAATGTTTTCAGTGTTGGTAAAAAATAAATTCTTAAGCATCAAATCAGTGTATTGGAATGATTTCTGAAAAAATCTGGGACACTGAAGACGGCTGAAAATTCAGCTTTGCTATCACATGAATAAATTAAATGTTAAAACATACTAAAAGAGAAACGTAATTTAAAATGTAACAATATTTCACAACATTATTGCATTTTTAGTAAATAAATCCATGTTGATGAGCATTACATTACTGTGGTCATTCTGTTTTTCCCAGGCTGCTCATAGACCAACAGCATCTAGATATGGTCAGACAATGTCACCATTAATGCTTATCTTGTCCTGCTGTGTGTGTTTGTGTGTATTACCTCCACAGATATCTCTGTTCAGGTCCTCACACTGCCTGTCGTCACACTCACAGTTCTTGCCATGAACGCGTTTATCTCCGGGTGGGTGGCATGTGCACTGGCCGCACAAACACTGCCCTGAAACACACAAATACTCTGTGACTGGCAAAAAAACCCCCAAACATGACAGTGAAACCCAAAGCAATCTAATATGTGTCTATTTTTGCCGTTTTATTATCAAGATCTTGTATGAAGGTAGTTAAAATCGATGTTTCACCTTGAATTTGGCTTATCAAGGTCAACCGGAAAGCTCATTGCACTGAAAAGCACTGAGTGCTTCGGTCTATGCTTATCATAGAGCACATTAGTCTGCTAAAGTGGCACTGTCGTTGTTTGACATTGACAGCCGCTACAACTCCAGCTCCGTGCAGGCGAGGAGAACAACAAAGCAACGCCCTGTCTGACAACCCCTCAGCCTGCCAAGCAGATAAAAGCTGCGTGCTGCCGTTGCCACAGTAACTGGTGATGTCATAACACTTTTCCTATATCGATTAGCGTGAGTGACATCATGTAGCCCTTCCCTTAGGTTTGCATGGCTGCCCCACATTTAACGGCTAAGCCTGCAAGAGAGACATGCTTAAAACAGGTGAAGAAAACATTTTATGACAAACCACCTGTCTTATTCCTTTCATTTTCACACCCCTAATAGCCTTATCCATCACGATACCGAATTATACCGAACTGTCAGCGACAAGTGGAGTTAAAATGTACAAGTTATCATACTGACAAACTAAACTACTGAGTATACATTGATTCTACACATTATGCAATGCCTTTATACAGACAGTACTAAACACATGATGCACTAGAAAGCCAAAGTGTATCTTTTCCATATGCTTTCACAGTGGGTAGTTGCATTATATGTGTATAAATGGAGAAAGCGGCGCTGGCAGCTTCAGTGTGATTAATGGCTCCCTCGCTGATCATGTACTGCGCTTTGGTCCGAATCGAAACAATTAATTCCTCCACAATATTTGAGAGACAGCCATCCGGCAAGTTCAATTCTCTAGGGAGCCGTGCTTGCGCAGGTGCCAAGACAAAAGCCCCGTTCCTCTAAATTGTTAAACATCATAATGGCTCAGCATCATCAATTTCCAATAACATGACCCCTAATTCATCTCTAAGAGTTACAGTATTATAAATTTATGATCTTGCTGTTTAAAGCCTGAGATAGGCTTTTAGAATAAACGCTGTAGAGGGAGCCGCGCCAGCTGTTCTGTGTTAGACCGGGATTTCTATAACAATATTGTCACTGTTAAGGAGTTTTCCTGAGACACTGGCTGTGTTACGATTCACAGATTTATACTACATAATAAAATTACATGCACTGGTGTTCATTTTGGAGCACCTGGCAATTGCGTGTTGACAATTGGATAATATAGCCAACAAAATATGCATACATACGTTCTTAAAATAAACATTTTTTTTCCTACTTACTTTTTTAATAATCTCAAGAAGCCTTTTCTCTATGGAAGCCCATTTCTGCCACAGAATAAAAAATAAAAATAAAAAGATAATTACGACTTTTAATCTCACAATTGCGTGATACATGACTGTTTTACTATGACCCATTGAAGATAACTGTTATTAAGGTATGTTTTTTTTTTTCTTTGTGTGTTTGAAAATGTGCAATTCTGACATTTTTTTTTTCTTAGAATTGAGATATAAACTTGCAATTGCAAGTAATGATGTCAGAATTGTGAGATATAAACAGGTAATTCTGACTTTTTTCTCAGAATTGCATGATATAAACTCGCAATTGCGAGTTACAAAATCAGAATTGCAGTTTATATCTCACAATCGTGACTTTTTTTTCTCAGAATTTTGAGTTTATATCTTGCAAATTTGACTTTAGAACACACAATTGCAAGTTATTAAGTGATAATTGTAAAATACATTCACAATTCTGAGAAAATAGAGTTTTTTTCCCCCTCAGAACTGGCCTTTATAATTCACAACTCAGAGTTTATATCTCACAATTCTGAGAAAAAAGTCAGAATTGCGAGATACTGTACAAACATGCAGTTCTGAGATTTTATATCTCGCAATTCTGACTTTATTTTTTTTTGCGATTGCAAGTTTATATCCTGCAGTTCTCTTTATTTCTTGCGATTTTGACTTTATTTCTCGCAATTGCAAGTTAATATCCTGCAATTCTGACTTTGCCTCACAATTCAGACATTATTTCTCGCAGTTGCAAGTTTAATTCCCACAATTCTGACTTTGTCTCGCAATTCTAACTTTATTTCTTGCAATTACAAGTTTATATCCTGCAATTTTGACTTTATATCTTGCAGTTCTTACTTTATAACCCACAGTTGTGAGTTTATATCCTGCAATTGTGAGAAAAAAGTCAGAATTTCAAGTTTGTATCTCACAATTGCAAGAAAAAAAAGTCAGAATTGTGAGAGGAAAAAGTCGCAATTACCTTTTTTAAAACATTTTATTCAGTGGCGGAAACAGGCTTCCATATTTTCCACAGTCACACTTTATTTTATGATCCAAATCTGCTATTAACAATCCATTGTTATGACTTTTCCCTCAATAAACTACTAATTTGTAATAAACTACTTAATTAGTAGTTAGTAAGGTAGTTGTTAAGTTTAGGTATTGGGTAGGATTAGGGATGTAGAATATGGTCATGCAGAATGTGTGCTTTATAAATACTAATAAATAGCCAATATGTTATGAATAGGCATGCTAATAAGTAACTAGTTAAGAATTGTTCTCTATACTAAAGTGTTACCTTTTCCACTATAAAGAACAATAAAGAAAAATTCCATGGATGTTTAAGGTTCTTCGTTAAAATACAGAGAGTTTACTTACGAAATCCACCTTCAGAATGTCTATTTTCAAAGTAGGACACCAATTCTAATCTCTTATACTTTTTTTTTTTTTTTTAATGGCAAATGAGAATTGGGGCACAGCCATTTTGAAGTTATTCTTTGGCAGGTCTGGAATGACTGTTGATGATGAATGCCAAGACTGTATCATTCTTGTGCCATAAACTTGACAAGGACAATCAGGCTTGTAAAGACACCAGTGTTTAGCTGCACAGCCCACTGCCAGCTCTGACATTAAATGACAAGCGTGCCGGAGCCGTGCTGAGTGTATCCTGATGTGTCCTGTGAAGCATGAACCTGTCAAATACAGAGGTTCATGCAAATGAGACTTCTGGGGTGCTAAAGGGGGTGAGGAGGTTTCTCACTGTCTGCCTTTTAAAGTGCAATTAAGAAATGTCAAGAGCCACAAAGAACCAGAGGTGGACCATTTCACAGTAGGGTTTTAGATGCAAATGCATCTAAACATCTTTCATGTGAAATATCTTATTCAGGTCAGTAATAAATAAAAAAATAATATGCATTTTGTATAATCCCTCTTATTTTGGTCAAATAACATTTTGGACATTCTGCAAGGTGTATGTAAACTTCTGACCTTAACTGTGTAACAGATTCTTCTTTGGCTTCATTTGGAACTATTTTGTTGACAAAATATATTTAAAAAGTACATGATCTAAATTGTAGTGACTTCAAACTGCTTTACACATTTTAAGCGGCATTAATATTTTATTTGTTCCTAATTCACCACTTCCCATCATTTGCTGGTACTGAATATAGAGCAATCTAGGGAGAACTACTACCTTTACCACTTTTTCTTTTGAGATATTTTGCTTCTGTCAGACAATCTTGAAACATAGCATTTGGAAGCCTTTCAATCAGCACAGGAAATGAAAGGTCAGGGAGGACAGAATGAGTTGTGTTAAGATGTGGCATTTGAAGGCATTGCGAGTCCACTTTTCCGGTGCTTTTCACTAGCAGCTATAGGGACCATAACAATGATGGTGCATGTTTATGTTTATAAATCACTAATATATTGGATATTTGTTTTGAAAATGTCATATTGGTACATTTGTATATAATTAAATATTTTTATTCTTTTACTTGAATTTTCACCCCACAATTGAACAGCATATACATATGCATAGGGCTGGGCGATAAATCCATGATGGTAATTATCGCGCAGTATGAATTTTCTCGCTAACCAGAGTTCGATAAATGTTCAATATAATGTTTATGCGGGAAAGGTGGAACAAAAGAACGCTAGTCAAAGCGCGCCACTCGGACCGTTTATCCGCTCGGATCATAGTTCAAACGGCAGCATGGCGCGAACTTGCTAGAGCAGATGTGTTCATTTGCTGACGCTGAGTTTTAGTCACTAAACAGCGCCAGTGTGATACGCTTAAATTCAGTGAAGAACAAAAATAACTCGTTTTAAAGCCAGATAAAACAGCGCTGACAAACAGGAGAAACACTGTGCGCATTGATACAGTCAAAACGCTTTTAATCTACAAATCGCCATCATTTACCATATAATTACTGTAGTGGTATTAACTGCACAGTGGTCAGAAATGTGGGTGTATTTGTGTTGAATTTTATTAAAGTATTAATGTAGAGGTATTAAATGTATTGAAGGAGGAGTAATGGAATATAATTACAATATTTTTCGTAATTAAGGTATAGCATTTATGCATTATTTAGACTACTGTTTTTAATACAAATACCTAGGAACCATATTAAATTTTTACCATGCTATTGAGGTATCATATGTTAATGGTTTTAACTGTTATTATGATCTATGGATTATAGAGTAATGGTTAATTAAAAAAAAAAAAAAACAATCAGAAAAATTCAATTTCACCATATAAAAATGAGGCTGCTACAATTTTTACAGATATTACTGATTTTGTTAATAAACATAAATCTACATCTGTATCCAAACTCAGGCTACTATCAAATGTATATTACTAAGAGGCAAAAAAATGTATTATTATTATTATTATTATTATTATTATTATTACACACACACACACACACACACACATATATATATACACACACACGTATATATATGTGTGTATACATATATATACACACATATATATATATATATATATACGTGTGTGTATATATATACATATGTGTGTGTGTGTGTGTGTATGTGTATATATATATATATATATATATATATATATATATATATATTGTTAAGGAAAAATGACTGGAAAAAGTGTAAAGAATTCAAAAAGCATGAAGTGTTTGTCATGTTCTAAACACAAAGAATAATTCAATGTCAATTTTAACCGTCTGGTTTTTACAATGTTCACACAGTAGCAAAAATCTTCCTTTAAACTTGAAAGAAATCAAAATTTGACATTTATCTTGATAAATATCAACATCAATTGATATATTTTTGGGCCATATCACCCAGCCCTACATATGCTTTTACATAATAATTCAGAAAGTACATTCACTCTCAGAGCAGAACACCACTTGGTCCTTGTGCATCAGAAAAGGCCACCATTATCAAACTCGGAGGAAGTGATTGCAATCAGTCCTAATTCTGCTGATTTGCTTTAAAAGATCGCTCATCACACCAAGCAGTTCCTACAACACACTGGATATCAGTCAACATCTGCGTGGCAAATTAGGCCTCTTTTCCCTCTCCTGTAAGACGGCTGGGAGTGTTGAATGATTGCTGCTGTGCATGTTTAATCAAGATGCATTCTTTGTATACGGCGCTGCGCCGTAATCTATAGAGTGCATTAGTGAGCTAATGAATAGTGTAAAAACTAACACTCAGTAGCTTCCGTCAGTGCAATCACTCATTTGTTGCTTCTCAAATGGAGGGACATACAACCATATAGTAAATATCTTTCGGCTGTCATACCGTAGCATGTAAAATGGTAGCATTAAATGTCAAACGTTAGACGTACAGATCATATGCAATGGAACTGCTGACAAAAGGATCAACTTATCTGCAGTAGGAACTGGTTTTCCAGCCTCAGCAGAAACACTCAGAACAGGTGTTTCCCGGAGGATATTCCAGGCTTAAGAGAATGTGAAATCTTCCAGATTTTCACCGCCTCAGCCGGCTCTTTGTTTCCTCTCGAAACCATTTACGAGCTCTTCTACCGAATCCTGCTTTCTCTGTCTATTTGCTGCGAGTTTTCTCGAGTCACTGGCAGCGATGACCATTCTTAACTAGGAAAAATGGGCACATCAGTAAAAGGAGCTCGGCTAGCGCACACAAAATCAGGATATCTATTTATAGTCAGATGCTTCATGAATCTCAAGCAACTGCCATGTGGCATGGGAATCCCTCATATGGGGCTTCTCCGTGGAACTGTGTAAACGTTGGATTGATTCAGCCAGGTTGACAATCCTTCTTAATTGTGGGAGTGAAATTCAGAATGGAGGAAACCTGGATAATTACCTGCTGTCAGGATAATGGATGCAGCGAGTGGACCTATAGCTCCAATCATGGGTGAAATTCTATGTAAACAGATGTATAAATCATCATTTGCTAGCCATGTCTCATAGCACATGCTCACAGTATGTAAAGACAGTGAATCTATGGATCATTGATCAGATAGCCGTTAGTACTCAATGGCAGTTGCTTGGCTGGCGCAGGACACTCTGAAAGTATTTGAGCCAATCACCTGAACTTTAAATACCATGGAACTAATGACCCTGGAGCTGCAGGGAAATGATGTCATGACAGTGCTGATTGGCTGATGGCACAGTCCCAAGCTCTTGACTAGCAACTATCCTGAGCTGTGATGTGAAAAACATTAGATGAGAAGTAAATCCAATTTAAAGAAATATGCAACTTTATTTTTTAATACAGCACCTAATTATTCATTATTAAAATAATGTGAATGGCTTATTTAATCAGGTGTAATCAACTTCAGTCAGTCAGTGCTGCAATAAATTAAATAAATAAACTTATTTCCAGGAACTTTTTTTTTTTTTTCCCCTGCCAATTAATTATTGTGCTTGGACACAATTTAACCCACCATTTGGTTGAAGCAGATTTTTAGATGCTTAAAAGGTACAGCTGAAGGAATTAAAGCTAATAATTAATTGTAGTGACTTTGTTACAATTTATTAATTTTTTTTTATCAGAGGTACAGAACTCCCTTCCTACTCTCTATGTTCCTCCAAAGACCAGAACAAACGGCTTTCACTGTGCCAAGATCCAAGCCAGAAATCCCTATGTGGATTAAGCTTTTTATACATATGGTACTGACAAAAAAAAAACTAATACAATGCATCTGGTTCACTGAAAGATTTGTTTCTAAGTTCCAACACAAGACGTGCTGCCAGATTCAGTGTTATTTCAGGTGCTGCAGCTGTAACAGCTAAAGCCTGGAGAGATAAAACACAAAAGCTGCTATGTACCTGAATCTTCCAACCTGCATGTTCACAGAACTAATCATTATTGACATTGTCTACAACAAACACGGACTCGCATTTAGTATTTACTGTAGGATTGTGAAATAGATTTTGTATTGAATTTTGTGTAGGCTACAGTTGTTCAATCCAGCAAAAGTCATTTAATTTCTGACTTTTAAAATGAGTTATATTATCTGCTCTGTGTCGCTAGAGCATAAGAGAGCACGGGGGCGGAAGTCCTTTAAAAAAAAAAAAAGTGCACAGAACACGGGCTCCATTAAAGTTAAATTATCACCTCACTCAGTGAAACAAGACTATTATTATCGCTCTTCACTTTCTTATGCAGCGGGGAGCTATGGAAATAGCATTGTTTTGGAACAATTGCACTAGTTCTGATTCATCTACTGTGACTTTTTTTTTCTAACTAGACTCATGCAGAGACAGGCCAGGAACCCTACCTGAAGCAAACTATATGTTCATAATTACCCTTACAAAAAGTACCAGAGATTCTTATTAGACTGTAATTCAGACGATTATGGCGATTGGTTTTAAAAAATATTAGTATTAAATGTGTTTGAATTGTTAGGTGGCTGCCAAATGCCACTCTTACTATAACTCATGGTACAACTGTAAAACCTTATTCAATTAATGTAGGGTCTTCAACTGTGCCAGAATCTTTCTATAGATATCTACCAGTTTTATTATAGGTGCAATCACTGTAACTATGGCATTTTAGTGGCCAGGTAACCTGACAATGTTTTTCAAGTAAATTAGCTAACTAAATTAGCTGCTAAAAATATGTATTTATTAGAACTAAATGAACTTGACTATGCCATACAAGACATTTTAAGGGTCAGATCAAGTAGAAAAAGTTCACTTCCAGAACAAAAATGTACTCACCCTTCTTGTCATCCAAGATGTTAATGTCTTTCTTCAGTCGATAAGAAATTGTTTCTTGAGGAATAAAATTCAGGAATTATCTTCAATGGTGCCCCTAAGTTTGAACTTCTAAAATGCAGTTTAAATGCAGCTTCAAATGGCTCTAAACAATCCCAGCCGAGGAAGAAGGATCTTATCTAGCAAAACGAGCGGTCATTTTCGAAACAAATTGACACATTCAAAACATTTTTCACCATATGATGGACTGCTATGGTGCCCCGATTTTGAACTTCCAAAATGCAGTTTAAATACGGCTTTAAACGATCCCAAGTGCGGTTGTAAGCGATCCCAAGTTGAGGGAGAAAATACAATTGGAGTTTTTCAACATACCCTAACTGTCTTGAGCCAGAATACACAGAGTTCAACGAGAGCAAGGCAAGACGAGCGTTTGAGAATAAAAAGTATTTAAACTGTATTTTGTTTATGAAAATAACCGATTGTTTCGCTAGATAAGACCCTCCTTCCTCGGCTGGGATCGTTTACAACCGTATTGGGATTGCCTGAAGCCACATTTAAACTGCATTTTGAAAGTTCAAAATCGGGGCACCATATCAGTCCATTATATGGAGAAAAATGCTTAAATGTTTTCCTCAAAAAACATAATTTCTTTACGACTGAAGAAAGAAGGACATGAACATCTTGGATGACAATGGGGTGAGTACATTATATGTGAATCTTTGTTTTGGAAGTGGACTTCTCCTTTAATTTGTGTTCTGAAGATAAACGAAGGTCTTACGGGTTTGGAACGACATGAAGGTGCATAATTAATGACAGAATTTTCATTTTTGGGTGAAATAACCCTTTAACCTGTGGTTTACCACAGTAAATGTTTTGAAAATCAATAATCTGAATAAAACAAACAATCCATTCAAAGAAGGAGAAATTAATGATTCACACAGCTCAAAATCCATTGTTTGTCGTGTGTATTCAGACATCATCCTGCATCTGTTTGGAGTATTTCGAATTAATCTGCAGGCTTAAAGAATGATGCATACCACAACAACCTTATTTATGTACCAACATGTGTTTCATTCAAACCAGTCTATTGAGATCGACATGCTGCATGACAGTTTTGCTAATTTTAGCACTGTTCTTTCTGCTCAAGCTTTGCATCATGCCGGAGTGACTAATTGGTAGAGTCAAAAATTACACACTTCACCTTTTAAGAGTCCTCTGGCCTACCACGCGACCCACAAATGTAACACCTCGGATCTGTAAAACGCTGCTGTTGGATTCCACTCTGGCACAGATGAATAGACACTAGACTTAATTACCTCTGCCAAAGCAGGGCAGGCTGGAGGTTCCCCGACACCTCTTCTGACTGGCTTCCACAGACAGGGAACAGGAAAGGGGATGATCGCATTTCTTTCCAGCCCAACCTTCCTTGCAGTCGCACCTGCCACAGTTACACTGGCCTTGACCTTCAAACAGACACATTGCAGGATTTAGAGTCCTTTAATGGATGAATGATCGACTGAAGCTCTGCCCGAAGCTGCCCTAGATACAGAAAAAGATTATACATTGGTGGTGTATGTGTGTGGTTTTATGGATTTGAAGTTAAAGGGCACCACTCACAGGTCTGGCTGACCAAGAATGTAAAAAATCTATTGTCAACCCGGTCCTCTGAGGCGGACGTAAAATTGAAGCGCATATGGCCGCAGAGATATTAGAAACAGATGTTGAAATGTTTCTGAACCGCATCTGTTGTTCTTCAGCTCAGGATAATCCACGTGTTTATGCAAGATCGTGAAGAGGTGGAGTGAACGGATATCGAACCATTCTACCCTGCCCTGTCTTTCGGCAACTGTCAGTGTTTTTACGGCTGGATTTTGGAATGTGAACCATTTCCTTTTGAGGGGGTCTGATGAAGATAAAACTGACCGTTTCAACCTGAGAAAAACACTGCCAGAGTGACAAGTGGGATACAAGTTTAATCTGTACAACATAATGAGATGAGATGTTGTTTGGAGATGTTTCAACTAGTGCTTTACCTGAACAGAAATCATCCGAGTATCTGTCGTACATGGCATGGCAGCTTCTTTCGTCACACTCGCAGGTATCTCCGTGAATGTCGCCCCAGTCTCCTGAGGGATCCACATCATAGCAAGTGCACTCGCCACATACACACGTGCCTAAAAAAGACAGGGTGAAAGTATGATAAACCTCCTGAAAGTCAAACTAAGCTATATTCACAACGGTTTACCATGTCATCCAAGATGTTCATGTCTTTCTTTCTTCAGTCAAAAAGAAATTAAGGTTTTTGAGAAAAACATTCCAGGATTTTTCTCCATATAGTGGAGTTCAATGGGGATCAGCAGGCTCAAGGTTCAAACTGCAGTTTTAATGCAACTTCAAAGGGCTCTACACAATCCCAGCCTAGGAACAAGGGTCTTATCTAGTGAAACAATCTGACATTTCCTACAAAAATATTTAAACTTCTATACTTTTTAACCACAAATGCATGGCTCCCATTGAAGTCCACTATATGGAGAGAAATCCTGGAATGTTTTCCTCAAAAACCTTAATTTCTTTTCGACTGAAGAAAAAAAAGAAATGAACATCTTAGATGACATGGGGGTGAGATAATGAATTTTCATTCTTTAAGTGAACTAATCCTTTAAAGTAAATATAAAAAAATGTATCACAACTGACACAATATTATTTAATAAATGAGTACAATAGTGCCGCTTATTCATTCATAAAATCAACAGCTGCTTAAAATAATTTAATTACATTTTTTTTTTAAAACATTCAAACAAGCTGTTTAATACCTCTGTAAGATTTTATGTTTCTGAAACAAGTATCTTATGCTCACCAAGGCTGCATTTATTTATATGCATTTATTATTATCAAAAATACAGTAAAAACAGTAATATTGTGAAATTATTACAATTTAAATTATGTTTTCTATTTTAAAATGTTATTTATTCCTGAGATGGCTAAATTTTCAGTAGCCATTATTATTAATATTGTCACTGTCACATGAATCATGATCCATTAGAAATCATCCTAATGTGCAGAGTTGCCGGTAACATTTTTATTATTATCGAAAAAACAGATAGTTATTATGATAGTTGTTCATAAGTCCCTTGTTTGTCCTAAAGAGTTAAACTGTCCGCTATTCTTCAGAAAAATCCTTCAGGTCCCACAAATTCTTTGGTTTTTCTGCATTTTTGTGTATTTGAACCCTTTCCAACAATGATTTTATGACTTTGAGATCCATCTTTTCACACTGAGGACAACTGAGGGACTCATATGCAGCTATTACAGAAGATTCAAACACTCATTGACGCGCCAAACGGAAAAACGGTGCATTAAGAGCCAGGGGTGTAAACTTTTGAACGGAATGAAGATTCTTATTTTGCCTAAATTTTTTTTTTTATTATTTTTATTTATTTATTTATTTTTTATTAGTACTGCCCTTCAGAAGCTACAGAAGAACTTGTTTCCCAGAAGATAAAAGAAATTACATTTACCCTGATCTTCAAATTCAAAAGCCCAACCCCCACTCGGCTCTTAATGCATTGTGTTTTCTTTTTTTAAGCATCAGTGAGTGGTTAAACCTTCTTTAATAGCTGCATATGAGTCCCTCAGTTGTCCTCAATGCGAAAAGATGGATCTCAAAATCATACAGTCATTGTAAGTGCAGTGAAGCTTCCTTATATTTATATTAAAGAATTACATTTAGGACAGCTTACCTTTTAAGTTTTAAAACCAAAGGGTCTGCGCCAGGTGAGGCCATTTTCCAATTGTTGGAATATGGGTTCAAACTGTTTTGCCTGTGCTAGGAGGATTAGGGCTCAGTGAAACAGTTAGCTGCACAGCACTATAATTGAAGTGATGCTGAAAAGGAAAGCCAAATTTCTCCTGGGGGCCAAATCCTCCAGAGCCCAGCTGACAATAAAGGGGCCATGCATGGCAAGGATTGATGAGGATGCTTACTCCAAGTTCCAGCTAATCTATTGCTGGGGCGACAGTCATGGCAACAGAGCTGCGGGAAACACCTCCACTCTGATGAATCCGAGCCAGACCAGTTGCAGCACAACTGGAAATCCTGTTTTCTCTTATCTGTGCGGTGAAAGCGCACTGGGAAGCGAGCCAGTCGGCGTCCTGCAAGCAGGGGGCTAGACCACTGTCGCTGCCACCATTTGCAGTCCTGTCAAAGACCTGTCCTCTCGCGAATATAGACCTTACATTGCGCTTGATTTGCATTATGCAGCCTCCTGTGAATGCTTAAATAAACGGCATGAGCTGTATTATTACAGTCGTGCATGTTAGAGTATATTGTTGCTTGGTGTAAAACCCTTAGTCACAGAAAAGCAAATACAATAATACATGTAGTAGCCACTCTTAAGGTAACCTTATCATTGACTTGCTTACACTTGGCTAAGACTCAGTGGGAGTTCTTTGAGGGAAGGAAGAAACGATTAATGGAAGCCAAAGTGTGTCTTACAAATGCTACTTGTAACCCTGGACCACAAAACCAGTCATAAGGGTCAATTTTTTAAACTGAGATTTATACATAATCTGTAAGCTGAATAAGCTTTCCATTGATGTATGGTTTGTTAGGATAGGACAATATTTGAAAATCTGGAATCTGAGGGTGCAAAAATATTGAGAAAATCGCCTTTAAAGTTGTTCAAATGAAGTTCTTAGCAAAGCATACTACTAATCAAAAATTACGTTTTTATATGTTTACAGTAGGAAATTTACCAAATATATTAACAGAACATGAGCTATACTTAATATCCTAATGATTTTTGCCGTAAAAGACAAATCGATAATTATGACCCATACAATGTATTTTTGGCTATTGCTACAAATATACCCAGAGTCACATTTATAAAATCATCAGAGAACCATCTCGGACTCTAAAATTAGGGATCCACAATATCATTTATCAGCCGTTATTGGATTTAAATCTGTATTGGTCATTATTGGATGTACATTAACATCCAAAAAGTTTGGGGTCAGCAAGATTTGTTTTTTAAAATAATGAATACTTTTAATCAGCATGGACATATTAAATTGATCAGCAAGTGACAGCAATCATTTTTTTCAATCCTGAAAAAAAAAGTATTTTTCCACAAAATGTAGGTTTCCACAAAATATTAAGAAGCACAACTGTTTTTAATGTTGATAATAATACGTTAATAATGTTTCAAATCATCATATTAGAATGATTTCTGAATGACACTGAAGACTGGAGTATTGACTGCTGAAAACCTAGCTTTGTCATCATCTTTACATTTTAATAAAATTATATTGAAGTAGAAAACCATTATTTTAAATTGTAATAATATTTTACAATATTGCTGTATTTTAGAATATTACTACATTACTGTATACTGTGTTTTTAATAAAACAAATTTAGCCTTAGCATAAGAGACTTTGAGACATTAAAAAGAAAATCTTACCAACCCCAAACTAATATTATATGCTCATTTTCTTTCTATTTATACACTATCAGACAAGTTTTTGAATAGTCAGATTTTTAATGTTTTTAAAGAAGTCTCACCAAGCCTGCATTTATTTGATCCAAATATAGCAAACGCAGTAATATTGTGAAATATTTTTACTATTTAAAATAATAGCTTTCTATTTGAAAATATTTTAAAATATAATTTATTCCTGTGATCAAAGCTAATTTTTCAGCATCATTACTTTAGTCTTCAGTGTAGGGTTGTAACGGTATACCGGTATGGCGGTTTATTGTGATATTGACGTACGATTATCATATCATGCACATTTGCTTATCCGCGGTTTTAAAAAAAAAATAAAATGAAACCAGATCTCACCCGCGCTGCCGTGTATAGACTCCACCCATACCTGCACAGCGGCGAAAATGTCCGATACAGAGGCTGCAAATTCTAATCTTCCGCTGAAAAAAAATTAAAATCTGCAGTATGGGAATATTTTGGGTATCCGAAAAATGATCATAGTGTTCACGCGCTCAACAGACATGACTGTGATTGGCTACAATGATAAGCGCTTCACGCTCCTCACCGAGCGCTCACATATAAGCACAACGGAAGCGTTTGAAAGCCGCGTCTGTCAGCGGATCAGTCTATATGCAGATGTATTAGGGATCCGCTGACACAGGCGGCTTTAAAACACTCTCGTTATGCTTATATGTGAGTGCTCGGTGAGGAGCGTGAAGCGCTTATCATTGTAGCCAATCACAGTCATGTCTGTTGAGCGCGTGAACACTAAGGCCAATCAGCGATGTTTACAGATCTGCTCCACAGCGCTCAAATGTGAGCGGGAAATGGACGTTTTTAAAATTTCAGTACCGAAAGTACCGAACCCGGTACCTTTTGACAACCCTAATGTGAAGACGTGAACACATGAACATATCCAGAGCTACTCTCAGAGAACACTTAATTATCATTTTATAATTTTATTTAAAAGAATAATCATCAAATACACTAACTGAAAACTCATAGGTGTTTAGTACAGCCTGTCAAAAAAAAAAAATAAAATAAAGTTTGGTTTAGCCTGAAGAAGTAATGAATGAAATATATTACTGTTGTGTATAGCTTTTTTGCCCATGTTTTAATTTAGTAAACCTCTCGTGTAGAGAAACAAACGTTGTTACATTTCATCTGATTGCATTTTCAATAATATATTTTGTATTGAATTATAGAATCCAGACCAATTATATCAGACAACCCATCCAAGTTATAGCCACATTTCAGTTCCTTTTACATCCATGTTGTTGGTTCCTTATGTGGTAATATGTAGTAACATGCAAAATTTTTACATGCTAATCATGTTTATAATTCTGTTAATTCTTTACAATAAACCATGTTCAACCAAAAACCATATCTCTTTTTATTCATTTAAGGGTCATTGTAGCTGATGATGATAATAATAATAATGATAGTTTAATACCGTATACCACGAAACCGCAAAACCGTGATATTTTCGGAGACGATTATCATACCGTGAAAATCTCATACCATTACAACCCTACTTCAGTGTCACATGATCTTTGATAAATCATTCTAATATGCTGATTTGCTGTTCAAGAAACATTTATTATTATTATCAGTATTTCGAACAGTTGAGTACATCTTTTTCAGGATTGTTTGATGAATAGAAAGATCCAAAGATCCGCATTTATCTGGAATAAAAAGCTTTTGTAACATTATACACTATACCATTCAAAAACTTGGGAGTCAGTATAATTTTTTTGATCAAAAGTGATGATAAAGACATTTATAATGTTACAAAAGATTTCTATTTCAGATAAATGCTGATCTTCTGATCTTTCTACTCAACAAAGAACCCTGAAAAAATTCTACTCAGCTGTTTTTAACATAATAATCATAATTGTTTTTTGAGCAGCAAATCAGAATATTAGAATGATTTCTGAAGGATCATGTGACTGGAGTAATGATGCAAAATATTCAGCTTTGAAATCACAGCAATACATTACATTTTTAAATATATTTAAATAGAAAACAGTTCTTTTAAATAGTAAAAATATTTCCAAATTGTACTGTTTTTGCTGTACTTTGGATCAAATAAATGCAGGCTTGGTGAGCAGAAGAGACTTCTTTAAAAACATTAAAAATCTTACTGTTCAAAAACTTTTGACTGCTAGTGCATTTTACACTTAAACTTTCCAATCATCTAACAAAATATATAAAAATAATAATTTAAACACCATTAGATGTAAATATTCTGTATTTTTATTTATTCATTCATCTATGAAATTGATTCTATGCTACTTGTCCCTATTATCAATCAGTTTTTTTCTCTTGTAACACTGCTTTGCTATTGAACTTCGGTTTTACATCTAATACATATATCCTCTCTGTCTCTACGTCTAAAAACACAAAGATCTCAGCCTGGGATAGCGTCTCAACACCTTGACCAGACTAAGAATGTTTACAGATATTAGTTATAGATATAACAACTTACTTGCTTGTTTGCAACTGCCATCTGACCCCTTTTTCAGGCCTCCCTTTGGCATCCCATTCTTGCCAGAAATTTTGCACATGTGGTTCTAAATTCACGAGTCTGGTTTTAAAAGTAGCTTTCATTGGTTGTTTTTTGTAAAACCTAAGCATTTTTGCCTCTCTTTTTTTCTCCTAAAGCTTATTAAATGTATAACTTTGCATGGTTGTATTTCAAAGCGAAGGGCACGCTATTTCATGGATTGAGAGGTTGACTGACTAAAAGAGGCTGTCATTTCACACAATAGCAGCGATCCACTGAGACCTGCCATTCACAGGGCAGAACGTATAATTGAAGGGTATAAACAGAATATAAAATACAGAAAATGAGGCTGGATAGCTTAAAAGAGACCAAAATAATGGATATCTTTCACCATGTGCGCTGGAACTAATAAGTGCACTTTTCTGGTAACAGAACAAACAGGACTTGGGATGACTGAAATACATGCGTGGTAAAATGTATGGATAAGTATGCCATGAGGGATTGTATACTGTATTGAAAAGTGTAACTACTGGTAAAATGCTGTTGTTTTTAGAAAGCTTTTGATGAAGAAAACCAGGGTGGTTGCATCTGATGAGTGGATACGGTTTGTGGGCAGATTACTTAACCACAGACAGTGGTTCAGATGTGAGGTTGAGTTTATGCTGTGTACCTCTTCAACCTTTTGTTGTAATCAATTTCAGAGAAGCTCCCTGGAGGTTCGCCGGCAATATGAGAGCCAAAGCTTTTTTTTTTGGCAGCCTGATGTATCTTAATGGAGAATGCATTGTCCCACTCTCATTTGTGCTTGTCAGGTGAAATTACTTATGCTGTATACAGCTGATATGGGACAATTAGACTTATTTCGGTGCAGATTCTCAGTGGAAAACCCCTCAAGTAAAATCCTAATTTGATTTAGATACCCCTGCAGTAGCATTAAGGATAACCTACGTGAATCTATTACTAGTTAAAGTTAAAAGGTGATAGGAAATCTTGGTTATGTCAGAGTAAGGTAAATGCTTGCACAAAGACAGACCTCTGTTGCTGCAGATCTTGCCATCTGGAGATGTGCATCTCCGCTTACTCTCCCATGGGCTGATGTCACACTGGAATTCACATTTATCTCCATGCCAACCAGCCGAGCAGTAACAGTTTCCACAGTAACACTTTCCGTGGCCTGCAACCACGAACACAGGGAGAGCAAAGAGAGAAATTCAGTTTTGGAGTTTTGAGTTTTTTGTTTTTTTTTTTAATATCTCATCATCATTATCGTTGACAACAAGCGGGTATGGCAATGGCATTGAATGAATTAGGGTGCCAATTAGTGCTGGGTGGTTTAACCAAAAATCTGCTCTATGTGGTTTGTACCATCACAGTTTTTCCCTGACTGTGCCTTTATATGAATCAGAAGGCATGAAACAGAACAACTGCATTTTATTTACGTTCCAAACAAACGCGCTAGCATGAGCAATTTTTGATGCAAATTGAATTGTATATTTTCAAAATTTTAAGCAAAAACAGAATGGTCTGACCTTAGCTTTGTGATATTATGCTACGTAAAACATCTGAATGTAACAAAAACAGCAGAAGGATGTTTTAATGGTACAAAGATCTTTTACAGTTGAAGTCAAAAGTTTACACACATCTTGCAGAATCTGCAAAATGTTAATTATATGACCAAAATAAGAGGGATCATACAAAATGCATGTTATTTTTTATTTAGTACTGACCTGAATAAAAAATTTCACATAAAAGGTGTTTAGTCCACAAGGGTAAATAATAGTTGAATTTATAAAAATTACCCTGTTCAAAAGTTTACATACGCTTGATTCTTAATACTGTTGTTACCTGAATGATCCACAGCTGTTTTTTTGTTTGTTTGTTTTATGTATTTGTTTTTGATAGTTGTTCATGTTCCTATTTGTCCTGAACAGTTACGCTGTCCACCGTTATTCAGAAACTTCCTTCACATCCCACAAATTCTTTGGGTTTTCAGCATTTTTGTGTATTTAAGCCCTTTCCAGCAATGACTGTTTGATTTTGAGATCCATCTTTTCACAGTGAGGACAACTGAGAGACTCATATGCAACTATTACAGAAGGTTCAAACGCTCACTGATGCTCCAGAAGGACAAACGATGCATTAAGAGCTGGGGGTGTAAACTTTTTGAATTTGAAGATTGGAGAAAATGTAACTTATTTTGTCTTCTGGGAAACATGTATGTGTCTTCTGTAGCTTCTGAAGGGCAGTATTAAAGAAAAAATGTAATATTTAGGCATAATAAGAAAAATGTACACATCTTTATTCTTTTCAAAAGTTTTTATCCCCGGATCTTAATGCATTGTGTTTCCTTCTGGAGCATCAGTGAGTGTTTGAATCTTCTGTAATAGTTGCATATGAGTCCCTCAGTTGTCCTCAGTGTAAAAAGATGGATCTCAAAATCATACAGTCGTTGTTGGAAAGGGTTCAAATATACAAAAATGCTGAAAAACTTAAGAATTTGTGGGACCTGAAGGATTTTTTCTGAAGAACAGCAGACAGTTTAACTGTTCAGGACAAACAAGGGACTCATGAACAACTATCAGTAAACAAAAAAACACAGCTGTGGATCATTCAGGTTACAACACAAAATCTAACGTTTATAAACTTTTGAACGGGGTCATTTTGTATAAATTCAACTATTATTGTGTAAATGTCTTTTATGTGAAGTATCTAGTATTCAGGTCAGTACTAAATAAAAAATAACATGCATTTTCTAAGATCTCTATTATTTTGGTAAATTAATTAACATTTTGCAGATTCTGCAAGGTGTATGTAAACTTTTGACTTCAATGTATATGCCAAAAGATCAAGGCAAATTAGATTTCTCATGTCATGACCCCTTAACAAAACAGTGGTGTAATACTTTTCAATCGTTTACTATATTTTACAAGCTGGCTGTCAAATTTGCATGGATGTTTCTAATGCCTCTATCTAAAAAGTGTGTAACTTCCATAGCTACAGCTACAATATTGAGTTTTTTAGCAAAGATGAGTAAGCAAAACAAAGCAGATGCCATTTGATTTTTATATTTTGTTATCTAATGCAGCAGCATACAATAAAATTGATACACGTGTCCAAATACATTTTGGGTCATTGTAGATCAGTGTAGGAGCGCTGGTCACCCTGTGATCGTACCTCCACACACTTCACCGGAGTCTTCATCCAAACATTCGCTGTCGTCACACTCGCAGTAGCGTCCGCTGATCAGGCCCTTCCCATCGGGATTATGGCACATGCAGCTGCCGCAGTGACAGGTGCCTGTCGGCCAGACACATCAATGTCAAAACCCACAGATCTCATGCTGTCACACTGCTCTACAGCACCACAGAATTGCATGTTGTTCCCAATTTAACAGAGAATGAACTGAGAATTCCTGAATTTGAAATGAGTCCGCAAATTGGATGCAGATGGAAGAATAAAATTCCAAAAATGTGATTTATATTTCGGTATGAATTGTCTATAAACATGTTATCCTAAACAATAAGTAAATAAATAAATAAAATAAAAATTTCCCTCTCAGAATTATTACATTATATAAAAGAAATATTGAAAAAATTACTTGCAGAAATGTATATTTCTTTATCTTTAAAATGAATGAATTCATATCAATTTTAAATTAAATTAAATATAGTAATTTAGAATAAAATAAAAATAAAAAAGCATTTGCCCTCTCAGAATTATTACATTATATAAAATTAAATATTGTAAAATTCACCTGCAGAAATGTGTATTTTAAAAGGAATTAATTCATATACAATTTAAATAAAATTAAACATGTTAATTTAGAATACAGGAATGTGTATTTTAAAAGAAATTATTTTCAATTTAAATGAAATTAAATTAAATATATTAATTAAAATGAAAATAAAAAAAATCCCCTCTCAGAATTATTACATTATATAAAAATAAAAAAAAATTCACCTACAGAAATGTGTATTTTAAAGAAATCAATTCTTTTCAATTTAAATGAAATTAAATATATTAATTTAAATTTATATTAAAAATAAATAAAAAATACCCCATCAGAATTATTACATTATATAAAAAAAATTGAACATTTCACCTACAGAAATGTGTATTATATAAATTTAAATAAATTAAATATATAAATTTAGATTAAATTAATTGAATTCTCGATGAATTATCAACAGTGTGTACGTTATCCTTTAAAAATCCCACTCATTACATCATAGAAAAAGAAATTTAGAAAATTTCATTTACAGAAATGAAGTAATCAATATCAAATTAAATTAACTATATTAATATACTGTATAAAAATCTCAATTAAATAACTATATTTCCTCCTCAGAATCTTTACATTATATAAAAAGAAATCGTGATAAGTTCAGCTACAGAAATGTGTATATAATATACAATTTTTATTACATATTATAAATTAACTTTGATTTTATAAACCATAGTAGAACACTGTAAATTTCTCTATAACAATAATAATAATAATTAGAGAAAAAAATCTACATATATAGGAATAAAAACTTGAGTTTTAAAATTCAGTTCAGTAAATTCTCTTTTTGTCATTCCAATTAAAATGGAAGTATGAACATTCAAATTCCAAAAACAAGCCAATTCTCAAAATTTGGATTTTGCCCAATCCTGATACACAGCATTTTCACGTTCACACTTGTTCTAATGACATGGTGACACATAGCAGGCATATCTGCAACCAGCTGGGCTCCCTGCTAACAACATACAGACACATCACCTAAAGTTAATGTTCAGGTCGACGTAAGGGTTAAGTACAGGTTTTGGGGCAAGGTGTGAAATACAAGCAGGCTGTTATTTTCCAGACCACCCAGAAAGAATGTTTGGACAACTGCATACCACATACCTTGACCTTTAGCTCTATTATTTATAGGCCCCCAAGCAATACCAATTATCAAACATCTTACCTGCATTGGAGCAAACTACACCCTGGGCATTGCGGCAGCGATCTTTACTGGTTTTGCTGGAGAGTGAACATTCCTCCTGGTACTGACAAGATTCCCCAAACCAGTTTTCATCGCAGAAACACTTTCCACATTTGCATATCCCATGATCTGCATCGGACACACATACAGATTACAATTATTGATTGTTTTGAGTAACATGGGTTGATAACAAATGATATTATGTCAGAGGAGTCAAAGAGCGTGCTATGAGATCAATTTTGTGATTAGTAACACATTTGTAAGGTGTTTGGAGTGGGGTGAAGGCCAGGGTGATGTGGAAGACATTAACACCCTACATGTATGCATGCTTACCTAGGAAACCTCGACTGAGAGGAGGATGGGAGTTGTGTGTGTTTCACACGTGTACTTTTCACAGCTAAAAGGTGTTGAAGATTCCTTATGGTTCACTTCCACTCTAAAGGTATTATACAATTGCACAACCCTATAAACTAGAAGTGTGCAACCTGATAAGTGTAAAAGTATTTTGTTTTTAAACTTGTTTTTAACTTGTTAAAATGAAAACAAAAATGCTTAAGGGCAAATCCAGCGTTATGGATGTGACATTTTGTGTTATGGATGTGACACATAAATGCTTAGAGAATGTATGTGTTACCAATACTGAGCCATCTGTTTATATTTTGATAAATCCTTGTAGGAGTGTGCGATATATATCGTATGCGATAATATCGTAATTGATGTTTGAACGATGCTGAGTACTTTGCAAAAAACATTCAAAACACCTCCGAGTGCAGTGCACGCATTAGGTGTAATGTGTATTAGTGCCTGTACACATTAACAGTGCGTTCTTTCACTGCATGATTCAGTCTATTAAAATACATTTAGAATGGTCACAAATTCAAGACATGGGAACAGAAAATGTATAGATTCATTCCACTCCATATAGTTAATCAATATCACACGAAGCGTGCCGTTTTCTTCTCCAACAGTTGGCATGATTGCAAATGTGATATTATTTAGTTCAAGAGACAAGAATTAAGATGCTTACGTTTTAGACACCGTATTGCCTGTTTTTGCTCTATTTTTGCTCTATTCCGCCAACAAAAATGATTCCAAACACAGCCACAGCACTGTTTTGCGTCTCTGAGCAACATGACGGTGTTTTGTTCCTGAATGATTCAACCGTTTAAATGATTCGGTTCAATCGTAATGACTCACTTATTAACTATGACTTGCTGCCACCTACAGGCGGTTTTAATTCCACATTTAAAGTATCTTATTATTATTGAAATAATTTCAAGTAGCAGTATTCAACGTTTTATGTTTAAAATATCAAAGTCAAGTCAAGTCACCTTTATTTATATACCGCCTTTAACAATACAGAATTGTGACAAAGCCGCTGAAAAACTTATTGGAAAAGATTAATTACTACCAGTGTTCCACACAGAATATGAGGAATACCAAAAAATTTAGAAGTCAGCTGTCCATGATAGTCCTTAAGATACCAACACAATAACACACTCAGCAAAATATTGTCTAATTATCGTTATCGATAAAATCTCAGAAAATATCGAGACATTATTTGTGCATAACTGCAGGTTAAATGCATTCAGGACCTGCTTTAAACAGTGTGTAAATACATGTAAATGCCACTTCAGATGCAGCTTCTGCATTTCCTCTGCATTGCAGAAAGACAAATTTTGTTGATACTGATTTAATTTGCTTGCTAACAGCCCAAATGATTCAAATGATAATGCACACTTTTAGAAAAAAAGTTTCAAATGCCCATAAAAAGTAAAAATTGAAACTTGAAAGGTAAAAACTTATTGGAAAAGATTAATTACTATCAGTGTTCCACACAGAAAATGAGGAATACCAGAAAATTTAGGAGTCAGCTGTCCATGATAGTCCTTAAGATACCAGCACAATTAGATACTCAGCAAAATATTGTCTAATTATCGTTATCGATAAAATCTCAGAAAATATCGAGATATTATTTTTTGTCGAAATTGCACACCCCTAAACCCTTGTTAATAGAGTCTAAACATCAGAACAATATTAGTTTAGGCACAAGTTTTCTGTTAAAAAAGGGAAATAATCATGTGTTATAGATGTGACAAAAAAGGACACTGTTTTTGAGAGACTACACTTTTTGTAGGATTTTTGCAAATTAAAATGCACAAACCAGACACAATAATATTCAACAAATAGAGAAGCGATGGCTCTTCACACAACATATAATTGTTACTTGTAATTTTGATGTGTCCGTTTATGAGGAATATGTACTGTTATGAATGTGACAAGCCTGAAAATAGCACTTACCAGAAAATGGAAAATCATGCATTAAAAAAACAAAAATCCTTTAAAAACTTTGAGAGACCTCACATAGGTATTTAAACCACCATGTTGACATCTGTGCTATCAGTATAGGAAAAACCTTCGGTAAAAACTTACCAGAGATACTCTGTTAACCCATTTGCTAAATGATGCACAAGCCATAAAACTACTCATTGTTAACAAAGCAAAATCAAGTGTTAAAAGGGTTAAGAAAACATTCCCCATATGTTGTTTTGTTGCCGACGCAAATGACTGTGTTCTATAGTAAGCCTTATTTTGGCGCCAATTCACATACCATATGGTAGAAGCTAGCCAAATGAGCCAGATTGCTTGACACCCCCTTGAAAACCATGATAAAAAAAAAAAAAAGTTTAAAAAGAATGACCCAATATGTTTCGTGCAGATGCATTGTTAAATTTGACTGGATTGGATAGCATTCAATAAAATAAAATAAAATAAAATCTAAAATAAATTAAAATAAAATACAGCCTAAAATTAAATTTAATTACATTTAATTCAATTCAATTAAAGCTTAGGGATATTCAATTCCATTCCTGGAGTGCTATGACCTACAGAGTTTAGTTGCAACCTTCGTCAATCACACCTTCATTTAATAATACAGTAATCCTCAAGACCTTGATTAGTTGGTTCTGATTTGTTAAATTAGGCTTTGAACTGAACTCTCTGTGACGTGGCCCTCCAGGAACAGAACTGAATGTGTCTGGCTTAGGTTGAGTCATGAAGTTCTGCAGGTCTGTGCAAGCACAGTCGGGGTCAGTATAATTCACTTTAATGCTTCTTACACCATGGAACTCTTGGACAGGCAGAAATGGATTTAATACCATGTAATCAAAGTCTGTCCTGCAGTTTCACAGCTCTGCCACTTATTTCTATAGGTGATTGTGTGTAGCCTAGTGAATAATGACAATACAAGTGCAATATAAGGTAGAGTAGATTTTTCCACAAAGCTCACTCAAAGAAAATACAAGTAATTCTACTTATTACAAACCACTACTCTTTCTTTCGCGTCTGGCTCCTCCTCTTTCTTCTCTTTAATATGCACGCAACAGTACCAAAAGTGAGATTATTTTTCTCTGTCGGACCATTGTTATGATTGCCTATCATTATTCTTGACTCCATGGATGAAAATGGATGTGCATGCACACGCATAAAAAACCCCAACAAAAAACGGCAGACAAAATATGCTACAGATATATCCTGTTATTGTAAATTCAGCTCCTTTAGCCACATCCTGAAGTGTCATCTTCAATCACTCCCTGCACTAATCCATCATGTAAATTTGATGTCGTTTTCAAGGGCTATCCATCAGTCCTTAACAATAGCCTTGTTCTGCTCCTGTACTCATTACCAGAGAGTCTTGGCTGCTTGTCACAAACATTCAGTGTTTTATAGCCAATCTGGAGGGAAAGGCAAGATTTCTGCTAATACCAAATGGAGGATACATCTATCTTGTGCCCTATAGATTAAAAGCAAATTGGTATTGCAAATGTTAAGATATGAGCCTGGCTATTTTGGACTTTGGCTATGATGTGATCTTTTAAAAAGAAGGCATTTCTTATCACTATATCAGGCAGGTTGTTATAGCAGTGTGACTGGCACAGTTTCAGACATTATTGATCTTTACAATGTGTTTTCAGTGTGGTGGGGGTATCATCATCTGAACTTCTTTTTAGAAGAACCACATTTGACCTTTAATGCATTTTCAAATGACCTTTTTTTTAACGTCCAGAACACCAGTGACATTAAATAAAAGGACAATTGTCCTTTTTTTTTTTTTGTACGCTTGTTAAGCCTAGAGCTAATGTTTATGGAGGATCGTTTCCGCAAAGGTAATTGCGACTTTTTTTTATCTCACAATTCTGAATTTTTGCTTGCAATTTTTGAGTTTACATCTCGCAATTCTGATGTTTTTCTCAGAATTGTGGGATTTAAACTCACAAGTGCGTGTTATAAAGTCAGAATTGCGAGATGTTAAACTCAGAATTCTGAGAAATTAAGTTCAATTTTTTTAAAACTCGCAGCTGCAAGTATACAGTCAGTATTCCATGATACAAACTCACATTTCTGAGAAAGTCAGAATTGTGAGATGTGAACAATGCTGTTTATACTTTTTTTTTCTCAGAGTTGTGAGATATAAGTGTAAGATATAGTAAATATTGCAAGATATAAACTCACAATTTTGAGTTAAGAAATCAGAATTGTGAGATTTAAACTCAGAATTCTGATAAATTAAGTCAGAACTGTAAGATTGTAAGATATATACTCACAGCTGTGAGTATACAGTCAGTATTGTGAGATACAAACTCACATTTCTGAGAAAGAAAGTCATAATTGCTAGATAAGAACAATTCTGAGTTTATATTTTGCAATTCTTACTTTTTTCTCAGAATTGTGAGATATAAACTCGCAATTGCGAGTTATAAAGTCAGAACTGCAAGATATAAACTCAGAATTCTGAGAAATGAAGTCAATTGCGAGATTGCAAGATTTCAACTTCTTTTTCTCAGAATTGCGTGATATAAACTCGCAGTTACGAGTATACAGTCAGTATTGTGAGAAAGTCAGATTTGTGAAATATGAACAATTCTGAGTTTATATCTTGCAATTCTGACTTCTTTTCTCAAAATTGCGAGATACAAACTCGCAAAAAATCTGATTCGTGAGTTTTTATCTCGCAATTCCTACTTTATTTCTCACAATTGCGAATTTATATCCGGCTATTTGTATCATGCAATTCTGAGAAAAAAAATCAGAATTGCAAGTTTATATCTGACAATTCTGAAAAAAAAACTCTTTTGCGAGAATTGCGAGAAAAAAGTTATGAGAGAAAAATTTGTGAGATAAAAACTTGCAATCTTTTCTATTTTTTATTCAGTGTTGGAAATGGCTTCCATGCATGTTTAACCTGAATAAAATGCACTTTTATGGGGTTTCTTGAATATGTGAAATCTATTTGACACATTTTTCACCACATTCTGAGAAGGACCTTGTTAATGAATAAAGTAATAAAGTAAAATACAATAAAATAAAAATGTATGAGCACACGTATGCACTGACAATGAATATGAACATTATTACCGACAGTACAGATGACTCTTAAAGTCAAGTCACAAATGATTTCTATAGCACTTTTTATGTACAGATCGTTTCAAAGCAGTTTTAATAAAAGGGAAAATAGCAGAATCAACTCAATTATGGCGACCATTCAGATTCTGCTGTAAAGCAGCTCAAAAAGATACAAAAGTGTCATTTATTTAGCTTACGTCCATTCAGCGTTGCTTTAGTTCAGTTCAATAACAAGGTTCATCAGTTTCTAAATAAGTTCAATTAAGCTATAAGCAGTTCTATAGAAGCCAGCAATGTCGGTATTCTAAAAACAAGAACAAAGTAACAAATTTCCTCTTTCAGTTTCATTTAATATGTTCTTAACATTCATAGTCATGTTTCTCTTAAAAGTCATTTGATGCCAGAGTTTGATCCTGCATGCGGACACAATCACTTTGACATATTAACTGCCACCCACCCATATGTGGGAGGAAGAGTTTGGTCCTTGCTGTCCACTGTGTCCCGGCTTCTGTGCCACCAGGGGTGTAATTTACCCCCCTCCCAGCTGATGGGCCAAGACGGCCATATCCACCCTGAGCAGTATGACTCACTCTAAACAGCTGTGAACAGTATTAATAGACGGTGTGTCCTCATCAGATAAATTGTAGACGGCGAGCAGATTAATGAGTCATTGGATGCTAATAGCTGTTCCTATTGCAGACACTGCTGTCCATGTTAAATACTGACATAGGAATATGGGGTGACCAGAAGTAAAACTCTGATTACAATAATTTGTTTTGTGAAACAAGAATAGACAGCATTGTCTCAGAATCACAGGCAATGTTGTCTCAGACCGTCCAGCTCATTTCAGAATGCAAATATTTCCATCTCAAGAATGTACTTACTGTTTTCAGTACATTTTTTACATTTAACCTTTTTTTGGTAACCTTGAAGCAGCATCCTTTTTGCTCCTTTTTCTAAAATATAAAGGTACTTCGGTGACTTCATTGCAAAATGATTCATATTAACTCAATTCAGCTTAGATAGGATCTCAGCTAACCTATGCAAATGAAAATCAAATTAAAATCAGCGAGTAATAGTGCGTTCAAAGACAGCAATTACACCTATGATTGGACTGTGAGTATAATAGCTTGTTCCGATTAACAGTGTACACAAAAATAAAGCCACTAAATCATCCATGAGAATAGAAAGCTTTATATTCTATATATTACAAAAAAAGATTGCTACAGTATTTTATTGAAGACACAGCTTTTTACTTATTTCAGTCAACATCTTTAAATCACTAAACAAAAGAAAACTAACAAACAAGTAAGATTTGAATGCAAAAAAAATATTTTTTTTTATGTTGTAAATGAAAATTGTTGATAAAATCGTAAGTTTAGTCTTTCTACTTCAAAATTTGACATTTAAAGGAGTCCACTTTCAGAACAACAATCACAAATATTTACAGCAATTCACAAATAATTTACTCACCCCCCTTGTCATCAAAGACGTTCATGTCTTTCTGTCTTCAGTCATAAAGAAATTATGGTTTTTGAGGAAAACATTTCAGGATTTTTCTTCATATAATGGACTTCAATTGTGCCCCCGATTTTGAACTTCCAAAATGTAGTTTAAATGCAGCTTTAAAGGGCTCCAAATGATCCCAGCCGAGGAAGAAGGGTCTTATCTACCGAAACGATCGGTCATTTTTTTCGGAAAATAAAAATGTGTATACTTTTAAAACACAAAAGCCTGTGTAGCACAGGTTCTGGCATGTGCGTTCACGGCACTACGTACTACTGAATCAGGTCGAAAGGTCAGGCTGAACGTAGGCAGAACCACTGACCTAGTGTTTACAAAGTGAACGTGCAAGGACTAAGAAAGTGCAAGTCAAATGCTGTTTACAAACAAAAAGGTACAACGTGTTGGAACGATACTGAAGTTGTATCAGAAAATAAGATGGAGTTTTTCGCCATACTCTACCATTTTTAGCCGGAGTAGGCAGACGATGAACTTAGACATGATTTGTAGTAGTGATGGGAAGTTCGTATCATTTTACCGACTCGGACCTTTGAGTCTCGTTCAGCAAAATGAACAAATCTTTTTTCGAGTCATTTCGTAAATTTTAGCAAAATCAGCATCACATGACAGCCCCATAAGATGAACGAACAACTCGAGAAACCCGAAGATTCAAAACAGGTGAACTAATTCCAGTACAGAACTTAGAAGAATAGGATGTTGCGCATATGTGACTGAACGAATCACTCCCCGAGACGACTCGTTCTTCGTGAGTCACATTAAAGATTCATTCAAAATGAATGAATCATTCAAGAACGACCCGTGGACGCGCATCCGAGAGCCTGTGCTACCCGAGGTTTTGTGCTTAAAAAGTATACAAATTTTTATTTTTCAAACAAAATGACAGATCGTTTTGCTAGATAAGACCCTTCTTCCTCGGCTGGGATCGTTTAGAGCCCTTTGAAGCTGCATTTAAACTACATTTTGGAAGCTCAAAATCAGGGGCACAATTGAAGTCCATTATATGAAGAAAAATCTTGAAATGTTTTTTTCAAAAACCATAATTTCTTTAGGACTAAAGACAGAAAGACATGAACATCTTGGATGACAAGGGTGTGAGTAAATTATTTGTAAAGTGTTATTCTGGAAGTGGACTTCTCCTTTAAAGGGGTCCTATTACGCTCTTTTACAGTCTTGATTTTGTTTTGGGAGTGTACAAGAAAATGCTTTCATGCTTGGTGGCTTGGTTCGAAAAATGTATTATTTTTCACATAATTTAGATTATTACAATACCTTTCTCCCCAGCCTGGCACAAATGGCTCGATTAGTTCCGGGTTTAATGAAGGCCCGCCTTCCGAAAAATGAAATGTGTTGTGATTGGTTAGCTGTCCCACTGCATTGTGATTGGCAAACAGCTTAGATGGAGTTTCAGTACTGCCATGCCCCTTACCAAAGTAGCGAGTTTCGTGTACAACTGTCAGTGCAAGCTAGATTACAGTGATTCTTATGTTTTAAATATGGCTATTTTTCTTACAAAAACGCATCGATTCACTACAGAGGCCTTGAATGTAACCCCCCGGAGCCGTTTGAGGCACTTTTTATTATGGATGAGTACATTTTATTGGACTTGTTTTGGACTGATGAAGAGAAACACTTGTCTATGCCGTTCTAAAGCTTGGAAGTGCCAGGATTTTTAATATAACTCCGATTGCATTTGTCTGACAGAAGGAAGTTATATACATCTAGGATGCATGGAGGGTGAGTAACATAATACGCTACAGTAGTGTTGGGTCCTATCGTCAGCCTGCCAGATCGCCGATACATGATGTTATCGTGCTAATTTTTTAAATTATTTACATATTTAGTTTCATTGCCCGAAACCAGCTCCCGCATAAGGCTAAAAGCAGCCTAACATTATCAAAGAACATCATCACTGATTAGCCTAGCCTATTCTAGTGCAAGTTTATGCATTTTAAAAAACACTTGCGTTATAAGTGAAGCTGTCAACACTGTATGATGAATAAATCTCTTACCACACACTGCATACAACTGCAGAATGCAGCCACTCTAGTCAATGCTTGTGTTTATACCCACCGCGCTGCGGCTCGCTGAGGCGTTTTAGAAGCTGCTCTCCATGCTGCAACGTTAAAGTTAGGCTAATCCCCCACCTCTTCCCTACCCGCCCCTTAAACATTCGATTTATTTTAATGATATTATAATGGACCGTATTGTGACATCATAACATGCGGAAAACAAACGCTGTAGTCCGAGGGAGCCGTTCGTTGTAGTTCTTGAAAAGGGATTTTTTAAAAACGAAATATCTCTCTTTGGAGATATAAACACACACACCACACACTGGCTAAAATTCAAAATGTGAAAAAGCTTAATAGGACCCCTTTAATCTAATGTGTTAATTGCTGTTTCTTTGTAATTATGTGTGGAATTTAGCCATTTCTGAGTGAAAATTGTTTCTACACCATTTTTTTAAGTTTAAATGTAGCCTAATTATACATATCAAAACAAGCAGAAAATAAATAAACAGGGCTGCACTGTGAAATTTAATCTAACAAGTTTAACACTGGGTTGGGACAAACACAGTGCAAACTAAGAAAATTCATTAAGGAACAACCAGAAAAACGGACAAGATTTTTCATGCATTACAACAGACGCAATCCCCAGCAGGCCTTTTGTTAATCAGCATGCTATGAAGTTTGCGCATGTTTTATCCACACAAACCTTTAGTAAACGACGGCCTCTATGTGCTAGCTTGATTTTGAAGACATTTTTTCCCTCTTAGCCTGTTAAACAGCGGCTTTGTATAAAACAAGACAGTGAGGTAATTATTTCCCCTTGTTGTTCTCCTGCTTTGCGTTGTAGAGCGTGAAATGATTATGTGCTAGGCTGGGCTGGGTGTGAGGGAGACATCTGTCCTGGCTAATAATGCTGCATACCTACAGCAGACCTGCAGCGATGAAGACAGGCCAAATCATGTAAAGAATGAGGGTCGCTGTGTGTAATAAGTTTATAGACAATCTATGATTTATGACACTTGTCAGACCTGTAGTCTAGCATTTTGAGCTGTAGCGCTCATATTGGAGATACGTATTCATGTCCGGACCATGTCATGTTCATCTTTTCCCTATTTCCTCTCACCTGACATTTGATAGTGTGTTACTAATTAGATGAAAGACCATAGAGGAAATTAAAGTGTCATTTTGGCATCATCACTCATATTTGCAGTGAAATGACACAGTGTTGTCCCCTGTTCAGACACAATTTCCTCTTCCACTGTATCCCCAAGTGCATATTGACCTGGAAGGCATGTGACCTTTTCCATGTAATTTGAAGTATGGATCAGACCTGCTGCTTAAGCTAGTACTCAAACTATATGATGACAGAGGCTTGCTAAAATGCATATGTTTGTTCACCTAAACCATAAACACTGCTGTCAAAACCACCACATACAGTGCCCTCCACAAATATTGGCACCTTTGGTAAATAAATCTACATTGTTTATCCTTTTGATCTTTTACTACAGAATATCACAAATTTATAACCCATCTTGCAGTGGAAAATCTCATTATGAAATAAGTGGTTTTCTCTAGTTCACATTGGCCACAATTATTGGCACCCCAATTACTGCAACATCTTTTTTCCCCCAAGATAACAGTTCTGAGTTTCCTCCTATAATACCTCAGTTTGGAGAACATCAGAGACCGTTCCTTCATACAGAATCTTTCCAGATTCATCAGCTGTATGTTTGTACTTCTTATCTTCAGTTCACCCCATTCTTTTGCAATGGCAGAAGATTCATTTTGTGCTCATTTTCATGTTTTTGTTGATTTTGATGTTTGTTATGGATCATTGTCCTGATGGAAGATCCAACCATGGCCCATTGTAAGATTTCTAACAGAGGCAGTCAGGTTTAGATTTTTTGTCTGTTGGTATTTAATAGAGTCCATGATGCCATGTATCTGAACAAGATGTCCAAGACCTCCGGCAGAAAAATAGGCTCACAGCATTAAAGATCCAGCAGTATATTTAACCATGGACATGGGGTACTTTTTATCCTTGCTCGCACCAAACCCATCTGGTGGATTTGCTGCCAAAAAGCTTTTTTTTTACTTTCAACTGACCATAGAAGCCAGACCCGTTTGAATTTCCAGTCGTGTCTGACAACTGAATATGCTGGAGTTTGTTTTTGGATAAGTGAGGATGATTTTTCTTGAAACCCTTCCAAACAACATATTTGGCCACCCAAACTTTCCTCCTCACCATGCATTAGGACGATATAGACTCATTTCCTCTTCCAGGCAGATTTGTAACATCTTTAGTTGATTGGAACTTTCTTAATTATTGTCCTGATGGTGCATGGGGATTTTCAATTTTCTTTAGCTCTTTTCTTAAAGCCACTTTCTATTTTGTGAAGCTCAACAATCTTGTTCTGCACATCAGAACTATATTCTTTGGTTTTACTCTTTGTGATGGATGATTTATAGGAATTTGGCATTCAGGAAGTCATGGCAGGACAATTTCAGGCTACTAGTCACCCTGGTGTGCTTAAAAGAAATGTAAAAATGAATGGGAATATACTTCAGAGATGAGAATTTCTAGGGGTGCCAATAATTGTGGCCAACATGCATTGGGGAAAAACATTTATTTCATAATGTGTGTTTCCCCCAACTTTGAATTGTTTAACTTTAATGAAGGGTTAGAATTTTTTTTTTTTTAATGAAAGATCAAAAAATTGGATTTTCATAACTGTCTTTGCTCATTTAAAATCAAGGTTAGAAAGGTAGTTTATAACTTTTGCTTTAGTGTGCCAGTAGAAAATATCAGTTTTAGATTTCCAAACATTCCTTTGGCAAATATTGCAATAGTCAAGTGTTATTTGTGACCCTGGACCACAAAACCAGTCATAAGTAGCATGGGTATATTTGTAGCAAAAGCCAACATTGTATGGGTCAAAATTATTGATTTTTCTTTTATGCCAAAAATCATTTGGATATTAAGTAAAGATCATGTTCCATGGTTGTGTTTTATAAATTTCCTTTCATAGATATATCAAAACTTATTTTTTGATTAGTAACATGCATTACTAAGAACTTCATTTGGACAAATTTAAAGGCTAGACAGTTGTAATAGTTGTATCTCAGACAAGCCATACATCAGTAGAAAGCTTATTTATTTAGCTTTCAGATGATGTTTCATAAAATTCGTTCTTATGACTGATGATTTTGTGGTCCAGGGTCACATTTGTGTATGAACAAGCTTTCCAGAATGAGTCAGTCTGGGACAGACATTAAGGCAGAATATTCTAAGCATCTTGAAGAAGTTGCCACAGTTCTATGGTAGATTTATGGGCCGTTCACACAGAATGCATTTTTTAATTTCACTGGACTACTTTTCCATTGTTTTTCTATGCAATCAAGTGCTAGACTGACATTTTTGAGCGCTGCGCTCCCATCTCGCTCAAGACACAGTGTTTTAAACACGTGGCAGTCAAGTTAAAAGAAAGGTTATAAGATATTCCTAGAAGTCAGAATGATCTTGGGAAGAACAGAAGTCCAACAATAAAAAGACTGAGGAAAAAGTTCTGCTGGGACTTGAAAACATGGAATATCACTCTTCTGACACGTTCACTCAAGCAAATCAAAAAACGCAAAGGATCTCAAGGGTATCATAAATCACAGCCATCCTTACTGATGCATATAAAACAACTTTTGTGAACATAAATGACCATAAATCTGTTCTTCACATATCTCATTTTAGTTTGTTTCAGATTAGAGAGGAAAGGTCTCTAGATGGCAATGCTTGCTTGATAAAAAGGACAATGCATCACACCATGAGACCAAAAATGAAGGTCGCACCAAGCTAAGAAAATTTCTACAGATGGAAAAGAGCTACAGAGGAAAAGGTTAAGTCAGCTCTGTGCCAAATCTTTCACGTGGCTTCTTGAAACCCCAATTAACTTGTTTTGGGAGAGGGAAAAAAGTGAGAAAAGGGGAAAAGAACTGCCACGTTGAGCTCTGTCCCCATAAAGTAGAAGAAAAAATCAAAACCAGGTCACATAAAAATGGAAGAAAACCATGAAATTGTGCTCCATTTTTCTCAGTCTGTACAAACAATTCAAATCCCATGGAAATGCTTGTACATTTGGATGAAAAGGAAATATTCACATATGATAATCACATGTAGCCTATTGAAACACTGGAGATGCGAACAAACTAAAAAATGAAATCACACTCAGCTGGTGACCAGCTGTCAGGTAAAAATGTTTTGTGGTTACATGGACCCTAAAGTCCTTGCAGCCTTATCACTGGGTCGAGTTATGCTGTCATGTCTATCTGTTTGTCAGTGAACAAAAACAGGTGTTTTAAAGCAAAATGATTTATGGAGTCCCCCTGAACAAATGCAACTCTCTAGAGACCACGACAGGTTTTTCTTCTTAAGTCAGAACAGAAATTTCTCATTAAATGCTCCACTTATCATGCGGATCTTGTAATGAGAAATGAAATTATTAAAAAAGGAAAGAAAGAAGAAAGGAAGGCAAATAAATTCAGCTTATTATCAGGCAATACTGTGTTTTTCAAAAGAACTGCTTGTGGTTATGAAACTGGAGCACGTAAACAAGACCTTATATGCCCTGTATGCTGACTGAAATGACAAGACAGTGTTTCAAAGCAATATACAAACAATCCTGCTCAGCTTGCACATCCTGCCATCTTTGTGTAGTAGTCAAAAAAGATTGAACAGAAGACAACCGGAAAGCCTTTCTCGCTGTATTTATGGTATAAATTCCACCTAATGCTGTTTCTAAAACTTCAGTTACAGTGGAGTGAATAGATGTGATCAATAGCACAACATCAGAATCCTTCTACAGGTCTAGAATATCCCAAACTGCCACAAACCAGCTCTGAAAACCAGCTTTCTAGTTAAAAGATGAGATGTGGGGTATTTTGACGATGTGCAGTAAATAGCCTTGATGTTAGGCAAGGGAAAAAAAGGTTGGTCCATATGTGGCCACCATTTTTAGAATGCGTAACCATGAGAGAAACCCTATGCTCCAAAGCTAATGAGCTCTCCACTGGTTCGCAACATGCCTCCACAAATAAATCTTTCTTTCCAGCTTCACATATCTCCATTAGTGGTCCTCAACATCTCATGTTTACAGATCAGAACTGGAGTACAGAAATAGATGGGTGTTTTTGTTCAAAGTCTCTCAGGTGGATTGCTATTTTCAAGAGTATCGAACTCATGGCACAGCTATACAGAGCAGTAAAGTAAGCAAAAACTCATTTTCTTAATGGAAAAACAGATTTTATTTTTGCTGTATTGTATAAACCTTTCAAGAGAAACCAATAATCAGCTTTGAGGTTATTAAGTGATAATATGGTTCTGCAGAAGTGCAAATGAGTTCAGCTTCCTTTAAAAAAAGTTTAATATCTGAAATCAATAGAAAAAAAACTACACTACCCATAATCTTAAAAAGAAAAGGCAGTAAAGTCAAAAAATAAATTATTGCAAACAATTTCCTTGATTATATGACAAACCCTATTTAAGAGTATGTTCACACTTGTCATGTTTGGTTCGATTAAAACAAACTCTGGTGCGATAGCTCTGTTAGTGTGGTTCATTTGAGTAGGTGTGAACGCTATTCAAACCCTGGTGCACACCAAACAAGCGGACCGAGACCACTAAAAAGATGGGTCTCGGTCTGCTTCCAAACAAACTCTGGTTCGATTGAAATATGAACGCAACATGGACCAAATACTTCTAAATGAACCAAAATCCCTGTGACATGATTTCACAAAGGGAACAAGTGGTGTATCCTAAACTAAAAGAGCAGAGGGCAAATGTGGAGCAACGAGGAAGTAAAGTGCCTTTAATGAGCTCTTTGTGAGTTAGCAGGTGGAGAAAATTAAATCATATGCACGCAACAAGTGAGCGCACTCAGTCCAGCGGACAGCATTGCGTGTGTTCGACTTAAAGCAGCGATGAGCAAAGTGAATGAGTACTTTGATGTCATACACCCGCAGTGACGCTTTAAGTCGAACACACCTTCTCCTTTTGTTAGGAGTGTTTGGTCATTAAATATACGTCATTCAACCCGACCAATCAGGTTGTGAATGCATCACTATGCCTTTAGGTTCCGTATGTTTAGGTTTGCTGTCAAAAATGCTAGTGTGAACGCTAAGCTGACCAGGACCAAATGCATAATTTTCCATTTTGGTCCTGACCAAGTGAAACAAACGAACTGAACACACCCTAACTGGTGGCATTCCTCCAATTTTCACTGAGATTGCAAGGTGGCGGGCTGCTCTAAGGTGACTGAATCCCTATGACAGGAGTTTGTCTAGACCAGACCTAGACAAACTCGGTCCTGGAGGGCCGGTGTCCCTGCAGAGTTTAACTCCAACCCTGATAAAACTTACCTGTTTGTAGCTTTCTAGTAAACCTGAAGACACTGATTAGCTTGTTCAGGTGTGTTTAATTAGGGTTGGAGCTAAACTCTGCAGTGACACCGGCACTCCAGGACCAAGTTTGCCCAGGCCTGGTCTAGATGAATGCCAAAGGGATGATTCTTTCAGTCTAGAGAAGTTGGTCATTCCAAATCTGTGATTTCTCATATGTAGAGGTTTACGATGACACCAATTCAATCTAGTCCCCCAAAAAGGCTGGTTGTCCACATAAGACAAACGCACAAGAAAACAGGATAATGCAGAAACTCTCAATGGGGAATTGGTTTAGCACTGCAGCTGGAATTGCTTGCCAGTTCAGTGCTGAACAGGGTAAGGATTAGTCTTGGCATGTCAGAAGTCAGACTAAAATCGCACTCTATAATGACCAAGCCTCTTATCAACAGAAAGATTTTTCACAAATTATTTGGGTCTAACGGAAAATTTTGTTCGGCGTCAAACTGAGAAAAGACTGAAGTCCAAGTGTGTAAAGGTGGATGAGGAAGACCAAGGTGGACCAAGGTCACACCAGCAGTGTGAGAAATTAGTAATGTCCTGTGGCTGCAGATGTGCTAAAGTCATTCAAAGCAAGGGCCTCTACACTTCTTACTAACTTCTGAGAGCTGTAGCCCTCCAAAATCTTCTTTCGTGCTACAGTGGCCACTGTTCTCTAATTTTGACCACTGTGTTTTCCACAAAATAAAGGTTTTTGTTGAAATGCTTTGGAAATGTTGTCAAACTTGTTAGTAGGACATACCTACAGCTAATATTTCTTCAAATATTGAGTGATGCAGATTAATAATATATCAGAAAAAAAAAATCAAGTGTTTATAGATTGTTCTCTGATTTTGATCCCCACTGTGTATATATATATATTGTCGTTTCAGGTCATGGCTTTGAACTCTTTATTGAAAAACTTCTAATAAAGAATAAATGAAAAAGAATAAAACTTTTAGAACCAACACTCTTAAAGGAGACGTCCACTTCCAGAGCAACAAATTACAGATAGTGTACTCACCCCCTTGTCATCCAAGATGTTTGTGTCTTTCTTTCTTCAATCATAAAGAAATTTTTTTTTTTTTTAGGAAAACATTTCAGGATTTTTCTCCATATAATGAACTGATATGGTGCCCTGAGTTTGAACTTCCAAAATGCAGTTTAAATGCGGCTTCAAACTATCCCAAATGTGGTTGTAAACGATCCCAGCTGAGGAAGAAGGGCCTTATATAGTGAAACGATAGGTTATTTTCATTAAGAAAAAAAAATTTAAATACTTTTTATAATCTCAAACACTTGTCTTGTCTTGCTTTCCTGAACTCTGTGTATTCTGACTCAAGACAGTCAGGATATGTCGAAAAACTTTCAAATCATTTCAAAATCATCCTACGTCGCTGCACAAGTTCCGACCCAGTCTTTGCAAAGTGAACATGCAACAAAGATCAAACACCCTTAACAAAAAAGGTAAAACAGTGATATAGGATGATTTTGAAGTTGAGGGAAAACATGAGATGGGAGTTTTTCGACATACCCTCACTGTCATGAACCGGAAAAAAACAGAGGTCGGGAAGAGCAAGACAAGACGAGCGTTTGACATAAAAAGTATATAAATCGTATTATTTTTATGAAAATAACAGATCATTTCGCTAGATAAGACCCTTCTTCCTCGGTTGGGATCATTTGAAGCTGCATTTAAACTGCATTTTGGAAGTTCAAACTCGGGGCACCATATCAGTCCATTATATGGAGAAAAATGCTGAAATGTTTTCTTCAAAAAACATAATTTCTTTACGACTGAAGAAAGAAAGACATGAACATCTTGGATGACAAGGGGGTGAGTACATTACCTGTAAATTGTTGTTCTGGAAGTGGACTTCTCCTTGAAATATAAAAGTGCTTTATTGGCATCAATGGTTCTATGAAGAACCTTGAACTTTCATGGAACCTTTCAAATGCAGAAAAAGTTTCTTTAAAAAAGTAATTTTTAAATGTTCTATAAAATGGTTCTTTTAGGAGCTGTTCACTGAAACGTTCTTTGAGGAACCAAAAATGGTTCTTCTATTCCATCACTGCAGAAACACCCTTTATTTTTAAGAGTGAAGGCAGCTTGAAAAGTGGACAGTCACAGTTCCTCTCTATGGAGTGTAAATATCTACTAGCAGCACCACTGTGTCCTTAAAATTGTAAGATGTTTCAAAGCCATTGGCAGCTCATGGAGCTGTTAGTCGAGGGTTTAGATGTCAGGTTATTCAGGAATCTTTGCTAATGGATTTCTGTGGACTCTAAACAAATTTTGCACACACTCACCATCCAGTGGAAACTACTGAAATGACATTCAACACAGAAAGCTTAGGTGAAAATGATCCTTTGAAGCAGTGTCTGCAAAATCTTAAAAAAAGAGGGCTGCTACAGAACAACATGGCACCCAAACAGGCTCCTTTGAAACTGCCTGTATTTGCCTGAATAGAAGCACTGTGAAATTCAAATGAGACCTTGTAGCTAATGACACAATATTGGATGGAACATCAAAGGCCTTTACTCAAGCTGGATGTGTGTCTTGCGCACATCTACAAAGCCTTTTTTTCCAGAAGTCACCTGATATTGAAACATGATAAGCAGGAATGCTGTGTTGGGAGAGTGTGAGACAGCTCTTACCTCCACAGGTCTTCCCATCATATGTCGGACAGATCCAGTCATGGCATTCGCAGCGCGGTCCATAGAATGTTCCGGGTTCCGTGACCTGGCATATGCAAATCCCGCACTCACACTCGCCTCTCCCGCTACAAATCAAACCGTCGGGGGTCCGACAGCGCCTCAGTGATGATTCAGGGGAGATCTTACACTCTCCACCCACCTGCCTGCAAGACACAAGAGTGTTCATTCACCCCGTGACCTTTGCCTTCCACATCAAACCTCTGTTCTTCGCCTGTAGGTGAACATATGCCAGATGGCGGATGGGTGGGTGGTGGTTTGCAATCCTAACTTTTACCAGTAATGACAACCAGACTCCCTCTTGCTTTCTGGAGGAAAAATCTTGTTTGGTTTCTGAGGATGGGCTACGCAGTGGATCAGATTTTGGCAGATTTCCTGTCTGTATCTCCTTGTACGCTCGCAAGCTAATATTTAAAGATAACAAAAAGACCTGGTAGAAAAATAACACTCTAATGCGGGTCATATGAAAATGCGGTGCAAACGGAGCCATGACTCATAAGATATGATTCTGCTAGTACTGGTCCCACAGAGAGTAGTGAACTCATGTCTAGAAACCGTCCATACAAATGTGTCTGCTAGAAGATCTTAACTCAGAAGCAATAAACATAGTTTTAATCTCAAAGTTTCGGTACATTACGGACAATAATAAAATATAATTTAATATAACATTAAAGAGTATATTGCAGTATATGCTGGTGAAGAATCTAAACAGAAAATGCTGTCAAACTCAAGAACAAGAATTTCATTACAAATCTACTGAAAACAAACGGTGGACTGTATTCCACTGTTTATTATTTTCCCTTCCGAGATCCCCTGTGAAAAATGTTTCATTTGGTAGCGTTCTTACATACCACTCCTGCTTCTCGTCTCTGCAGTTGGCCTTTCTCACATTACAGGGTAATAAAAATACACTTTTTTTTTTCTTTTTTTTTTAAAGAAAACACTGTTCAGGGGCTTGGTGTGGTTGCACTTAACATGGAACAAGTCTGTCAGCCACAACAGCATATTCACTCTGATTCCACTCTCTGTCTCTGATTAAGTGCGAGAGCATATAAACATGCATTGTGGTACACATTAGGGTGAATGTGCACCTGTTATGTATAAACCACTTAAGTAATTTGTCAAAATTACAGTCACGCAACTGTGGACCTTAGCCAAAACCATAGGAAGAGATCAAAAAGGTGCATATGTTTTTGATTTTAAGGAAATGCTCTATGTTCCGTGAGGTAAAAGCGGTCTTAAATGGGCACTAAGTAAAACAAATAAAACATTTCTGGCACATTCCTATTGCTGTAAAGAATGAAAAATAGACAGAATAATAAAAAGTTTAGGATAGAAATCTACAAGCCTTGGACTAGTTCTGTAGCTGTAACTACACAGAAACTTTCCCGTCTGTAAAAATCCAGTCTGTCAGCAAAACGTGGCTGCACAGTGGAAAAGCCAAACTGATTGAAAAACAAGACAGCTAAACTCACCTTAGCGACTGCTGTAAACTTCGTGGAACGGCGGAGAGCAAAATTAGAAGCAAAGAAACTAAGACGGAGTTCACCAAAGTCTCTGCATGCATGTTTAGATCCCCACCAGAAACCTGAAGTGAAGTGCCTTCAGGAATTTCCACTTTCCAAAACAGAGGGAGAACGGGCTGGCCAAATCCAGCTTGAACGCTTCAGAGGCCAACAGCGCTCTCCATATGAATGCCTTTGATTAGTTGTGACTCTCAGTGCAAAGGCAGGAGTAAGACACAAAGTGCCAAAAAAAGAAAACTTTAGCACTGAAATTCAAAACAGTTGTTCATAAAGATAATTGAGGATTTTACTTTAAGTATCTCTGCTGTCTTTTTAAAAGGGTATTTGCTATAACAATCATTTTAAAAACAGAACATAAAATATGAAATGGAGACAATTGGTTACGAAACAAAGAATCTCTTTTAAGACTGTTTTAATGATCTTGAATCTCTTTCACTATGATTTCAATTATCTGTTTATCGTTATGCTAATATTTTTTCCCAACACAATAATAATGAGCAACATTAAATGAAGATTCTGGAGAAATATAATCACATCAAGCTACAGTACATTCCAAGATTTATATGATCCATCTAGTTCCATTACTGCAATCCACTTTCCATTAATAAATAATTATTTTATAGCCTGTAAATATAAAATAAAGTCATACAGTAGCTGCAAGCAATATGCCCCATCCTGACAAATAAACTAGTATATTGTATTAAGCATAATCTGAAAAATCAGATGACAGCAGGTTATGATAATTATAGACCTTTTGATTAGGTTCAATTATTTAGCTTTTTTAAAACAATATAAATTAAACAAGGAACCTCAGAGCAATGATAACCCAGGTTCAATTCAATTGACAAAAGGATTGTAAACATACATGAGCACTTTCTGTTTGTAGTCGTATGCCTCTAACGTTTAACTTGTAAGGAAAAGGTCTTGTACGCTGTAGCTACAGTAAATTTATCACGTCTTTAGTAAACGTTTAATCTCAGTTTAGGAGCGAATTTAATAAAATAAAAATCTACAAAGACGTAGGGTACGTGTTTTGATGTATAGGTGTCACTGTGTTGACTCAGCTCCATGGTCTGGGGAAAATCTATACACTCAAGAGAGAGCGAGTTTCAGAGCAACAGCTTAGTGAGCATAAACAAAACAAAACACACCGCCCCTGTCCACCTTATTTTTCCCTTTAAGAGCGTGCCGGGTGCGGCCATTTGTAAATTTAATGGACCTTTTTCACAAGCCTGTGATGACGCGTTTTAACGGTCATCATCATCATAATTCCTTTAAAGTTTTTTTATATTTTGATTTTTGAAAATATGTATGTACATTTATAACATTATACTTTGTATTATATCACCTTTTCATCAAGTTACAAAAAAAACTAATTAACGCTATGCGAGGGTGTTTCTATTGCTGCATCTATGGGAGGGACGGTAAATTTGACATTGTTCTCTCGTCTAACTGCCGATATCGGTCAATTTTTTTCCTTTGATTGAGAGTCGTGAAAACACTATCCTGTAGTTTTTCTTTTGCTGTTTGAGCAAATGGGATTGCAAAAAATATATCTGTGGTACTCTCCCATTCTCTGCTTTCGGATTTTATGACGACTTCCGCTATGAGAAACCCAGAAATAGTGATGGGAAGTTCGGATCATTTTACCGACTCGGACCTTTGAGTCTCGTTCAGCAAAATGAACGAATCTTTTTTCGAGTCATTTCGTTCATTTCGTTCATTTTAACAAAATATAATTAAAATGTTACGTTTTACCTCGCTAACACATCTACTGCTTACAAAACATTGATCACACTTCAAACGAAACAAAACTATAATGCTATAAGAAACAGAAAATATTAATTCATTGTTTACCTGGGTCTTTAGTCTATTATTAGCTCACCTCACCTCTTATCTGACAAGTTTTCGGGTTTGAGTCGTTCATTCATCACGTGACAGCCCAAAAAGCTTAACCAACCTATTCTGAGCCGGAAAGAGAATTGATTAGTTCATCTCTCGAGTCCTCGGGTTTGAGTCGTTCGTTCATCACGTGACAGCTCCATAAGCTAAACCTATGCAGTCTGAGCCGGAAAGAGAACTGATTAGTTCATCTCTTGAGTCCTCGGGTTTGAGTCTTCGGGTTTGAGTCGTTCGTTCATCACGTGACAGCCCCATAAGCTAAACCTATGCAGTGTGAGCCGGAAAGAGAATTGATTAGTTCATCTTTCGAGTCCTCGGGTTTGAGTCGTTCGTTCATCACGAGACAGCCCCATAAGATGAACGAACGACTCGTTTAGAAGACTCGAAACAGGTGAACTAATTCCAGTACAGAACCTAATAGGATGTTGCGCATGCGCGACTGAACGAATCACTCCCCGAGACGACTCGTTCGTCCCGAGTCACATTAAAGATTCGTTCAAAATGAACGAATCGTTCAAGAACGACCCATCACTACCCAGAAATGTGAGAAAGGTCCATGTGTCTCACTTCCAGTGTCATTCGTTTCCAGTAATTTTGAGCTGTACAATAGCTGGTTTTGCTGCTTGATATTGAAATGGTGTGTCTTACCATATTCTTTTTATGTATCATTTTAATAATGAACACACTAGTTTGTAGTTCAAACAGTTTTACCGTTTACAGCAATTTGTTATTCTGGTTATTTCCCTACAGCGGCTAATGAACCGGAAGCTTCCCACATTCACAGAAAACGGCTTACTTCCACGTTAAAAAATAAGGTGGATAGACGGTGGGTCAGACGATACTTCGATCAGATGTTATGTTGGTTTAAAACAACCTTAAGCGGCTGGCGTATGGTTAAATTGTGGGGTAAACTGGTTAAATAGTTGTAATCAGCTGTGAGAGTCAAAACGCTGCTGTGGTGACCACATCAGTCATCGCCATTTCAGAAGCGTCTTCTGTATTCCGTAAACAAGCTCAACAACGATAAATAGGGGATTAATTAACTTTCATATTTAAATGCCTCATTTTTTTTTTTTTTAGCAAAACCGTCATGAGTGCGGACCAAATAAGTGGCTTTTTAGTAACATTTAAGCAGTGAAATAATACTTAAGACTATTCATGAACTAGCAAATTTGATATATACAGATATAACAAAATAAAGTGTTATTAATTCGTTAAAAATTAATTTTAGTGATAAAATTTTAACATTTAAAACACGTAACAACCTGCCCCAATGAAAATATCACGACCTGACATTTTGGAAAAACAACCTTTAGGCAAATAGTACGAGATAATTTAAGATAAATTATTACTTTTAATATTAATTGTTGTTTTGCTGTCATATCATTATTGCATTTGTTTGTTTAATTAAAAAAAAACATTTGGGTAATTGGACTTTTCAATCAAACACATCTATAACATAGTTCTTGTGACAATTAGCCCCCGTCCATATCTATATTTTTAGTAGCTATTATTTATTATGTCCGATGATAATTTCAGGATAAGTCGATGTGTTGAATTTTAATCAATAGGCCTGTTTCTGGTATTTTAGTATTCAAAGCTAATTCAAGAATAACACACTTAAAATTAAAAGTTTTCAATTCAGTGACATTTTATCTGCATTTAACATTTATTAAAATATTAACAAACTTGTTCATATCAAAACTGATATATGTTAGACATGTCAAGGCCTGCGGGATCTCATCCTGCGCGCTGTGCTGTAGCGGGTCACGCGCGTCCGGTGCGCATCTGTCGCGCGGCTGCTGTGCCTGAAGCTCGAGCTCAGTACATCGAGTCATGGACTGTACACCGCGTTAACGGCGATACACCAACAACCAGTAAGTCACAGAGCGTTCTTCTGTCGTTTCGACATGTGAATTTGATTAGAGCGTCAGATAAGACATGTATTTTATTTTATTCGGCTTGTTTGCATGTCTACCAGGAAGTGTATGCAACCGACTGCGCAGTCAAAAGGCCTTTGTTCAAAAATAAAGCGCTGCCATAGATTGAAAACCTTTTCGATATGCTTGTAACAGATTTCGACAGTAATCCACACAATGTCGTAATCGACAGGGCTTTATATTTGATGTAATTTGCGTGTTTTCTCGTAAGAGGTTATTTAGCAAGAGCTGTAGCCGCAGCAGCTCTGCTCTCATCTGTTGCCATGGTAACCGTGCAGCAGCAGGAGGAATCTCCCTGCATGATGCTCATGTATCATGGCTGATGTCACTGTGTTCCGGTGTGCCACGTAGCCTCAAGTATGCTGACATGATTTCGAGTCCGTTTGTTTTGCTTTTACATGTGATATACATTTTTGAAGACAGGTGACTTTTAGCAGTGGTCTGTAAAATGGTGGTCTTGTGATGAATATCTGTGTAGGTCAAACAGAAGTAGGGTGTTTAATTGCATAATCATACGGTTTTACATGGATCAACCTAAGATTAATGATACTGATTTTGCAGATCTGAAAATGTCTAGGTGGTTGTTGGTAAAAACACAGAGAAGCTGAACATAAAGAGAGACGGATAAAGAAAGAGAAATACTTTATTGATTTTTGTGTAAATCAAACACGAACAAAAAGTAATATCATTCTGATTATTAGTACTGTACACATTAATAAAATGGATATAAATTTCATTTAGTTTAGTTTTTTACATACAGTTGAGATCAAAAGTTGCAGAATCTGTAAAATGTTAATTATTTTACTAAAATAAGAGGGATCATACAAAATGCGTGTTATTTTTTCTATTTAGTACTGACCTGAATAAGCGAAAAATAATAGTTGAATTTATAAAAATGACCCTGTTCAAAAGTTTACATACGTTTTTTCTTAATTCTGTGTTGTTACCTGAATGATCCACAGCTGTGTTTTTTGTTTTTGTTTAGTGATAGTTGTTCATGAGTCCCTTGTTTGTCATGAACAGTTAAACGTTTCTTCAGAAAAATCCTTCAGGTCCCACGAATTCTTTGGTTTTTCAGCATTTTTGTGTATTTGAACCCTTTCCAACAATAACTTTGAGATTCATCGTGTATGATTTTGAGATTCATCTTGTCACGCTGAGGACAACTGAGAGACTCATATGCTCCTATCACAGAAGGTTCAAACACTCACTCATGCTTTCGAAGGAAACGTGATACATTAAGAGTCGGGGGGTAAAAACTTTTTGAATTTGAAGATCGGTAAATTTATTCTGTCTTTTGGGAAACATGTAAGTATCTTCTGTAGCTTCAGTACTAAATAATAAAAAATGATATTTAGGCAAAATAAGAAAAAATGTACACATCTTCATTCTGTTCAAAAGTTTACACCTCTGGCACTAAATGCATATTTTTTTTTCTGAAGCATCAGTGAGTGTTTGAACCTTCTGTAAAAACTGAGTCCCTCAGTTGTCCTCAGTGTGAAAAGATGGATCTCAAAAGAATACAGTCAGTGTTGGAAAGGATTCAAATACACAAAAATGCTGAAAAACCGAAGAGTTTGTGGGTCCTGAGGGATTTTTCTGTTCAGGACAAACAATGAACAACTATCCCTAAACAAAAAAATCATTTAGATAACACAGTGTACACAATCAAGCATATGTAAACTTTTCAACAGGGTCATTTTTATAAATTCAACTATTATTTTCTCTTGTGGACTATAAATGTATTTTATGTGAAATATCTTATTCAGGTCAGTACTAAAAAATAGCATACATTTTGTATAATCCCTTTTTGTATTAAAAAACATTTTGTAGATTCTGCAAGGTGTATATAAACTTTGACCTAAACTGTAACTTTGCCATTGTTTACACATGCACAGAGAAAATGTATTATTCATTCTTTTGAAGCTTATTGATTTTCTATCTTTTTTTCTGTAGTTCTTGGATAGTTCTCTACATACTTGGATCAAATGAAAATATGAAGTTGGGATTGGATATGCGATCTAACCAGTTGTTCTATACTGTATACTACTTTATATTCTGTAGCAAATGTTATAAACAAAAAGCCTTCGGGGCAATAATTATCGTTCTCATAGCCTATACAATCTAATCTAAAACACAACCCGCTTTTGTAACAAACGAGCCTAAAAACTCATGACACCAGCCACCATTAAAGTGTTTAGTGATTGCATCCTGCCTTTAGGCAAATAGTCCTTTCTGTAAAAGTGAAACTAATTGTAGTCTTCTGCAACTTACTCCTACATTACTGCACTTACACCCTGTAATTTTGTTTTCAGTTGTCTTCAAACCTCTATCTATCAACATATGCTAACTGTAGCAATTACTTTGCAAATTGCCTGTGCCTACATAGAAGCTGTTCTGAGAAGACCACTGTGTTCTCAACATAAATGTAAAAACTTTTAAGATTCAACTTTCCATTGTAGGCTTCAAATTGTGTGAATCTTGCCATCGTTCCCGAACTGACCTTCGAATGACCTTGATGTAGTGTGATTTATGTTACATCTGACTTTGAAATGTTTACCAACTCCAGAAAAGCTCGTCGTCATGTTATACGATGTTTGACACATGAAGAGCCTCCTGACCTTACTGGACATGACAGTTCGTTGGAGTGGATTTGTTTCTTTTGTGTTGATATCACATGTAAAGGTCAAGCTTTCAGCTGTTATGTGATGCAGCATTCATTGACGCGATTCCTTTATAAATAAGAATAAAAGGCTAATGATGTTCTTGCAGGATAGACCTCAACTCCACCGATCAGCTGTCTTTCGTGTTGAATTCAGTTCCTCTCTATGCCGGGGATGAATGCACCAATGAGGAGCCTGACCGTGAGTAACCTGGTCCCGCAATCCCATCCGTCCATGACTCCGCCACTCAGTGTTGCATATATGCCTTGTCTGATGTGGTGGACATTATTTGTCGATATAATTGTACCCGTTTGGTACACCATATGCCATGTTGACTAACTGTTATGTGTTATTTACAGGGTATGCCTGATCGCATGTTATGTGCAGTGCTGGAGCAATTTCAGCTTTACTTTTCCCGTTGGTATGTGCGCTTTGTTTCAGTGAGTGTGTGATATCCATGTTTTATTCTTGTCCTCCGTAAGAATGGCTCTAGCGCCAATATTATGCAGTCTCATTATCGGTTGCCTGTCGTTTGTGTTACTCTGAAGATCCAGTGTGATCTTTGCAGAAGGTAAGTCGGTATTTCTATGTCAAGTCAACAGTCTGTGTTTTATGTACATCATATGCTTGATTGTGTTTAATGGTGGCTGTGCAACACTACAATACATACCGTCTGGTACCATACAGATCCGTGTCCTCATGTCGTACTGTACAGCCACAGTGAACACATAGCTCAAATCTGTTTGCATGCAGTAGTCACTAGATGTTTCTTTGCTTGGGACTTTTGATATGACACTTCCTCTGAGGTGTTTTGTCATGCCACATAATTATAATAATTAGCATTTAGCCTCATGCAAAACCTTTGCAAAACAAAATCTAAATTTTAATTTTCTAATATTTTGTTTTGTAATATAGGTGCTTATAAAGCACATATAGAATTAAAATCTAATAAAGAATAAATCCAATGGCAGCAAACAGAATTTGAGCTTTGGCTGATGTGTGGTTTAAGTTAGCATTTGTGGTCGATGTGCTTTTGTCTTCCAGATCCACTCTCTCTATAGCACAGCGAGCCCAAGCATGCTGAAGAGGAAGCAGAGCTCGCGGGTCGAGGCCCAGCCCATGACCGACTTTGGGCCAGATGAAACACTGACAGACAGTGCTGACATTCTTTGGATCAATAAACCGGTATGTTTTATTGTACAAATCTCTGAAACTTTACCATGTGGCTCTTTTTCACAATAATATTTCTTCACAGTAGTACTTTCAAAAAGAGATACTTAAGCTAAAACCTTGTCCTAACCATGTGCAATTTCATACAATAGGACACATTTATTTTATGTTATAATTATAATTATTATTATTATTTTGTCCAAACCAGTCAAGACCATATACAGTTGTGCTCATTAATCTATATACCCCTTGCAGAATATGCAAAATGTTAATAATTTTTAACAAAATAAGAGGGATGATGAAAATTGAATGTTATTTTTTTATTTAGTACTTTCCTGAATAAGCTATTACACATAACAGATGTTTATATATACTCCACAAGACATTTTATAAAAATGACCCCATTCAAAAGTTTACATACCCTTAAATCATAATACTGTGTGTTCATGGCTGGATGATCCACGATTGTTTTTATGTTTTGTGATCATTGTTCATGAGTCACTTGTTGGCCCTAATCAGTTCAGCTGCCTGTTGTTTTTCAGAAAAATCCTCCAGTTCCTGCACATTCTTTGGTTTTCCAGCAGCATCTGCATAGATGAACCCTTTCCAAAAGTGAATGTATGATTTTGAGATCCATCTTTTCACACTGAGGAAAACAGAGGGACTCATACATAACTATTACAAAAGATGAAAACATTCACTAATGCTCAAGAAAGCAACACAATGCATTAGGAGCCAGGGAGTGTAAAATTTTGGAATTGGATGATCAGGGTAAATTGTACTTGTATTGTCTTCTGGGAGACGTTAATATTTATGTAGCTTCTGAAGTGCAATACTAAATAGAAAAAAAATCTGTAAACAAATATTTACACATCATCATCCTGTTCAAAAGTTTACACCCCCTAGCTCTTAATGCACTGTGTTGCCGCCTTAAGCATCAGTAAATTTTCCTCAGTTGTTCTCAGTGTGAAAAAATGGATCTCAAAATCATACAGTCACTTTTGGAAAGTGTTGACATATGCAGAAGATGCTGAAAGAGCCAAATATTGTGCAGGAGCTGGAGGATTTTTCTGAAGAACAGATGAAATTTTTCAGGACAAACACGGGACTCATTAATAACTATCACAACAGATAAAGACAGTCCTGGATCATCCAGGACATGACACACAGTAAGATTCAAGGATATGTAAACTTTTGTACAGGGTGATTTATATAAATTTAGTTATTATTTGGTCTTGTGGAGTATATATAAACATCTGTTATGTGAAATAATTTATTCAGGACAGTACTAAATAAAAAAATAACAAACAGTTTTCATGATCCCTCTTATTTTGTTAAAATTATTAACATTTTTAGCATATTCTGCAAGGGGTCCATAAATTTATGAGCAGAACTGTATTCCATATATCCACCTTTTTTTTGTAGTGGGCAAGTAAGCTATTTCGTGTTTATGGGCGAAACTTCTGATTCATTATTTGCTATAGGTAAATAACTAGAAGAATTAGAAAATGCAGTAAACAGTAAAACTATTAGCGCTACAAAACTGTGTTTATGATTATGCTTTCACATTAAAATAATATAATAACAAATAACAATTTGCAATATCAATCAGCAGCATAACTGGCTGTTTGTACAGCTAAAAATAGCTGACACCAGAAGCACATTCAAGTTAAAAATGGGAGCACTCAGCATTCAAAACATTTTGACAGCAGCAGGACAGATTTAGATTTAGCCCCACCCAGATAAACATTTAATTGGTCCCAAATCCTATTCTACATACCTCTATATTAAATGAGTAGTTCAGTTCAGTTCAGTTATTTAACTTGCATTATTGTCATTCCAAACTTGTATTTATTTATTTTTTCATTAAACACAAATATTATTTTGGATAACTGAATAATTCAAAAAGTATTTTGAATAATGTTCTTTCTTTTTCTCATACCAAAAGTATGCAAAAGTATTCAAAAATGACCAAAACTATTATAAATGTAACCCATCTTGTGTGCTACATTCCAAACTTTCTAAAAAAAATACAGTAGCTGTTTGTGAGGAACACATAGACATTTAAAGGGCTAGTTCACCCAAAAATGAAAATTCTGTCTTTAATTACTCACTTTCATGTCGTTCTAAACCCGTAAAACCTTTGTTCATCTTTGTTCAACACAAATGAAGATATTTTTGATGAAATCCAAGACTTTTCTGACCCTGCATAGACAGCAACGCATCTACCACGTTCAAAGCTCAGAAAGGTAGTAAGGACATTGATAAAATAGTCTATGACATCAGTGGTTCAACCTTAATTTTATGAAGCTATAAGAATACTTCTTGTGCACAAAGAAGACAAAAATAACAACTTTATTCAACAATTTCTTCTCCTCTGTCTGTGCAAGACATGAGGGTGAGTAATTAATGACAGACTATTAATATTTGTTAGAACTTGCTATTCATTGCTATCCATCCTCAACTGTACAGCAGAGACCAAAATTACAGTGAATAATTGTTTGAGATAAGAAAACTTATATATAGCACACAAATCATCAGACAACAGACACTACACTCTCTGGAAAAAAAGGTATGAAAGCTGTCACTGGGGTGGTACTTCTTTAAAAATATACTACTGTGTACCATTTAAGTATAAGTACTGTATCTTTTAGGTATTAATATTCACTTTTACAGGGTAAGTAAGATACAAAAGCGTACATTTTGCAAGGGTACCACCCCAGTGACAGCTTTTGTATCTTTTTTTCTGAGAGTGTACTGAAACCATGAGGATGTTCCAGAATCTAAAACAGATTGTGTTCTTTGTCCTCAGTGGGTTCATTCTCTCCTGCGGGCCTGTGCCATAATCAGTGTCATTTCGGTGTGTATGAATACACCTAAGACCTTTGAGCACTACCCACCCCTGCAGTATGTCACCTTCGCTCTGGACACGCTGCTGATGTTCCTCTACACTGCGGAGATGATCGCCAAAATGCATATCAGGGGCATCATCAAGGTAATGCACTCAATCAGCATTGTCACAATTTATAACGGAAATAGAATGAGGAAAAAGACTGTGTCCTTTGGAAGTGAATAAAATGGGCAGGTGGCTAAATAACGTGTGGACAGTTTAATTGGCGAATCAAGGATAACAACCGCACAGAGAGACATTGAATAAGTGAATCATTTCCTTCCTGAACCTGTGAAGAGATCTTCCGGCATGGAAAGCAGTAAGGTTTATGTGGAAGATAGAGTAATTAATTTGTTCCTTTAGACCTGAGATCGTGTGAGGACAGGGTGATTAACCTTGCAGCAATTATATGCAAAGTTAACACATGCATTTTAATTTTATTGAAGAAGCGTAACTCACGGCATTATTGTACTGGTGGCAGTGACCTCAACTCAGTTAATTAGGCCAGTATATTTGTTTTGGATTTCCATCTTTTGAGTGCATGTTATGATCTGTGAAATTCAGTGACTTGTTTTCTTTATCACTGTTAGCAGGTACATTTTTTGCCATTAGGTATATTCTAGACTGGGAGACAGCATTAGTTGCTAACGCAGTAGTCTAAGCACTCAATTCATGTAAATAATTCATTATCTCTTGTGAATTAGGTCATCTATTTTCATCTTAAGTAACTCTTTCATTTGCATAAACAATATTTCAAATTCAATCTCTGCCAGTTGCTGTTAATGAAGTCAGTCAGACCTTCACACAGTTTTTTAAACTATCCATTTAATAAAGCATGTTTTTTTGGCCTGCTAATACAGTGTGAGATCTGAGCACCATAGCTGATCAGAGGCTCTGAAATCCCAGGGGATTTCTGGGCAGATGTCTTGGGAGAACAAGTGCCACCGGTGCATGAAGACAATCTGCACTCAAGCAAACAAACCTGAGCATATCACACCTCTGATGTCATTTCCTGTGCACCAGCTGCATGTTTGAATAGGTAGATGACATGATAAATCCTATGGTGTGACATGCAGCAATTTATTAAAAAAAAAAATCTTTAATGACTTTATATGTATTTTTTTTGTGTGGCTTTTTCCATTTTTTGACAGGACAGTGGAGATGAGATAGGAAATGAGTGGGAGAGAGAGAGAGCGGGGTGGGATTGGGAAAGGTCCACAAGGTGGGATTCGATCTCGGGACACCCGAAGCGCAACTGCACCATATGTCACACACTGCCCACAACGCTATTGGCATTTGGCTGTTATATGTATTTAGAGAATATGTGACTCTGGACCACAGAACCATTTTTAAGTAGCATGGGTATATAGCCAAAAATGCATTGTGTGGGTCAAAATTATGGATTTTTCTTTTATGCCGAAAATCATTAGGATAATAAGTAGAGATCATGTTCCATGAAGATATTTAGTAAATTTCCTAACGTAAATATATTAAAACCATTCAAAAGTGTGGGGTTGGTAAGATATTTTTATGCAATATATGTAATATATTTTATTTTTTATGCTTACCCAGGCTGCATTTATTTGATCAGAAATACAGTATAAACAGGAATACTGCAGTTTTTTTCCTATATTAATATATTTTTCGTACGGCTTCGATGATAAATCCATGCATCGTTATTTGTGGATCGATTCTGAGATTTTTTTAAAATGCATTGTGATTCTCTCTGGAATCGTTCTTGAGTTTTTAATAACAGATGCATACTCAAATGCTCACGAAGAAGATCACTGAAGAGCGATTGTATCGTGTAATTGCACCTCGGCTCAGAATGTTTTTTTTGACGAGAGATTAATGTAAACAGCCCACTGTGAGCACCCTTGTAATTCACTTCAACCTTATTGAACGTTATAAATGATTATTTTAGGTTTAAGTGTGTGTAAGGAATTGGAAGCAAGCAGAGTACGGCTGTTTCTAAAGGCAGCAGTGCCACCTGCTGTTAAAAACTAAGCTCAGAATTGATTCAAGAGAGAATCTCAGAATTGATGCAAATTCATTTCTCGATTCGTGTTACGACCCGTTGTCTAGGGGTTAGATGCGTGTGCGCATGTAAGTGACGGGATTCCAGATACAACAGATCACCAAAACACAAAACCATAAAGTTAAATCATTTATTAATGAAAATAGATAAGAAAATATATTTATATAAAGAAATGGAGCAATGGTTTCAGGGTGACCCAAGGCCAAAATAACAAACAAAATCCACTAGAAAATAAAGTCATATAAATAACCTGTAAATAAAGAAAATAAAATTACAAATAACTTCCCTTCCTCCCTAAACGAAAACACATTGCAAAAATAAAAGGGCAGGTCACCCCTACGCTCCAAGATCTCAAACAAACTAAACAAATGTCCTCCAAAACAGACTAGTGTTTGGTTTGTAACTCAAACCACAGAATAGATCTTATACAGTATAAGTTAACAGAATGCGGACACTAAACTAAACAAATCAAAAGAAAACAATCAGTGATCCGTTGTAGCGCTGGAATCCGGAGCTCCACACGCCACGACGCACACGCTTAAAATGAGCTCGCCATGTTTCGAAAACGCCGCCCTTTTATCAGCTGGCTCCAAGTTCACCAACCACGTGGTCCATCGCTACGCCAATAGGGTACCTGTACACACACATACACACAAGCACATGCACATACACAAAGCGAATCGCGCAGATGCGAGGATCGTAACAATTCGCGATGCATCAATTTATTTTCCCAGCCCTAATTTTTTGTTACATGCTTCAGAAATTAATCTAATGTCAGCGGCAATAACCTCGTGGTTAGTGAGTTGGCATACAGTGCACATTTATTTGAACATTATTTGAATGAACACTTATTTGAAACAGAAATGAATTGGTCGCATTATATATTTGAAATGAATTTCAAACCAAACATTTCAATTCATGACAGGACTACTTAAAATGAAAGCTTAAAAGAGACCAGTAACATGAAAAAAAACATATGGGCGTGTTATGCATCCAGAACATGAATAGAAAGGACTCCTAGCTCCTGTTTTTGGATCGTCATTATTATTTACTGTATTCTTTGTGTGCTTTACCATAGAGACATTGTTTGATAGTTCTAATTCCATTTTACCACATTTAGGCACTTAGGGCGCACACTTGTTAGGCAGTGTCTGGCAGGAGAAATACTCTGAAGTGCTCACACTTCTGTTTGCTAAATTTTGCTGGCTCTGTTGTTAACAGCTGCCACAATCTTTCATTAAACCAGCAGACCAGCTGCCACTCACCTGTGGACTTTCATTTACAGCCTGTGTCTTATCACCTGCCTCTGTTTCCAGGGAGAGAACTCCTATGTTAAAGACCGCTGGTGCATGTTTGATGGCTTTATGGTGGTCTTCCTCTGGGTCTCTCTTGTGCTTCAGGTAAGGAAATTGTCTTCAGTGTTATTTCCCAAGTAAATTGTTTCTTTCAAATTAAAAAGAACTGAGCTCCATAGGGAACTCCGCTCATCCACTTGTTCCTCTGAATGGTCTCAAGGTGTTTGAAATAGCAGAGATTGTGGACCAAATGTCACCCTGGGGAATGCTTCGCATACCGAGGGCCCTCATTATGATCCGAGCCTTCCGAATCTACTTCCGATTTGAACTGCCGCGTACCCGCATAACCAACATTCTCAAGTAAGAGCCCTGTGAGCGCAAAGAATGTGAGAAATGTCAGCTTGTTTCCATATCAGCCACTTAAAATTCACTTCCTTTCAGGCGGTCGGGGGAGCAGATCTGGA